>SCLH01000537.1:77958-108289 GCA_004367855.1 Oikopleura vanhoeffeni | reverse complement strand
TCAGCACAGCTAAATTTTAACAACCATTTTCAGCGTAGAGCATTATGGTATGTCCGAAAAAATTTAGCGAAAGTTGTGATAGAAAATAATGAAGAATTCGTTATTCAACTAAATTTCAACCCCGACGGCGGTGGTCTGTAAGTAAAAAACATTTCTTTTAACGCTGATTCGCTTTCATATATTTTCACTATTTTTTTATCTATTTTCATTATAAATTCTAGCCTATAATATTTTTTGTATTCATACAAAATGTATATGAGTGCAAAACTTTTTTTCTGTAATCACAGTAAAATAGAAATAAGTTAGGATTGTGAATGTGCTCCTTTACTTACTTATTTGAATGGAGTAGTAATCGCATAAATATTTTCGTGTAACATTAAAAAATTTTTCGAAATATTTTAATTGTCAAAATATGACAAACTAATTTTTAAGCGTAGATGTCCTCAAATTAGAGTAGAAAACTCATCAAAGGGCTTACTTTGACGTTTTTGTATTTATTTATTATCAAATCGTCGTTGTTTTTCATTCACCGTTTTGGTATCTTTAACTCGTAGACTCGATTTCCTGGCAATAGTGACCATTCACCATTAAATCGATTTTACGACGCTTCAACATTAATGACAAGATCAGTTATAAAGTTATCTGATTAACTTGAAGACAAATGACGTTTGTGCGTTTTTTTTTGGAAATTTTTACTGTATTACAGTACTTATTTTTTGCAAAATTTTTTTGAATCACCAAAAAAACCTTTCATTGTAATCAGAAAAAAAATCTAAGACTTTTTTTTGCATCACACCAAAGCCCAAAAATTATCACTGGACCGTATATTCAAGAAAAAGGTCGGTCAAAATAGTAGTGTTTTTTTTCAAAAAATGCTTAAATCACGTTTTAAATAAGTGAATGTGTTCTTTAGGAGTTTTTAAGACTCTTTTCCATTACACAAAGTCCAAAATAACGATCACGTGACCTTCAATTAAAAATAGGTTTTGGCTCAAGTACACAAATAGTACTTCCAAATTACGCCAAAAATTGTGTGGGGATAATAAACACTAAATTTTAGTTTTGGAACATAATGATATATCCAAAAGTCACGTGATCTTATTTTTTCAAGAACTAGGATTCTTATTTATGCACATATTTAAACCTTATTTTTTGGATTATTTCGTCACGTCGATGATTTTATTCAGACTTCATTAATGAGAAAAAAGTCTTAACCGTTTGAAAGTTGACCCTGAAATTTTTTGACGTTTTGAGTACTTTTCAAATTACGTATATTGTACTATATATTTTTATTTCAAAAGTTACTCAAATCATGCGTCAGACCCCTTACAAGAATCGTAACGAATTTTTAAGACTGTAAATGCATTACAGTATGGCCTCCCGGTTTAAATATGCAGCATTTCTAGAAGTCAAAACTTTTGGGAAAAAACTATTACAGAAGACGCCAACGCATGAAAGATAATATATTTCACAACAATATATATTTCACAACAATATATATTTCACAACAATATATTCACAACAAATTGACAGACATATATTACTAGAGAATTTTGTAGAAAACATATAATAATGTTCAGACAGAGCGATAGAAAATCATTTGAAGTTTATATGAGGTAGTTTCGAATATAAATTAAGTTTAATTTCATCTCATTATTGCACTTATTTGTAAATTTCGCAACTTTTTGTTTTCTTATCCTCATTAAATGCCTTCTTAATTGTTAAATTTGTTTTGTTTGTTAATTGTATAGCAAATTGGCTAATATTATGTTACGCTATTGAAAAATGTATGTTGATAATGAAACTTTGCTTATATGGCTCGATTTATAGAATGGCACTAGTTGCCAGGAAATCGATGCTCTTGGTACAGATTCATGTCTAAAGTCTACGAGTTAATTTATAAGTAACATATCCATTTTAAGACCAACCACTGAATCTGAAAAATATTATGTTCGTGAAAAAGAAAATATTTGTGTCGTTTGTGGCGCTAAAGAAAACCTTATCAAGAAAAATGTTGTGCCCAAAGAATACAGAAGGCATTTTCCTAACGTAATGAAACAGCATGTGTCTCATGACATTGTTTTATTATGCCTCAGAGTAAGTTCATTGAAATAACAATTATAAGATCTAGGAGGGTTGTAGGGTTTAGCTTGTAAACTAAGGTAGGAACGGCAAACCTTTTTTTGCTCAACATTCTTTGAATTAATTATAACTTTGAGCCTGTAAAAAATGGGTGCGAGGCAACTGATGTCAGTTTTCAGAAATTAAACAACAAATGTGGGTCTAACCGTTAATATCAAGCCGAGAACGTAATTTTTCATTGCGTTATTCATATCGTACGTTAAGTATTTTAATTATCTAGGAACCTTATGCATCATTTGAATCTCCGCAATAAATTCTTGCTCACGTGATGGCGCTCAAGAGCGAATAGCTTTCGAGAGACGAAAGTCGAAAAAAAACGGATCAGTTGCCTCGTTCCGGAAAAAATATAACGTTTAGCACAAAACATTTTTTGGAAAATTGTCAGCAATTGTTTAGGAGAAAAATTTGTTTTTTAAACCTGGGCATCATGGATATAAGAGTAAGACTGTCCAAAACAGGCTATTTCTCTCTGACAATATAAAATAAGTGAAACATAAATTTCCAGTCTTGATCAGTACAAGAAAATCAATTTTTAACTGGAAACACTTTCCAGAAAAAAGAGTGCTAAAATCATCTTATAATACTGTTTTCCACAGTAAACAGCTTTTGCATTACAAACTTATTTTTTCTTCACAAAAATTTTCAAAAATAGTTTGAGGACAGTTTCTCCAATTTCCACATGAGCCGCTAATGAATAAAAATTAAAAAAAAAATATACATATTTTTTATTAGTAAACCATACATTTTTAGCGTTATTGTCAAATAATATGTTCTTATTTCGTTATTAATAGTGTCATTCTCGGTCAAATGAACTGGATTTTCTTAAACGAAGTAAACTCGCCATAGATTATGATGCTACGTTGGGAAATCAAAATCACGCAAAAGCTAGTTTCGAGGATAAAGATCGTAGGAAAGCTAGGTCTGCTGGGCATGCTCTTTTGCGAAATACGTCAAAAATGCCAAGTTCGAGAGTCGAAGAATTGCAAAAAATTTTAGTGGATTATTTCGAAGTTCTAGAATTTGACATTTCACTTGTAGAAAAGGGCTCGAATTTGAAGGTCACAATTACCAATAAAGATGTGAAAGAAGATGAAGAATTTATTCAACATGGAGAAAAGGTATTGAAACTTATCACAGAATCAGGAATGGTTGTGCTAATTAAGCGATTTTGCGAAGTAAATTTTTGTATTTGACTCTAAATTCAGGTACGTAGGAACGGAAAAAATCGACCAGATCAGATTTTATTTTTTTTCGGAGCAATTTTAGTTTATGTGCTGAAATTGACCCAGAAAAAATTTTAGAAAAAAATTATGTCCAGCTTTCAAAAAATCAGCATTTTTCAAAAAATTTGAAAAAACTTTTGCCCATTATTTTAAGGGAGTGGGGCGTCGCATATCCAAGGCTGTTTTTTTTGATTTCTTTTCAAGTGCAGTATCTGAGAAACTTGGTATCAGAAAGGTATCCAATTTTTTTTTAAATTGTGTAAGAGTGTAACTCTTCAGGATTTCGGCAGTGCCACTCAGACCATCAGATTATTGAACCTACGCTCAGAAAATGATATTTAGCAGGCGTCCCTCAAGAACACGAAAAAGCTATCTCCTCCGTTATTTCTCATATTTTTTTTCTAATTTGGCATGCGGGCCTAATATATGGATACGGAGAGACTCTAAGGCCATTTTTTTTAATTTATGCCCCTAGTGGTCAAAACAGCCAATTCGAAGCATTTTGGGAGGCTCGCTTAAAACCTATCTTCGCCTACAATTTACAGGCGATTTTTTTAATTCATGCTTCAAATGAATGACAAAGCCTAGCGCCAGAGATTCTAATCGCCCTTTTTTCGACATTTTGTCTTAGGTTCTCTGAAAATGCTTGTGAATTTCAGATTTTTTCCAAAATTTTACAAATATTTTTAAGAAAAACAATGAAAAAATTGAACTTAAACCTTTTTTGGGGAAATATTGAGAGCTCAAAGTGTTTATTAGCAAAATTAAAAGTTACAAAACATTTCTAGATCAGAAATGCTACCTTTCATTCCAAATCCTCTTTCATTTTACCGTTAATTTCGACCTCCGAAAAACCGACTTTTCTTCGAAAAAATCTCAAAAAAAATTATTTACTTAAGTAAAAAAACTTGGCAGAAAATTCTCTACCAAATAGGTGTTATACTTGAAGCTGAGATATCGACGCCCACTCCCTTAAAATTTGTTCTCTTGAAATTTTTCTCGAAAAAATAAAAGATGTAAAGCTTAATAATAGACAATTTCAAAAACAGTTTTTAATTTTTGAACGGGTTGCAAGTCATTTTCAAAAATATTCTATTTTCAAGGTTATTTCTGAAGAATTTTTTCTCATTGTTATTTTGAATCAAACTTTAAATTCGTCTGATTTATCAAATGATATCTTCCAAACATTTAACAGTTCCACCACTGTTTCGAACTTTCAAAACTATTGCTCGTGACTAAATCTTAAGTTCAAACTATCGCTAACCAAACTAGGTGGAATGGATGCTGTCAAAGAATTTGAAGTAACTTGGCGTCGAAATTTTCTGGATGCGATGAAACCAAAGTTTATGCCAGAAGGATGGGATATTTATCACAATCATGAACGAATAGATGAAAAATTAAGACGAGAAAATGACTCAATAACTCCACCAGGAGCGGAAAAAGAACTGATCGGTGATGGCGTCAAAGGCAGATTTCTGTCAAAAGAAGCAGAAGCACAAAATTTTTGGCCCGAAAAGTGATAAATGCCTACTGTTTGTTTTATGTTCATTATTTTACTGCTGCATAATTAATACTCCGAAATTTTCTGTGATTATTAAAGTTTTTGATAAAAATATTATAAAATGTACACAATGTATACAAATTGTATTATAAAAATTTATTTCGTTGAAAAAATAGCCAAACAGAGGTTATAATTCAGAAAAAAATTCGAAAATTTTAATTCTAGAGTTTTTTGTCTATTTGATAATCAACAATTTTAAGACCGGATATACCGAAAACTTATTTTTTCGAAATTTCAAGCTGATTCTATTCAAGACCTCAAAATATCAAAACCATGGCAGTGACAACTTCAGGGCACTCACTGTGACAAAAAGTTTTGTTCATTCTGATTTCGATGAGAAGAAGTGCTTCGAATTAAGGATCTTCATGCTTTTTATATAAATACTGGTTCAAGTCTGGCCATAAGGACAACCGTATTATATGGACAAAACGACAGAAATTTGGCCATTTTCGAAAAGTTTGCTCGATATATGGACAAAACAACACTTTTAATTGTAGTTAGGTGGGAAAAATTTGACGAATAATGACCTTAATATGTAGTAATATTTTTTTTGATTTTTTTATTCTTCGTTTTCTGTGCTATTTAGCTGGAATGAAGGCCGTTGATGGCCCAATTATCAAAAATGTGTAATTTCTCCCTGCATTCGTGTTGCTGATGTGTGAAAAATTAATTAAGGACGATTTTGAGACATATGAATCATAATCTTAGGTAGCTATTTTTTTAACGAACCCACCCTTGTGAGCTTAAGAACTCGAAGTCATACAAGATATAGTACGAACGGTTTTCTTTATGGTGTAGCCAGTAAATTTTGTGACATGGAAAAATATTAGTTTTTGTTTCAAGGTCAATCGGTTCACCGGTATTGACGGTCGAAACCGTAAAATCGGCTTGTTATTACAAGAATCCACCCAAAGAAAGTTTTGAAATTATATACTTTTTGATAGTTTTTCAAGAAAATTTTTTGGCAATAATATTTAATGTATATTTGGGGACACCCAACCTTTTAAGGGGGGTCAAATTAACACTTTTTCACATCTCTTTAACAAATATGAGTTTTAATATGGCAATATACTCTCCATGGGAGTTTTTCCAGAGAATTTTGACAACAATGTTTTTGATATTTGAACACCACCCACGGGTCAAATCACATTTTTTCTATATTGATAACAAATATGTGTTTTTTTACATGGAAATTTCTTTCTTGGGTAGTTTTTCAAGAGAAATTGTTTGACAATATGTGTTTATATTTGAACCCAACTTAGGAGATCAAATTACATCTTTTTTCATATATTTAACAAACAGGTTTAATATGGAATATACTTCCCTGTGGTATTGTTTTCTAGAGAAAGTTTTTGGACATGATGTTTTTTATATTGACACCACTTAGGGGGTGAATTAACACTTTTTCAATAGTGTATACTTAATATGGGTTTTAATATGGCAATTATAACTTTCTGGAGAAGTTTTTTCACGAGAAATTTGATGACAATATTCTATTGCCATTGACAGTTCCCAGACGGCAAAATTACACATTTATGGCAATATTTTTTTCGAGCATTTAAAACCGTTGAAGAAAGTGATAATATTGTTTAGATTTGGAGGCGAATAGTGTTATTTTTTTTAATCCAAGCGAAAATATTTAGTAACATGTGATAAATGATAACTAATTCATGCGGATATAAATGGTTTGCCAATCCAGGGTATATACCTTTTTGCGTTTGGCCGGGTGATGGACCAAAATTTGTCCGCGTCGAAATATGGCATACGAAAATGATATTTTCTAAAATTTAAAAATATGAAAAGTTTTTTTTATTCTGGCTTCATGTTATGAAGTTTTCTGGATTTTTTTTTTTCAAAAAAAATTTGTCAATGAAGATTTTTGATTTCGAAAAATCTTAAAAAAATTTATTCATTTTAACATTGGAAAATTTTCTTTCAAGCTTGGATAATTTAAAAGCTATAGAATTTCTGAAAATGTTTAAGACTGGAAATCTCAAATCGACACCAGAAACCTCTTTGTTAAATTCTTCATTCGCCTTTTAAACTTATGTGAAGCTTTGAACAAATTTCCGTAATTTTTAATTGAACTAACAAAATTGGTTATCTTATACGCGCCCTTCTACCCAGTTTCGGTAATTTTAGTTCATTTTGATTGAGAATTTCTTACCAAAGAACAAAATATTTAAACACTGCTTTTTATCTAAAATTGACCGAAATGGACCGTAAAAATTACTGTTTAGCTTTTTAGCTCCGAGTTGTGGCCACGCTAAGTCGACCGAAATTACCGTTTAACAAAAATTATCGTAATTTTCGATGTTGGGCTATACTGTGTATGTGGTGACAATTCAGGGTTCTTAACATTTTTTTGGTTCGGACTGTTCTCGATATGGTCTGCTGAGATAAAGCTCCATACTGGTATGACAAGAAGATCAAGTATCATGGCAAGTTCTGGATTTAATTTTATCAAAAACTAAAAAAGTTCAATATTTTTTCCAATTTGTTTTATATTCTCATAAAAATTTCAGATTGGAAATATTTTTGGTGGTCTTGAAAACAACGCTACTTATGATTCATGAGTGAAAGCTACATACTGGTATATAAAAAAATGATTCACAGATTAAGTTCCGATTTTTTTTTCATCAAAAAACTTTGAAGGAAAATCCATAATTTTTTTCGAAAATTTTTCAGTTTTATCATTTATGTTTCAATATTTTAACATTTTGTGGTTTTTTACTGAATGTGAATGTGTCTCTGCACATGAACCCAAGGTTTATTTTTCGCGGGAGAGTTTGTAGAAATTCAAAAATTCGAAAAAATCATTTTTTTTCAACACTGGAGCCATTCGCCCGAAGAAAAAGCGAACTCCCAAAATTCAATTTTGCAACTTGGACATTACACCTTTACTTGAACCTTTCTCCAAGAACGATCAAATGCACCAAAAATTTGAACGGTCAATTTCCGTTTTATACTTCAGTTTTAACAGGGCCGTTACCTTTTGGGCATGTTTAGACACCAGGAGTAAAATTTCGAAAAATTCCATAAACCCATTTCGTTTGCGCTACAAATGACTTAAAATTCCTAGTGTTGAACTTTTGTTTCACCCAAAAATCTGACAGGTTGATAGCTTCATCCCGCCAGTCCAAATTGATTGAAAGAAGAAAAAGCCAACAATTCAGAATAATAGACCAGAACCGACAAAGTTTTCTTTACCACTCTATATTGTCTATGCTATTACGCCGAAATGACCAATACAACCTTTTAAAAGTAATCAGTCAACTGGCGGTGATGTTCATTTCGACAGAAAAAAATTGTTTTCAAAAAAATAATTTTGAATATTTTTTCTTGAAAACTATATACTTTTTTGAAAAAAAACATAACCAGCTGACTGATTACCCTCAATCTTTTTTTTGAGAGGTGCGCCTAAAGTTCGCTAGCGCACATTTGGCTTGCAGTTTTAGCTCTCTGAGCGCTATTTTTCGATTTTTAAGAGCATTTTAGTGAAATTTTTTTATGCATGAACCAAAACGACACGTTTTCACATGGACAAAACGACCAAAATTTCTTCCTTATAGCCAGACCCTTGACAGTAGTTCAATTCACAACATTTTATTTTGATTTGTTTGAAAAATTTCAAACTTGACAAGTACACTTGTATGTGTTTTTTTAGTACCGAAATGGCAACTTGCTGTGAAAAATTTTTGTCAATAAATAATGGTAACTAGGTGGATTATATTCTGAAGCGAGCTATCGATAGCGAGGGTTTAAAATTTTAATGGCCTAGTTGCCATTTTTATTGGCGGGATTTAATTTTCGCAGCAAGTTGCAATTTCGAGACTAAAAACATACAGTATGTGTTTTTGAGCGTCCGAAATGGCAACTTGCTGTGAATAAAATTCCACCAATAAAAATGGCGACTAGGCCATTATTTTTTAAACCCTCGCTATCGACGATAACTCGGCTTTCAAAATATATCCACCTTAGTACCATAGTTGTATTGCGAAAATTGGCTTCACAGCAAGTTGCCATTTCGGGACTAAAAAAACACATACTGTATACAAGTAGTACTTGTCAACTTTGAATTTTTAAAACTAATCAAAATAAAAAAATTGTTGTAATGATACTATTTATAAAACCTATCATGAGCATTAATTCGAAGCACTTTTTCTCAAATTCGTATCCAGGATTGTTCTTAGGCTAAGCCCAGTAGACTAAAGTGAACTTTTTTGTTTAAACTTTTGAGATTACTTTCAACTGAATCTGATTGGTTTCTTAGTCATGTCGAAACGATTCGCGACTGACCAATTGGCGCACCGATCTCAGCTATATGAATAACAAATACTATAAAAGTGCAATGTTGTCACAATAGTAAAGAGAAAGTGGAAAGATTATATTGAAACCGAAATTTTGATACCTATTGAAAATATACTGTAAGAGAAAAAAAATTGATTTTTATTTGGGTGGTACGTAAAATGTCTACATTTTAATAATTTTCCTGACAAGTATTGCCTAAAAATGGGACATTTTGCAGATAAATTTTGTTTGAGAATCGTCCGTATGATAAATTACCACACTGGAAAACCATTGATAAGACTTTCACAATATCATTTTAAGTGTTTTAAAAAAATAGTAGGCTATATCCAGTAGATGATTTTTCAATTCCGGTCCCGACCTAAGAAAAAAATTCCATCCCGACCCGGGACGCTGGATTTGGATCCCGTTTCAGAACACTGCTTTGTATAAAATGAATGATTTCACTATTTGAAACGTGTACAGTTACTGTACTACAGTATGTGTTTTTTTACTTGCGAAATGAAAATTGCTGTGAAGGAAATTCCCGACAATAAAAACTGGGTGGATTTTATTTTGAAAGCCAAGCTGTCACCGATTTTCAAAATATAATCCACCTAGTTACCATTTTTTATTGGCGGTAATTTCCTTTAACAGCAATCTTTATTTCGCAAGTTAAAAAACACATGCTGTAATACAGTAACTGTATGAACAATTTCCAGATACCATTGCGTAATAATTACGCAATGAACGTAATAAAATTATTTGTAAGTTATTAAATTCGCACCATATACTCTCTTGGAAACGCACTTATTTGAAAAAACATGACAGATCTCCTGATCTCCTGAATAAGACGTCAATATTATTCAAAAATTTTAATTTATTTTTCCTAGTAATCGAATTTTTTGATGAAATATCGTTTTAAAGTATTTTTAATCTTAAAAATCTATTTTTACTCTGTTATTGATAATAACAAATTTATCAAAATAATTATAAGATTTATCTCGGTCCATAACTTTTGTTAAAGCAATTGAAAATAATCTATTGATATGCATCTATTACTCATCGCAACTGTTCAGTTTCATCAGATTCTTAATTATTTTTATCTTGCGTATTTTAGCCCTTACATGTAACTCTTCATTTGAATAAATAAGTCGAAGTTCGATTTCTCGTATCCTTGGACTTATTTCATACGAGCTCAGAAATACCGCCTTCGTAGTAAAAGAAAAAATCATTTTTTCGCAAATCCAAATCAAGACGTTAAATTTAACTCAATTTGTAGTTGGAAATTTATTCTACTCCAACAAATTTTACTATCATAAGCAGATAAACTGATTATTTTAAAAGCCGAAGTTACCCCGAGGATGACCCTCGCTATTTTAATTTTATTAAAAATTGAGATTAATTTTTCTATCCTCAATAATATTACCTTTAGATGGGTCATAAAGATGAAGATAAATTACAGTAAAGTGTCTTTAGTAGAACGCGTCCTAAGGAATTTGAAAGTACTGTCCTACGAAAAGTAATTAACTCTTCTCTAACAAGACGCCATCGTTCGATACGTATGTAACATATGTATCATGCCATGACATTTTTTAAAAGTACTTTTCGTATGACAGTATTTTCAAAATACTTAAGACGCGTCCTACTAAAGACACTAAACTGTAATATAAATTTAGTTATTTCATTCTCGCCAATTTGCTTAAACGGACGGGTTGTGAGTTTCAAGTTGTCCGTTTAAGTACACTACTGTATATTTTTTGTTAAAAAAGCTCATATATTGATTATTGTTGAAATTAGAATAAAATACGCTAACAATTCTCTTATGGATACTTATTTTTTTGGAAAATGTTTGCCATCAAAGTGTGCACTAAAAATGACATTATTGATATTTTAAGTATTTTTTGAGACGAGGTCACCACGCAAATTAAACTAAATCTTCTTGACTTGAGTATCTATTATCCCATCGATTTAAGTATGATTAGTCGCATTATTAAAATATATTTTTTATTCTAGCTGTTATTATAAAATACAAAGAATATGGTCATTACAAGAAATATAAGAAGTCATCATATTCTATATAAGGTGGTATTAATGGATCAATATCATAATTGATCAAAAAAAGTTTTATTCATCAAAAAAAAAGATTATTGATCAAAAGACTAATTGGTCAAAAGTTTTATTGATCAAAAATTGAAATTTGACGAATAAACGACCATAAGCAAACAATTGGACTTTTTTCATTTTTCTGTTAATATCGTAGAATTTAAATTCTGAAAAACCTCTTCAAATAATTCAAAACAAAATTTTGATGAATAAAACTTTTTTGATCAATTAAGATTTTTGATCATTTAATACCACCTCCAGTTTATAATTTATAAGCTAACCTAAAATATGCCGACTTTTTATAGTTTTTGTTATAACGATATATTTTTCGTTTCTAAAATAGTTTCCATAAGAAATCGAAAATATATATTTTTTTATTATTTTCAAATTAATTTCTGGATCTGAACCGTATTTTTATTTGAAATTTTGTTTAACAAATTTCCTTCTTTCCTGAAAAGAAAATTTCCCTTGCTTTTTTTTTAGTAATTTTTATTTTAGATATAAATTGAATGGGATGTCGACAGAGTCATGTGGAAGATATCGAACTCGAGCCCAAAAAGTTTACAACGAAAATAGACCCCAGAGTTCTTCAGAAATATGACATTCAAGGTCAGTTGATAGCATTTTATTATGCAGCAGACCAAGTATGTTTGATTATTCGGTGGCTTATTTTCCATTTGTTATCCGCATTTTTCTGGCTTACAAGGTCAATAAAAATTAAGTAAATACACAGTATAGACTTTTTTTAGCATTAAAAATATCAAAAACTTCTTTTAGTAGGACGGACCCTTAGGACGCACTTTTCTCGAAAAAATTTGCTACGGTTCTTGTTTAAGGACGGACATCATCCCTGGAAATGATCCATTCTAAACAATCGGGCGTTTTTATGCTATTTTGAAATTAAACAAAATTTCATGCTAAACAGCTGTGCTTTTTTATTGTGAAGCTTTCTTAAGCATAGATTTAATTTTAAATCAGCTTAAAAGATTTTATAGGACGCGTTTGGCTTCCTTTTACGGTATTTTTTTCAAACTTAATTAATGAAACTTGTTTTATGAACTAATTACTCTCATTTTTTATAATTAACTCTATGTTCAAAAAACCGTCACTTAGATGGCTATGTTTGTTATTTTATGTTTTTAACTACCTTTCATTCTTCATATAATATTTAAAATATACCAGCCGATTTTAATACCTTAAATTTGAAATATTTATTTTTTTGATATAAATTTTCTACTAAATTAGCAGTTAGCCGGAATTGATACATAAAATTAATTAATTAGGTACCTAAAGGTATCATTCAGCAAAGATATTTTATTTTAAAAATTGTATTTTGTCTAAACGATTCTTTGTGAAAAAAATTTCTGGTTATTTTATTGACCTTGAATCCTTTAAAATATCGTGATGTTCTCCAAAAGATAAAATGTTTCCGTTTTTTAAAGCCTTCCAGTAAGAAACATTTGTTGCTGTTTTGTCATCGACAATATCAACAAAAATATTTCCCTCCCAATGCTGTGCTGGGTGGAATTTCCCAGACAGTATTGAGGCCATTTTCCCGATATCATTTTGGCCAATTCTTTTCAAATTGATTTTTTCAATTTCTAAAATTGAATTATCGTCAAGGAAACAGCTTCCATAGGCTTCGTCATTTCCTTAAAATTAATTATCGGATATCCGAGTAGAAAATGCCGTAGTTTGTCGCTTATTTTTGAAACAAGAACATCGATATTTTACCCCGAAAATTCCATCTCATGCAATGATTTATATAAGCGTGATTTTTGTGCAGCGAAACTGACTTTGTGATTTAGTTGGATTACTTGATTTTCAAAATTAAAAAAGATCGCGATGGAAAATGTTTCGATACGCGACGGGACGAAGTGTTTCTGGCCTATCAGATATCCGGTATATCGGAAAAGACCGGTTAAATCTTGAATTGTTGGTTTCTCAGCCACTGGATATGATTATGATATTTTATCATTCGGCTTAGAATTTTTAAGGCATTTTTTTGGAGTCAAATTTTGTTATATCGAAAATTATCCCTATTGCGCCTTTCTCAGCACGCGTCATAACTTTGAGNACTTTGGCCAGTGTCCAATCACAATACTCGATGTCGACTAATTCAAGGAATCCCGCGATTTAATTGGTCACTTCTCAAAGTATGCGCGTGCTGAGAAAGGCGCAATAGGATACATTTCGATTGGACCCAAAAGGCTAAATTTGAAATAACCCGTACGGGTCATATAATATGATTCTATTACAACTGTTATCCAATTGGTATTGAAAATATTTCAGTCGATTCCATATATCTATAGATTGGAATCATAGCCCTCAACTCGCGTTTCTTGGTTGTGACTCTTTTCGAAGCTCTATGGTCAGAAAAGTGAACCTGGTGCGCTCATGGTCAAAGCGGGTCGAAACGCGATGAGGGGCTCTAGTGATCCGAATATATAAATACCAAAATATGTAATGTAGTATGAGTCATACTGTATTACGCACCTACAGTATACTGTATGTAACCCAATATCACAAAACTAGTTTCGTTATAAAACACGCCTATAATTATAAAATTAATATTAAAATTGCGCATTTTAGGATTAAAAACGCACCTGTGTCCATGGCATGCATTTAAAACGTTTAATAAATTTTAATCTCCTATAATATCCATTTTCTCTAAAGGTTGGTCAAGCTCGAATGATAAGTTAAAATAATGAAATATGGCGTTTCTTTAACGGTACTTTTATTCCCACAAAATATTTGTCATTTTGTCGTTAATGAGTCACTTTTAGCTCTTATTGAAGGGAAGCTTCAGTAAAGTTGTTCGTGCGGATCTCATCGATTAACTGGTCAAAATACGCGTTAACTGATGAGAAATCAGTCAGAAGGCGTGAATCCTGCAACGAGAGTTGGCGGGTGCTAGGTAAAATTGGAAAAATATTTTTATTTAATGTTTTCTTTACAAGTTTTGTATAAAAAATGTTTGAGGGGGTGGTATGAGCAATGAATGATCTAGGTGCATCTCCAGAAACTCGTGCTCGCTAACTAGTGGCGCTAAAGGTCGTTTTTGAACGCTTCTTCTGCTAATATACACCGGAAGGAATCATTTGCAGGGTCAAAAGATGTAACTTAAAGGGTCTGAATATTTTCAAACTAATTTAAGTCACCGCATCGGGTCAATCACTTACAGTATGTCTTATTTTCGCGGGAAAAGTGGAGAAAGGTCCGGGAGAATTCTCTCCAAATTATAGGACGATTCGCCGTATATGATCGCATTTCCTTTTTTTCGCACATTTTTGGACATCTTGTTGTAATAATTTGAGAATATTTTCCGAGGTCAAATTTTGAAATATGATTCCTTTAGTTAAATTACAAATGAATTATTGAGTCATGTTACAAATCGAAGTATATTGATTGCGATGTCAAATCTGCAAAATAAATTTTACAAAATTAATATGACCCGCAAAAAATGACGTCACAACTTTTTACCCCGGACTGTTTTAGGGCTTTGTGATAGCAGTCGAAAATGAGCCTCCGATCTCAAATTGAGGAGATACATTTTTGTGATTCGACCTTGAGCATCCCTGGGCAAATGAGGCCTACGGTGTGGTAACTAGCTCATTCTGATTTTTGGTCATTCGATGTCTCAAATTTTCACGAAATCATTACCGCCCCGTTGCCCCCCCTGAATTGTAATTTATAATGATTTTTATAGACGAACACGTCATCAAAAATATTATTCAACTGATAGGTTACGAGGATCGACAAATATTTACATGGTTCTAGAACTGGCAACTGGCAAGAGTTTTGAACGAATCCTTTCAGACCTTGTTGATTGAGCAGGAGGCTGTTCGACGCGAAGCGTAAAATATGGCTTAACCTGTTGTCAGCGTCATCTACTACTTAATTTAGAATTGCACACAAAGGATCTTAGTAACCCAGCGATCCTTTTTTCATACTTCACTCGGATTGGTATGCTCACTCTCTATTATCAACTTTTTTGAAGGTTCTTTTAGGAGAACCCAGTCCTTGTCAACGTAAGACTCGGAAGCACACATAATACGGCAAATAGTTTTTTGTAATTCATGATCACTATCGTAACATTTGTGATAGTGGATTTGTGTGTTTTTTCCGAACGCGAACTGAGGGGCCTAGTGATCCGAATATATAAATACCAAAAAAATATGTACATGTAGTATGAGTCATACTGTATGACTCATACAGTATACTGTATGACCCCAATATCAACAAAACTAGTTTTCTTATAAAACACGCCATAATAACTTATAAAAAAATTAATATTAAAATTGCAATTTTTAGGATTAAAAACGCACCTGTGTCCATGGCATGCATAAAACCGTTTAATAAATTATTAATCTCTATAATATCCATTTTCTCTAAAAGTTGGTCAGAGCTCGAAATGATAAGCTTAAAATAATGAAATATGGGCGTTGTCATTAAACGGTACTTTTTATTATTCCCACAAAAATATTTGTCATTGTTGTCGTTAATGAGTCACTTTTTAGCTCTTATTGGCAAGGGAAGCTTCAGTAAAGTTGTTCGTGTATCTCATCGAGCAACTGGTCAAAAATACGCGATTAAAATGATTGAGAAAATAAGTCCAGAAGGCCGAGAATCCTGCGAACGAGAGTTGAGGGTGCTAAGGTAAAATTGGAAAATTATTTTTTATAATGTTTTATCATTACAAGATTTTGTATAAAAAATGGTTTGAGGGGGTGGTATGAGCAAATTATGAATGATCTAGGTAGCATCTCCAGAAACTCGTGCTCGCTAACTAGATGGCCGCTAAGGTCTGATTTTTTAAACGCTTCTTCTGCTAAATTATTACACCCGCGAAGGAATCATTTGCAGGGGCAAAAGATGTAACTTAAAAGGGATCTGAATAATTCAAACTAATTTAAAAGTCACCGCATCGGTTCAATCACTTACAGTATGTCTTATTTTTTTCGCGGGAAAAGTTGAGAAAGGTCGGGAGAATTCTCTCCAAATTATAGACGATTCGCCGTAATATGATCCGAATCATTCCTTTTTTTCGACATTTTTTGGACATACTGTTGTAATAATTTGAGAATATTTTCCGAGGTCAAATTTTGAAATATGACTTCATTTAAGGGTTAAATTACAAAATGAATTATTGAAGGTCATGTTACAAATCGAAGATAATTTGATTGCGATGTCAAATCTGCAAAAATAATTTTCCAAAAACTTAATATGACCCCCAAAAAA
Organism: Oikopleura vanhoeffeni; assembly: GCA_004367855.1. Taxonomy (NCBI): domain Eukaryota; kingdom Metazoa; phylum Chordata; class Appendicularia; order Copelata; family Oikopleuridae; genus Oikopleura; species Oikopleura vanhoeffeni. The sequence continues at coordinate 91,729 of SCLH01000537.1, read as the reverse complement.
TGACGTCACAACTTTTTACCCCGGACTGTTTTTAGGGCTTGTTGTGATAAATAGTCGAAAATGAGCCGATCCGATCTCAAATTGAGGAGATGCATTTTTGTGATTCGACCTTGAGCGATCCCCTGGGCAAACATGAGGGCCTAGCGGTGTGGTAACTAGCTCATTCTGATTTTTGGTCGATTTCGATGTCTCAAATTTTCAACGAAATCGATTACCGAACGTTGCCCCCTGAATTATAATTTATAATGATTTTTTATAGACGAACACGTCATCAAAATATTATTCAACTGATAGAAGTTTACGAAGGAGTCGACAAAATTTACATGGTTCTAGAACTGGCAACTGGCAAAGAATTATTTGAACGAATCATTTCAGACGCTTTTGATGAGCAGGAGGCTGTTCGAGCAATAAAAATGGTTCTGCAAGGTCTAACATACTTACACAATTTAGGAATTGCACACAGGGACTTGAAACCAGAAAATCTTTTATATTCACATGATGGTAAGCCGCTCATATTAATCAAACTTTTAAGGTTTTTTAGGGAACCCATCCTTGTCAACATAATAACTCGAAGACCATATCGACAAATAGTTTTTTGTATCATGTACACAAGTAAATTTGTGATATGGATTTTTGTTTTTTCCATGTCAACCAGATCACCGGTAGCAGACCTTTTAAATTAACGATTTTCCGAGGCAAAACATGGGAATTTTCTAAAAATATTTTTGTTCGGCAATATGCCGTACGAAAATGTTGTTATTTCCAAGTTCTGCTAATTCGTTGCCACAAAGAGACCGATTTTTATCAAGAAGAAATACATTTCGATAAGAATAGGCGAAAAAAATTGTGTCTATTGAGATTCGAACTCCTGAAATGTTGGTTAAAAATCAATTACCGGTGAACCTGTTAAATTGGAAAAAAATAAATAGTTTTCACAAATTTACTTGTGTACACTGTACATGATTCACAAAATTTTTTGTCCATCTCTCATATGATATGAGTCATATCCTTCGAGTTATAATGCTGACAAGAATGAGTTCCCCTCAAAAAAGCTACCTAAACTTCAAACTACAGTGAAGTCCGTCTAACAGGACGCACCATATCAATATTAAAAGTACTGTCCAGCGAAAATTACTTTATTTTAACATAAAAAGACGACATAGTACGATACGTATGTAACATATGTATCATGGTGCGTCCTGTTAGACGGACTTCACTGTACTAGTAAATACTTCTTTATTAAAAGCAACGTTTCGGTTTTATTCCATTATCAAGCTAATAAACTAGTAAATACATGTATATATAAAAGGACTATAATGAACTATTATTAATAGTACTGTAAAGAATTTTTTGGCTAGTAAATTGTACTTTATACCGTTGTTTTGTGGGGAAGCTTTTTGAAAATTTTAAGGTCCTGACGCTCGATTACTGATAACTGATTTTGGTCTTGCTGGGAGAAGAATGCAAGGTGGATCAGATTTTACAATGAGAACAGCGTGTGGGACAGCAGAGTAAGTAAATTACAGTTAACATCGCAATACAGTAAGGTACGCCCGACAAAACTTTTTCAGCCTACGGTAGCTGATTTTTCGAGGAAATCATGAATAAAAATGCATAAAATGATCTATTCGCATCAAAATGTCACCAGGAAAGTGTCCGAAAAGGCATTTGGCTTTAGCCATTTTTGAAATCGTCTATCATTTAGCTTGGAATTTTCGAACTAAATTTTTTTGCATTCATCATTTTAATTCATGATTCCATAGAAAATATCCAAAAAAATAGCTACCATAGTCAAAAAAAAAATTTTGTCAGCGTCATACATTTTTCGACGGATTCTCTAAATTTCAAAAGTTAGTCACAGGAAATGTTTTGGAACGGATCAAAAAGATGTTTTTGCGACCCCTCGAATGACCGGAGTTTAATAAGTCTCATAGCACCGAAAGTGAGTGAAAACTGACAATTTAAGATTTTTAGTTAATAAATATCACAATAATATTTATTTGAGTTGTATTTCGAATTTTTCGATCTTCTCAGATACTAAATATAACAGATTGTGAACAGAGTAAACATAATTAATTTTTCTTACCTCATGAAATCAAGTATTTCTGTACTAATTTTTTAAAAAAAATATTCTCAAAAATAACAAAGAATACTGTACTATTTGAATCATGTGAATGCGAAGGTGAGATGAGGAGACAGTCGAGATTTTCCCTATCAAAAAACATTCTGAAGGTTCTATTTTGGTCCCCGGATTCGAAACATTATATTATGGTAGTAATTTAGAGAAAAAACAGAAGGTTCATAAACAAATGATAAATAAAATAAGGTTCCAAAAACGCTGAATATGTATGCCTTATTCTATAAAAGTTTAACTTTTTATGTTTAACTTGAGCGTTAAGAATTGGTTTTTTAAAACCAATATACTGGGCTTCCATTATTTAGACGTCATCATCATAAAAAAGGTTTTTATAAGATTTTTACCCGTTCGCTCAAAATTCTGTGGTATTTTTTATTTGGAATAATACTCCGTAACGCCGTAGGCCTTAATTTATATTGATGTTCTTTTAGACGCTCTTTATGCGTTTGATTCACCTAGATATTCTTGTGGACAGAACATACTAATCGTATATACAACCAGATTGGTCTTATTATTGGTTTCGTTTTAGGCGTAAAAAGTCTAGCTAGTTTGACAGTTTTCCAAGAAAATGAAACATTAAATCTGCAGTTTTTTAATTTGATTAATCTTCTAAATTTGTTCAATTTTTACATCTTGAAGATGTAAAGTCCAATGTTAAAATTAAAATTTCGTTCAGGATTTTCTTTTATCTCAGTTTTCCAATCGATTTTTTTGGTTTTGTGTTAAATTTGATCTTTTATTTGTTTATTTTTTCATCAATTAGGGGGTAACCGACGGAGACTGTATCTCGAACATAAGTGATAGGAAGCTAATTTTAGTTGCATTGTCATTTTCGTGGCTGTTTGCTTCCAGAAATATAAAAAAAATTTTCGATGTCAAAATTTTTCTATTTCAGTTTTATTTTCCTAACGCACTGTATCTTTGAAGTAATACTTTTTGCTCTAATTTTTGTTGCATTAGATCACTGTGAATTAGATCTTGAACATGGCAATAAAAAAATTTTTAATTTCGAAAAAAAAATATCCAAATATTTTCTTAGATCCAGAAATTTGGTAGTACCGACGGAGGCTGTTTCTCGAGACTCAGAAGTGATAGAAAGCTGATTTTAGCTGCATTCTTATTTTGTTAACGGTTTGCTTATAAAAACCTAAAAAAGATGATTTCGATAAAAATTCCGAATTTTGCATAATAATGAATTTTTTCTAATGTATTTTTTTCAGGTAATTCACTTTTTCTCGTGATCTAGACATTGGATCTGACTATTTTTACAACTAATTTTTATTGTGCAACTTACTGACAAAAATGTATCAAAAATTATGATTTACTCAAAAAAAGTTTGGAATTTTTCTTCAAATCCTATATTTTGACGAATTTGAGGTAAATAAACTTTGAGTGCCTCTAAAAAGCTAATGAAAAAAAAAAAATAAAAACTCTTTGTACGCTCGCTTTGCACACTTTTAAAGAAGTGCTTTTCTTTAAAAAAAAATTGGATATTGTCGACTAAATGAAATGGGGTCAGCGAACATGTGCAAAAACACCCATTTATTTTGGAAATTTCTCTAAATAACAAGAAATTTGAAATCAGGCTTTTTACGGCTGTAAGCTCAAAACTATAAAAGTTTATACTGAAAAAAAAAGAAAATTTTGATATCCAGGAGCTAGATGAAATGGGACCAAAAAAATGGAAAAAATCACTTTTTGTGACCGGTATAGCCGGCCGGTCCGGTCATACAAAAAACTTTTGACACCATTTTTGAAAATTTCAAACAAATATTTCCTAGAATCCGAAGTTTGAACTTAATACGAATTGCGGTTAGCTCAGGACTAACGTTGAAAATCAGTAAAACCCGTCGGTTACCCCCTTAAGGAAGTCCCTTTCAAGTCCCTTTTTTAATTCAATTTTGTCACTAGTTGTGTCATTAAGTCCATAAATACTGCCCATTAAACTCGAAATTTTATAATTTTTAGGGGTTTCACTTTTAAAATTTGTTGGAACTTTTGATGCTTGTGGCTTTTTATAATGTTTTAATTCATATTTTTTATCAAAATATATTGTCATGTCTAAAAAAGTCATTTCACCATTTATCAGTTCATCTTTTGTGTACACTAGATTCGAGTGTAAATTATTCATTATTTTAAAAAAGTTTTCTTGTTCTGACTTTTTAATGCACAAAAAACAGTCGTTTACGTAACGAATAAAACCTTTATTTTTTTTATTTTCTATCCATTCTGGAATTATTTTTGACTCGAAAATATTAAGGAAAATATTTGCCAGTAACGGACTAATTTCTCCACCCATATTTGCACCCTTTTTTTGGCGATATTAACCGTCCAGACATTCAAATGCCGTAAATTTATGCAAAATCTGGTCTAAAAAGTTTTCAAAGATGTTTTTTGGTGGAAAAATATATTACCTGATATGGACGGTAATATCTTCGGGTATATCTGATATGGACCATATCTTCGTTTTTTGGAAAAAAAGATGTAGGTTTTTTATATTCAGCGTTTTGGAGCCTTATTTTATTTATCATTTGTTTATGAACCTTCTGTTTTTTTTCTCTAGAATACAGTATTTTTGAGAAATATTTTTCAAAAAATTAGTACAGAAAACCACAACTGTTATATTTAGTATCTGAAGAAGATCGATTGATCGAAAATTAATACAAACTCAAATAAATATTATTGTGATATTTATTAACTAAAAATGTATTCGCAAAACACACCATATAATTTAAGATTTGACCAGTTTTCCCGGTATACCGAATATCCGACGGAATACAAAAAAATCTTTCGGGTGCGTCTAGAAACCTTTCTTGGGTCTTCCCTCGAAAATTTGGAGAATCCGCCGAGCCATCTCCGAGAAAAAGGTTTCCAAATAAATCACGCTTGCTATTGATCTTAAAAAATTCCGGCCGCAGTGAAACAATACAGAATTTCGGCCTTTAATTAGAAATCAGGCACAAAATATATATTTTTAACTATAAATTTCCAGATTTTCACTGCAAAGTTATAACTATTAATTTGTTGTATTTTATTGATTCGAGATCTTATTCTTTTAAAAATTTTAACATTATACTTAGATATGTTGCGCCTGAAGTCCTGCTACGCACACCTTATACTGTATCTGTCGATATGTGGGCTGTAGGAGTGATAACATACATTCTCATCTCTGGGCAAATGCCATTTGATGATCAAAATAAAATGGTTTTATACAAAAAGATTCTTAATGCCGATTATTCCACCGATGGTGAAGCGTGGACAAATGTTTCGAAAAATGCGAAAAATTTCATCAATTCATTACTTGTTTTAGAACCAAAAAAGTGAGTAAATATCAACTTCGTGGAGAACATTCGCAAATAAATTGTTGGCTTATATTCCAGAATTTTTTTCTTGGACTTAAGGGGGTGTCGTCGCAATTTAAAGGGGCTTTTTGAATAGCCCAATTGCGCAAAAGTAACAAATCGTCGACCAACTTTACTCTCTTTGATATATTTGAAACAAAATCTGCATCTAAAAAACAATTCAATTAACGATGGCTCGTCATCAAAGAAACGTGCATTTACAAAAGGTCGGAATTATTTTGTTCAAAATAATATCCTCCTGACGTTTTCAAAGGTTTAACAAATTGATTAGTTTTATAATTAACCGACAGACAACGGGAGCAGACCCCAAGTTTGAGTTTTTGAACAAATTCTTTGTATTTGCTTCAGAATCACTCAAAAACAGTATTTGGTGACACTAGTTGTTAACTAGAGCAATACAGTTTTTTGATTGCACGTTCTGATTGGACGAGGCCAATCCGTTATTTGGAATTGTTTTTTAGATGTAAAGATCTTTGTGTTTAAAATATACTCAAAGAGAGGTAAAAGTTGGTCCAACGATTCGTACTTGTGCGACAGTATTGGGCGTATCGAGAAACCCACTTAAATGCGACGTTTTGGAGCGCAAATATCTGGAAACTTACTACATGTGGATACCTAATTGTTTAGGCCTGGTAGATTATTGAACTAAATCTCACATCCCAATCATAATCAAGATAACTGATTGCTCGACCAATCGGAACGAGCGTCAAGTAGAGTCATATTTTCGTGAGTTGGGGGTCCCCCGAAAAATTCATTGTCGATTTTGAATCACAAGCACGCACGCAGGTCGTGTACTACGTTTGAAAAATTCGAACATAAATTCGCTCTAGAAAACGACAAAAACGATTTTTGAGCTGATTTTCGAGCTCGCGGAAAACCTATTTTTCGTGACTTGTTTTAGTCACAATCATTGGACATATCACTAACCACACCACACCAGCCATGCCCACCCCCCGACGAGCGCTGCCCTTTCCACACACCTATCTCTCCTTCCTCACTAGCGCCTTACATTTCTTCAAATCGAGAAATGTTGGTGAAAATAAATAAATAAGAAATGATGAAAAGTAGGGTTCTGGCGTAAGTATGAGGTAAAAATATACTACAGCGTCTTTCAAATTGTCCATATTTTCGAGAAAAAATTAGTTCAAAAATAAATGGGAAAAATTTTTTGGTTCAGCCTCATTTCATGAGGGTTACCTCCTAAGGGAGGTTCCCAACGGCATTTTTCACCATGAGAAAAAATAAATTTTATCAGCAATATTATTATTTAATTTTTTATACAATACAATAACTTTTGGACATTGCCTATCTATCACATATTTTTAATTTTCTAGAGATAATTAGGAACCACTAATTGGTATTTGTGTTGACCTCCTTTATATTTGTAAGCGGATAGTTGCGGAGAACAAGGTGGCGAGTGATATGACCGCGTATTTGATTTTGTACAATCAGATAAATTGTTTATTTTACGATATTAGGTAAATTGTTTCCTACTTATTATTTGGTTCAACAAGAACATTATACTTTTAGTTAAAGTACAGGATTCTACTATTTTAACCCTATCATTTCACGAATCTTCTGCACATTTTTCCTCATTTGAACTTGTGAACTCCCTAGAAATAAAACGAGTAAAGATAAAAAAGATCGACTAATTTAAAGTTATGCCGTGAATGTTAATAGACTTGGTGAAACCAAAAAATTAACTTATGATTAGTTTCTCAACGAACTTCTAGCGTGACACCTCGTAAAAATATCGATTCTTTTCCAGCTTCTAGGTTGAAAAGTTTTTTTCGATCTGACTAATTAAAATATGATTAATAAGTGTTGGAATATTGTCCTGAACTACAATATTTTTGTATGTTAGTTAGCTCAACGAACTTTGNGATTGTTTTTTAGGATGCAAGATTTTTGTTTAAATATATCAAAGAGAGGTAAAAGTTGGTCCAACGATTTGTACTTGTGCGACAATTGGCTATCGAAACCCCCTTAAAATGCGACGACCACCCCCTTAAGCGGGTAGGTGTCGTAATTTTTTGAGCCATTTATAGAATAAATTTATGGTAAATTAATATCGGTTATGACTAAAGTTGACCCAAGGAATCTCATGGTGGCAATTAATTTTTTCAAAACAATCTAGAACATTTTTTTGGAACAGATTTTTTTCTTGGTTAAACCTCGAAAGGATTTCAAAAGTCTCGTATTTATTTTTTCATGACGGTATAAGCCATTAGGACCAATAAGCGTAGGTCTTTTGTGTCAATTATTGACCCATGGTTGCTTATACCGGCATTAGAAAGTTAACTACGGGAAATGTCCTGGTGATTTTTTCAATGAGGTGGCTTTGAAATTGACCGTGAAATTTGAGGGTTATTCATTGTATTTTTTCAACTCCGGACCGTTTTTTAAATTATTGTAATAAAGCCAAGAAATTTGGTTGATCCGATGTATAATTATGAGGAGAGTCGTTTTTTATATTCGACCTTCGGGTTTGGCGAACGTGATATCCCCGAGTGGTGAGACCCAACCCGTTCTTATTTTTTACTCTAATTTTCAGCAAAACTTATTTATTTTTATGATTATTTTTTTATATTGTTATAAAAATGAGAAGTAATGGGCGAGGGTATCTTTATCGTGGAAAAATAATCAATTGCAGAGAAAACGCAAAAAAATAATCCACATTTTTTTCAACAAAAATTAAAAATATCTTTTTTGCGTTTTTTATGAAATTTTATAATTCCCTAAAAATCTCATGATTTCTCGAAAACATGTTATTTCTCTCATGATCTAGAAATATCTGCAAAAAAATATTATTAAATCGCGCTCGAAAATTGAAGAAAATGTTATTTTCGGTCTCGGACACTTTTATTTCTTAAAAAGTACTTTAAACAGCTAAAGCGGTCGTTTTAAGTGATACAGGGTGGCCAATATCGCCAAATTTGCTGAAATCGCCGAATTTAACCTACGCAATATCACGATTTTTAGCTAAAATAATTCTTGTTCCAATATCGCCAAAAGTGCCCAATATCGCCGAAATTTTTTGAGATTTATATCTCAAATTACTTTTGAATGACGTCATTTTCAGGATTGTCCTTCCCAAATCTAGTCTTTTCAAATTTAATTTGATTGCGTTTTGTGAAGTATTAAATTCTACGCATTTTGTTGATTTATTTTATTCGAACCTATTGTTAAACTCGTAATAAAATCAAAAAAAAAGTTCGTCATATAACGTCATTTCGAACGCTTACGCGTTTCTCACTTTTTGAACAAATAAATTATTTTTGTTCCCGTATCGCGGAAGTGCCCAATATCGCCGAATGTGCCAATATCGCCGATTTTTTGGCCAAAAAACTTTCGGCGATATTGCTTCCCCCCCTGTATATGAAGTTTATATAAAATATTGAGTATAATTTATACTGTATAAAGTTAAAATTTTCAGGTTTGAATTCAAAAAAAATATTTTAAGGACCTGCCGAAAATGTGGAGAGATTTTTTTCATAAATTTTGAAAATTTCAAATGATCGAAAGTGACCTTATATGGGCTTAAAATGAAAGAAGACAACATTTTCAGTTTCAAAAAAAGCCTAGGGTATATCGAAAATGATCCCTACTGTGCCTTTTACACCAGTAGGCGTAAGTGACCAATGAAATAGCGGGATTCTTGAATTAAGGGGGTAGTGTCTCGCTTTTGTACCTTTCAAATACGCTCAAAACAGTTCTAGGGCAGTTGTAAAAAATCTGAGGATACTCGTTTGTAGATCTAGCCTTCGTCTAACGATACACATCTCAAAGTCAACCTGTTACATCAAACCACCAGGTGGTCAGTCTATTCTAGAGCACTAAACGTTTTTTTTTAAATCATCTCTTTTAGACCCCACATACAAAGCGTCTCAAAATTTATACACAAAGATAGCGGATAAATAAGAACAAAATGTGGTCGGAAGGATTTTTCCAAATTTGACATTCTTTTTCTTTTATTCAGAATCTCACTTGAACGCCGATTTTAATTTTTCGACTTCAAACTCTATCTTCTTTTAGACGAATGTTAGAATAAAAGCCGTTTTTTTGACTAAGGTAGATAAATATAATGCGGTCAATGTGGTCGGAAGGAATTTTGATTTATATTCTAGAATTCTAGAAAATTGACTTGGAGTAAACCGGAAATGCGAAAAGTTTGAAAAAAAGTTTCGTCTAATCGAAACAAATACCACCAAAATGAAGCGAGATTTCACTGATCAAAAGTTGGCTAAGTAACAAGATATGTCATTCGATAATTAGTTTAACATTTTGGCTAAAAAATAATTGAAATTTCTAGAATTCGATAAGACATTTCGATAATTTTAATGTCATGCATCGTTCGGTGGGTCATATTCACCAATAAACAATGTATATCATGGTGGAATACCTGTTTTTGCGGGTTAAGCAAAAAAATATTCGAATTGTGAAAATTCTAGATTTGTTCTAGATGTTTTGAAAAAAAAAATAATTGCCACCATGAGAGTCCTTGGGTCAACTTTAGTTATAACCGAGTATTAATGTAGTCATAAATTAATTCTATAGAGCGCTAAAAAAACCGACACTTACCCCTAACGGTATGGTGGTTCACATTTTTTTTTTTCTTTTGGCAAAAAGTGGTTTAATTTTATGTCATAAAAATGACACCAAATCAATCATGTTGTGTTTTAAAGCACCAAACAACAAAATAAGAACAAAAAAAAATTCAAAATTTTTGCGTTTTTTCGATTTTTTCCAAGTATTTTTCTCAAATTATGTTCAAAAATAACGTTTGTGCAATTGACACTAAAACTTTGAAATATCGCGGTTGACGTAGCCAACTTCTCTTCAGTGTTTCCCCAGCTTTCTTTTGAGCTACTCGAAAAAAATCGAAGCACATTCTTCGGAAATTTCACGTACCTTGAAAATTCATATTTTGGTTTGGGGTCAAATTGCCAGAAAACGCCACAGTTTCTATTTGTTCTGAACTAGCTTTGCCAAAATTTTGAAGGCTAATTATGCAAATTTAAACCTGGGAGGGTAGGATTTTTTCTAGACGTAATGTCCAAAAAACGGTGGTTTTTTGCATCTTCGGAGAAAAAATATAGCACTTATCGACAAAAAACCCACTGTTAAAGTTTTTGTATACTAATTATACAGGTTATGTTAAAATTAAAGTTTATTTCAAACATAACCTCAGAGGAGTTCAGGGAATTTCTGGTTGGGCTTAGGTCATCCTTTGTTAGCGAAGTGTTTTATGGGGTGTATCATGCCAAAAAGTTTTTATGACACATGTGTAACGCAAGATGAAGGCTAGTTCTACAAATGGGCTAATCTTAATTATATCTTCGAGGCCTGTTCGGCTAATATTTATCGAGAAAAATGTCAAAAAATAGAACCACCATACCCTTAAGTCGACAATCGAGTATTCCTGATCGGACACCTGGCTCATAGTTACGCCTACTGGTGTAAAAGGCGCAGTAGGGATCATTTCGATATAATCTGTCAGAATTTTCTGAAATTTTGCGGGCTAGTGCTTTGAAACTTTATCTTTCAATTATCAGTCAGAAAAAAAAATTCATACGCAAATTGTTTCACTGAAAACACAAAAAGGTTCAAAATTTTTTTTTTTCAGCTTAAAAAAAACTAGGGTCTTTGACATGTCAGAATTTTCTGAAATTTTGCATGCTAGTGCTTTGGGACCTTCAAATTGCCAGTGGGAAAAAATTTCATACGCAAATTGTTTAACTGAAGACACAAATAGGTTCAAAAAATCATCAAAAATGGCAAAAATTACAATTTTTTTCAGCTTTAAAAAAAGTCTAGGGTCTTTGACATGTTCTTGACATTTCTGAAATTTTGCAGGCTAGTGCTTTGGGACCTAAACTTCAAATTTCCATTGGGTCAAAAAAGTTTGTCGTCAACTTCCAGTTTTACAGCCGATACAATAATTCATGAAAAAAAACGGTTTCTATTTTGGTCATTTTGGACCCCAGGGAGTTAAAATTAGAAAAAGTTGTAAGCTAATTTTTATCTTAGAATTCAATTCTAAACATGATGCATGCAAAAAAAATTGCTAATTTTCAACTTTTTTCTCAACCAAATCCGGAGGTGACAGTCTAGGGGATAGAAAGTGTCAAATCAGATCGCATTTCTACAGTTATAAATGTTTGATTTTAGACGTTTAAAAGCATCCGAAGCTCTTCAACATCCCTGGATCACGGAACAACGAAGTAATCGTATCGCTCGTACCGCCAACTCTAGACTTCTCCGGCGAACTGGTAGTGGGAAAAGTAATGAATCTTCGAAACATTCAAATGAGTCGAAATCGTTGACAAGTCAAAATAGACGAGTTCGAGCGAGAGAATTAGATGAACTTTTAGCATATTATTACGGAGAGACCTAATGTATTTTTTTCTATTCATTTGAGGCCACTGAAAAGCCTTTAAATCTGGTGGCGGTATCTTTCGCATCGCTTTTTTTATCATATTGACCTCGGCCGATTTCAATTATTTTTGGAGCAATTTTTGGTTCTTTGCCCAGAAAATTTACCTTGGTAAGTTTTTCTGGTGAAACAATTTTGGATCAAAATTATGTCTGTTTCCCGAAAGATTTCTTTAAAACTTATCTTTGACATATTTTAAGTATAAGTTCAGATAAATTCAAGAAGGGGCTTTGCGTTTCTAAGAAATCGCTGACGATTGTTCTTAAGAAATTTCAAATGTACTGAGGTGTATTTTAAGTGCCAGAATTTTCGGTTTATAAAAACACTCTTTTTCTGATCAAAGAGCAAAAAAGGGTCTTCATTACTTTCCATTCAAAAAATGGCAACATTTAGCGACAAAATGGCAAATATTTAATAAATCACCTGTTTTTCCGATAATTTTTATAAAACACCTGTTTTTGAGAAAATTTTGACGGAAGAGCAATAAAAGGTCTTCATTATTTTTGGCCAAAATAAATTTTTATTATGGATAAATCGCTTCCGAAAATTTTTGATTTTTTTTTGCAGCATTTTTGAAATATGAGGATAATATGGAAAAATATCAGCTGTCCTTATAGACGAAACTACAGTAATTAGCAAAAATATTTTGCCGTGCCTTACATCTTTAATGTTATTTCAAAATAAAAAATGCGAAAGATACCTTTACCTTAAAATATTTGAGACCTCATGACAAAATCGTTGAAAAAGTTTACTACTAATGTTAGTTTTGTGTACTGACTGGTGTTCGATTTTGAGGGTTATTATTGCTACCTTTGTAAATTAAAAATTTCCATGCTTTCTTCAAAGTAAAACAAAAATTCTACCACTGTACTTCAAACCATGTGCCTTATTAATATATAACCGCTGTGTCTATAATTCGATTTTTAGTTTTCATTCCGTAAATCGCAATTTATTTATTTTTTCAATATACAATTTTTTTATAGAAAATACTTGATCAATCCGTGAAATGCTAATTCCAAAAATTTGATAAATCTGATTAAGGGGGTGGCATAAGTCCAGCAGATTGGTACATTTTTTCAGAGCAATATTTGAAAGAAAAAAATGTGGAAATTTTTTTTTATCTTCAAGAAAAGTGTTCATTCTTACAAACGTTTACATTTTTATTTTCTAAACATAACTAAGTATAGTTCAAAATATAAAAAACCACTTTTCACTGTACATCCATTTCCAACTTAACTCGACTATATCAATATTGAATTTTTTTCAAATACGATATTAATAAACTTCATTTATTTGCGGGTGTACTCCGCTAATTAGTGTCCCAATTACTCTGCAAAGTCGAAAATTTCTTAAATATCAAAGTTTTTTTTCCATGAAAAAGGGTAAAAATTGGCAAAAAGTAGAGAAAAACAGCTTTTTTTGAGATTAAAATTGACCTTAACCCCCACTTGCACGAGCGTGTTTCAGAACACAGAGACCAAAAATATTTTGGGGAAGTGTCATTTTGGCCGGCGGAATATCGGAACAGACCCCCGATAGTTCCCCTTATTTTTAATTTCAAGAATTTTGGTGAGTTCTAGAAATTTCTCATCAGACCGGAAATGCATTATTTGGATGCAATTTTTTGTTTAATGCAGTTAAAACAGTACTGGAACAAGATAATGATCTACAAATATACTTACTAGAGTGACTTTTGGAGGGAAAAACTTTGGCATTATTAATTTTGACACTCGGCGCCACCTGGTGGTGAAAAGAGCTATTTCGCTATATTTGAGAAATCGCTATATTTTGATCACGTGACGACCAAAATTTTTTTTCGTTATTTTTTTTTCCATT
>SCLH01000537.1:54020-75337 GCA_004367855.1 Oikopleura vanhoeffeni | reverse complement strand
TAATCCTCCACCCACGCACAAATTTCAAAATTTTAATCAGCCGGAATACGCGGAATAAAATTCTACGTCCGCCAATATTTGGTTTCATGGGGTTTCCAAATACCGGAACGCCAGAACACCTGCGTTTTACTTAAAAAAAAACCACCTAACTATAATAAACATGAAAAAATATACTGACTTATTATTTTCGTAAGTTATATTGACTCCAGGATGCCGGGTTTATGCCACCCTCTTAAAACACTATACAGGGGCCAAAAAAATTCCGCGATATTGTGCACCCCCTTTGTACTGGGGGCCTATATCGCAGGAAGTTTTTTGCTAAATTGCGTAGGTTTTTTGTCAAAAAAATTCGGCGATATTGCTCCCCCTGTAGTAATTGTATATACAATTTAAAAAGTGCGTCTATTTTTTTAATTTCGGTATTCGGAAAAAATTAATATATTTTAAATTGGGCTGTTTTTCTAGCTTTTACTTTTTGCATTTCGAGGAAGTTAGAACGAGTCGGGGGTAAAATGACAAAACATGTTTCAAAAGATAACCATAATTTAAGAGCATTTATATTTTCACGAAATCTGTTTATTTTAGAAATATCGGGTTTTTGTAAGTTCCGAGCAATATCACCGAGATAAAATTGGCATGTTAAAAAAAAAATTTTATTTCTCTGCTTTTAGATTTAATCCCGACCCGTTCAATCTGTAGTTATATTTCTCTGTTATATAATCTGTAAAAAGTTCTTATAAAAATATAATTAACATTTCAATAAAATTTGAATTTTGGACTTGTTTCGGAATGCACAGAAATGAAGAAAACTTTTTATCAAAATATTATTTCGCAAAATATTAAAACAACGGGTTGCAAGTTTTTTTTTAAATATTATTCTGAATTTGTTTTTAAAATATTATTCTGAGAATTTGGACTTATTCTGCTTTTTAATGGTTCTTTTGCGATTATAGAAATTAAATCCCTCAGAACAAACTATATAATACACGGTATATTATTTTCAAACTGTCTTTTTTGCCAGTATCTTTTTCCTGACAGTAAAAACTTATTAAATAAAATGTTGACTTTTTAAATAAGTCGACAAAAATTTTACGAAATTCAAAATCAAGAAACAGTTTATAAATTAAAAATTGATTTAAGGGCCTCGGTGCATTTTGACAGATTTGCACTTTTTCGATTTTTTTTCTCTTGATAAGAAACTTTTTGGCACTTCAAAATTTTCGGATGATAACGTTTTCGAACAAAAGTTGGCACTTTTGAGCTCACTTTGTATAATCTGATTTTCTTCAAATCAAATATTTTTACTTTATAAATCTTCTTATGAAAAAACGCGCGTTTGCTTCCATGGTGTCTAAATAACAGTAAAATTTATTATTTTTTAGTTATTATCTAGAAGCCTTAAAATACGCTCTCGACCACCAGCTCGGATTTATTAAATTTTATTTTATACGATTTTTACGTCAAAATCGAAAATTTAAATTTGTAAAAAAAGACGGAAAAAAACCGAAATTTTACCACATCGAAAGAAATATTTTTCTACATGAGTTTAATTTATCAAATTTGACGCGGTGGATGGTCGGGCTGTTTATCAATTGGCCATTTGGCGTGTGATAAAATTGTCCTGTTTATTCCCGGAAAAGTGAGGGGCTTGTGGAGTGTTGGGCCGAATTCCCGTAGTTTCGTGTTAAAAAAAGTAATGATTCAGATATGAATAATAACAAAAGCGAAGAACAAAAATCGAAACAAATTATTTAATATATCGGGAAAGTAGCCGTTCAAATTTTCAGGCTATAGAGGTAGTTTTTTTATAGGTGCGGATAAATTTACTTTAATCAACCACAGACGAACGTATGAGATATCACAAGAACTGGTTTTTTGCCTTCACTGGATACTGATAAAAGCATCTAAGGCCTAAATTGTTTTTTTTTAATTTTCGAAAATTATTTACACAAATTTCCAAAATTTGAGATTTTCAAATGACCGGAAATAAGTCAATATGGGTATCATACGAAAGAAGAAGAAATTTTAAGACTAATGGCTGAAAAATAAAACTCCAAAAATTATATTTTCTTACGATTTTTAATAGAGACAAAGGGTTTAAAAGTGAAATCTGTCGCACCTATAAAAAAAAACTACCTAAGGATTCCAGAAAAATTAGTTTGAAAAATTAGTTTGAAGAATTAGTTTGAAAAAATTAGTTTGAACAAGAAATGAGGAAAATATTTCCAAAAAGTTTCGACCGAAAATCCTAAAAAAATGTCAGATGATTTTTCAAATAGCATATAAAAAATGTGTGGTCACCTAAGCGAAAAGTTAAAGTGGCCATTTTGAAAAGTTTTTTTCGTTGATTTGAAACAACGAACTGTAAAAAAAATTTGAACAGAAATAAGGCATTTATTTTATAATGTTCGGAACTTTTTTCAAAAATTTCTCATAATTTGTCGAATTCGAAAAGTTTAATTCGAACTCAAAGTTTTTTTAAAAAGCAATAACTCAAAAATTCTGTAGTTACAAAATTTGCCTGGAGTATAAAACATTACTTTGGTGGTATATTGAGAAGAATATATCCATTATGATGCCCGGGTAACACTTAAAACTTATTTGCCTGTTAAAAGAATAGGGAATAAGTTTTTAGTGTTACCCGGGCATCATAATGGATATAAACCCTGTAAAGAGTTTTTCATCAAGAGCCCATATCCGTTTCTGTCAAAATGCACCGAGGGCCTTAACTAATATTGAGAAAAATTAATAAATCTACCACAATTTTCCGGGTTCTCGTAAAATAAAAAGTCGTAATTCAAAGAAAATGAAAATGGACATTTCACAAAATATTTTCCCATTTCTCCATATCTTTTCCTAAAAAAATTGCGTAAGATTCAAGAATATCTCGAATTCGGAAGTAAACTTACTGGTGCGTTTAAATCACTTATTTTGTTAACAAAGTAATTACCAGGTTTAAATTCTGGTTCGTAAAGCCACTTCAAAAAGAAAAAGAAATGTTGCATATTTTATTTGAATCGTAGGAAAACGTCAAAAATTCATTTTAAATTTTGATTTGCGGGGAAAGTACAAATTTCCGATTGAAATTTGAGGGAGCTTAGGCTTCAAGCGTCTTGTGACTAATTTCAACTTTGAGGCTCCCACGGAAAAAAATATTTCATCAAAAAAAATTTTTATACAAAATAATAGAAAAATTAACAAGCCACAACAAAAACTCGAAAAAATGAATCAAGGGTCTCATAAACGAATCTTTGCTTTCATAAAAATAAAAAAGGTTATCATGAATGCTGACTCGAGATTTAAGATATTCATTTTTAGGGGCCTTAATAAATTACAAACAAAGATAATGTGAAATATAAAAGTTAAGGCTTTTTTTGTTTCAGAGCGGCCTTTTAAAAATTTGTTTTCAGGAGAACTCTAGTTAAAGAATCGTTTGTTTAGAATGATAAAATAATGGAACCGAAATCGGAATTGAATGATGGAAAAGGGGGTGACTTGGTCAAAAAACACTCCTTATTGGCTGCCATGTTGATGAATGGCGGTGAGACAAGAAAACGATCAATTGACACAGACTCAGAAAAGTAAGTGCGCCTTCGCTAGTAGAATTATAGTCATTTTAGCTGTCAGGCAAATGTTAATATACTGAAGTAATCTTCAATTTTTGTCTGGTATGCATATTTCATTACAATTTTTACATCATGTTCCGAAAACCAGCTTTTGAGCAGATTTATGATCGGATAAATGATTTTTTAAGAGTCAGATTCAAGGAGTCAGATTTTTGACATTTTTTTGAATAATAAAAGATGCTAGAGCCATTTTCGAGAAACCGATGATTTCCGGGTGATCCGTTCCGTGGCCATCTGATCAAAAAATTCGAGGCCTGTTATTTTATTAGACCCTACAAATTTGGGTATCTTTTTTTAGTCGCTTCTGAGAAAACCAATTATTTGACAGTTAATACAACTTTTCACCATAAATTTTTGGACATAGTTTTTTTGGAAATTCGACACCCCTTAAAAACACTGAAAACAACATACAAAATGTAATTTGCCCCCTTTAGAGGTATCGTATCAGAAAAATTATTGTCAAATATTTTGTCTTAGAAATCTACCCAGGCAGATATATTTTCAGGTCGACATGTTCTCCGACTTAAAAATTTGCGGCAAAAACTTATTTCATTCATTACTCATTTTTTAGTTCTGGCGAGGAAGCCAATCCAAATACTGAAATAACTCCAGCAGCTGCTGAAAAGTCTCAAAAGAAAAAGGCTAAAAAAGATGCGCACGCCCGGCGAAATATTCGCAAAATAAAAACCGACTCTGAACTTGAAGAAGCGACTCTTATAGCGCGTAAGGAAGAGGAGGAGAGAATCAAGCGAAGGGAGGAAAGAGTTAAAGTGTGGGAAGAAAAGGAAAAGAAACGGCAACAGGAAGCGGCACTAAAACGCCTACAACAACCAAAACCTGTCAATCGTGAGGCTATAATAATATTATCGGATGACGACGATAGAAATCATGAGGTAGCTTAAAAATATTGGCTAGGCCCGGCAAAATTTTGTTCGCCTACGGTACCTAATTTTTTGATATTGTCCAGGAATTCATGAATAAAAATGATATATGCAACAATTTTTTCAAAATTTCACCAGGAAAGTGTTCGAAAACGCAAAACCGTTTTTGAAATTGTCTATCAAACCTTACTTACTTAACCCCCACCTGCGCACGATGTACAAGTGCCCACCTGCACATGAGTGTTTAAAAACACAGATTGAAATGCTTGTCCCAGTGTCGAGATTCACAAAAGTGCTCTTCACACTCCCAGGTAATTTCGGCTGTCTAAAAAATGGTGCTAAAATTGGGGTCGATAGTGAAATGTATAAATTTGAGATTTTGAACATGAACGTGCAAGAACAAGAATTCTAGAGTATAAAATTCCAATGTTTTTGCTGGATCAGATTATTGAGATGAAATTCTTCAAAATGAATTTAATCTCAATAATCTAATCCAGCAAAAACATTGGAATTTTATGCCCCATAACTCTTGTTCTTGCTTGTTCATGTTCAAAATATCAAATTTATACCCCTAAAATTGTATCTCTAAAAATTACCCCCATGAGTATATTTAAAGGTTTAAATTTAGTCCCAACGTCGAGATACAAGAAAGTGCTCTTTGCACCACCAGGTGGTGTCGGGTGTAAAAATGAATAATGCCAAAATTTTTCCTTCAAAAGTTACTCCTATAAATACATTTATACGTCCTTCAGATAAATCTGATCCAAGTGCTGTTTTAACTGCATATAACATAAATCGGCATCGAAATAATGCATTTCCGGTCGGATGAGAAATTTTTAAAAGTCACTTAAATTCCCCAAAAATAAATAAGGGGAACTTTCAGGGGCTGTTCCGATATTTCACTGCCCAAAATGGTACTTCCCCATAATATTTTTGGAGGTTTCAAAACACTGTTGCGCAAAAAAAAGTCCAAGGGAATTGTACCTAATGTGATTTAGTTATTTGATTTGCCGGGCCATATTTTTTGTTTCATACGGTATGGACCATACCGTATGGTTGAACCAGGCTGGCACAATAGATATCCTCGGAAGAATTTTTATATGAGAGTGAAATGAATCATCAAATGATTAAAACAGAAATTAATCATTTTTAGGCTGAGATGTTCCAAATTTGATATTTTTTTATTTCAAATGTCGAGAGAAAATTTTTTTGATACCACTTTCACACCAGATATTGCGGAAATTCGCAGTTAACATATTTCCATCTTTTTTTCGAGATTTCCAAAATGCTCCATATCACATACCGTTTGTTGATATCTCTTATGGCATTCGAGTTATTAAGCTGACAAGGATGGGTTCCTTTAAAAAAAGCTACCTCAGTTAATTATCGAAATAAATATAACTTATTTACGAAAAATGTATTTTTGAAGAAACTACCCTAGGGTAACTTTTTAGGCCACCCCTCCCTTTCCAGCAAAAACTGTAGTAGGTATCAAGAAACGGGTTTTGCATATACTATAGTATAGCCAACGAAATTTTAACCCGGTAATTTGCCTATTTTATACGTGAAAGAGTGCTCTTTACTCCACCTTAGATAGTGTCTGTTGTCCAAAAAATTGCCAAAAGTATTCTCTTGAAAAGTAACCCCGATGCATAATCAAAAATTCTCTTCTGGTACCTACTACACTGTACGATTTTTGCTTGAAAGTGGGCAGGGGTGGCCTAAAAAAGATTACCTAGGTCTTATTTTCAAAATATAACATCGAAATATCGATGAGTTAGAATTTCTCCAGAAATAATTCCTAATAGTATCCCCAGTAGTGTAATATTTCTAGGCTGATTCTGATGATGGTAGTGATATCATTTGTCTTGGTTCTGATGTAGAAGAGTGTGAAGCTGAAGATACGACTAATTCCGGACTTTGGACAAATGATGATGAAAATGAGCCTGATGAGCTAGGCAGAGTGCTCGGTTAGTATTTTTGAAATACTCAAATTTTGAATTATAATAAAATTATATCTGCAAATAAATATGAATTATATCTAGGCAGCGCAACGTGCAAAAATTTATAATTTAAATGACGCTATTCACGTATAAATACGAAAAAAAAATCTAGAAGCAAATTCCTGCGTGAAAAAAAAATTTGGGGAATTTATACCGATTGAAATACTGGTCAAAATTTTAAATTGAAGTTTTCAGCAGGTGCGCATCGCGCGCAAAAAAATCCATTAATTTCAAATTGTGGCGCGTGAAATTCTCCCTGAAATAGTCAAATAAAAAAACTGGGAAAATTGAAAATGAATTAATTTTTTCATCTACGCTTTTTCGCCATTTTCGATGGTAAAATTTTTCCATCAAATGACCAAAATTTTTTCTTCAAAATTCTTTATTCTGTCTAAACCCAAATTTCGTTGCGCTCTTGCCGTTTTTAATCGAAAAAACAACAATATTTATCGAGTTTGAAGACAGAAAAAAAAAGTTTTCTAGAGCGATTTTCTGACCACTAGGGGGCCCAACTTTTTTTCATTTGGATTATTTTAGTGGTCACGATAACCCCCCTGAGGTCAAATAACACTCATGAAAACTTTTAGTTTGGCCCTTACATTAGTACCCGGTGCGCACCCTCATTATATCACGATATAATTCACTTGTAATTTGACACCACGGTACTTCAAAAATCTTGATCGGTACACTTTCATTTAAAATAAAACTCATTTAAAAATATCTTTTTATAAATGGAAACGAACAATTTCACATAATTAAAACATCCATAGACGGCTTTTTACTTAAACTGCATTACAGACAGCCGTCTATTGTGGTACCGAAATCCTTATATATATCGAGATACCGGCATTTTAGTTTTTAGCCGGTGATTTCCGGTATACCGGTTTCGCAGGTTGAGACAAAACCCCACCAAGTTTTGTCCCGAAACCTCCCTGGGTACCTCCAAAAATAAATTTCGACTTCGGATGTGTCGTTCGTCTGAAATCGGTACCACAATAGACGGCCGTCTGTAATGCAGTTAAAGTAAAAAGCCGTCATAGCGGAATTTACCAAGTTTTTCGATCGAGTATTTTGAAGTACCGCAGTAAACCATCTGGTATAATTCGACATCTAAAATAATCTTATGAAAATTTACAAAATTATAATTTTTAGTTAATCCCAAACATCCAGAAGATGAACCAGATATATTTTTATCCCGACAAATTTGCAAACGAATTAAATCTCATCAAATTGGTGGAATCCGGTAAATAATATTTACAGCTAATTTCGTATTTTTCGTAAAAATAATGAACGTTACCAAATTGTTAATTTTCAGTATTCTTTTATTAAATTTTTATAGAAAAACTACATTTTTTATTATGCTTTCGATTTTTTCAAATCATCTTCAGAATGTGCGAATAAAGTAAAATAACTTTTGAGTCAGATAGAATTGCCAAATTAAAGGCCTACTATTCGAATGCTGCAAAAACCAATTTATGTAATCCAAGTACAGCTTTTCCTCATTATTTTTTGCTAATTGACACTCCTGATTTTATTTTGAGAAGAACAGAAAAGCTGTAACTTTACTCCTTTAAACTGAAGGGAGTGGGTGACGCAAATTTTGGCTTTTCCAAGGTCAATTCTCGCCAACAACTAGCAAAAAGTTTAGATACTTCAAAAAAACAATTTGTGACCACAGACCAACCTCTGCGGTATTTTTCACACATACAGAAATTGAACAATCTCGCTACCTACGCACACACCCACAACTTTAATAAGCTCCCCAAGAAACACTAATAACTATTTCTCTGGTCATTATTATACATCATTTTTTGAGTTTTTTTTGTTAGGCAGAAACAACAATACAAACATCCACTCACGAGATGGTTTTCAAATTTGGCTTTTGACGGAAACAAACATTATTGATTTATTATGGTTTAAATTGAAAGTGCGCTAATTGTTTACTTTTGACGCTACCGAGTAAAAAATTGCACAAAAATCCTTAAATGTGTTTAAATTTACGAAAAATTATTTGAATCATTTTGTCAATTTTAATTTTTGGTTCCTAAAATTTGTCACAAAATTCAAATAAAAATAAAAGTTGAATATGGCCTCCCAAGAGACGCCGAATATAAAATTAAAAAAACTCTCTAATGCATTGTCAAACAAGTCTGTGGCTTTCAGATGCAGTATGAGCCGAAACTGTACTCTTAAACTGGTGAAGAGATACCTGTTGACTAGCTCCCAAACTGACCATTTCAAATTTTTTACTTTTGCATTTTTGTCCGCCAAAAGCAAAATTCCGAGAAAAGGGCCCTTGCATTATTGTGAGGCTCTCTGAGCCTGACAGAAAAAAATAATGAAAGATGTGAAAATTGAAGGAGATACGTTCTGAGTGTTTATAGAAGCTTTAATAACGTAGGTGGGATTGTATCAGATTACTGTTAAATTCAAAATGATCGCGAAGAGTTGTTTTTCAAGATACAAAAGCTTTTGGGATATCAGCTCGCCAGTTTATCCAAAAATACCTTCGTAAAAGGTCCAAATCAGCGACACCTACTCTGAATTTGACATTTTCTCGGTTATATACTGAAAACTAAGAGCTCATGAGAAAAACCGGAAAATGCTTAATTGTAGATCTATCCTTAATCTGCGAAAAAAGTACACCAACAATTATTTTTCACCATCCACCCAATAGAGTACAGTATTTAACAATATACCTTTCAAAACTGCAAAATCTATCTCCCTCCAGACGGTATATCAAATTGAGCTCAAATTTTACACAGTCACGTAACGTAGTATGCCAATACTTTGCTCACGAGATTTTTTGATGCGGCGACTAAACAATTCTAGAACGCCAAATACCGACGATTTTTCTCAATTTCAGACTTCAAAATCTATCTCCTCCGAGGATATATTGCAAAATGGCTCAAATTATTAAGTCTTCCTCAGAACATATGTAAGAGATTTTCACGAGCTTTTTTGCAATTTACAGCAAAACTCGAAATGATTTTGATCATTTGAAAAAATTCCGAAAAAAAAGGAAGTAGGCTCAAAAGAAAGCCAGTGAAACAACGTGATGAAAAGTTGCTTACGTCAAGAACGATATTTTGAAGTTTGAGGTGGTCAAATTTAAGCAACGTATTTTTTAAAAAAAGACTAAAGGCACTTTTTTTTAGGACAACCACCCCTAGTCATGACGATTACGGAAAACCGAGAACAGCAGTTTTTTGATTCAACTGCCAACTAAAAAAGCTCAATGAGAGAAATTTATTAAGTTGATTGAACATCCGGTTCACCGGATATAAACCGGAATGTAATTTTGTTAGGTTCGAATCTTCTGAGACCAATAATTTTTTTCTTAAAACAGCTGGAAAGTTAAATTTTTATGTTTTTTCATTCTTATATCACGATTGTCTAACAAATTTACTGCTTGATCTAATATTTGGATGAATTCTGGAAGAAAAACCGAGTGTCCATTTTTTTCTTAAATTTATAACTGAATGACTATATAATAGATCTCCGCGTACCGGTAGTCCGATAAAAAAAGAAAAATTCCATTTGAGCTTTTTTAGTTGGCAGTTGAATGCAAAAAACCGTTTCCCGTTATCATCTATGGTTTTCCCCGTAATCGTCACCTTAATAGTTTTTTAGGTCACCCCAACCTAGTCATTGACGATTACCTAAAGACAAAATCGAAAAAATGCGAAAAATCGATTTTTTTTTATGATTGGGTTCGCAGTACACTTAATTATTACCCCTGTAGCAATTTGAAGCATGTTTAATGCATCTAAGCCTTTATTAAATCAGAGACGTATACCCCCTTAAGGGAGTGGGTGTCGCAAATTTGAGCCTCTTCCGAGGCCATTTCCCGCCAAACTAGCATCAAGGTGATATTCCAAAAAATTTTTCTGGTTCTAAATTTTTGTCAAAAATTTAGGTCAAAATGAAAAAGTGCCATGGCCCCAAGAGACGCCAAATCAAAATTTCGAAAAAAACTCTCTAGTTTATTGTCAAACAAGTGAAAACTGTACTCCTCAAACTGGTGGAGGAGATAGCTTTGCCTGAGCCTCCCAAACTGACCATTTCAAACAATTTGGCTAAAAATGAAAAATTGACATGGCCCACAAGAAACGCCGAAGCAAAATTTCGAAAAAAACTCTCTAGTTTATTGTTGACAAGTTTGTGCTTTCAGATGCGTAAAGTCGAAACTATATCTCCAAACTGGTGGAGGAGATAGCTTTTGCCTGAGCCTCCCAAACTGATCATTTCAAAATTTAATTTTGGTTTTTCGCGTTTTTGTCCGCTGAAAGCAAAATTTTAAAACAAAAGCGCTTTTGCATTATTCGTAAGGCTTCTCCGGAGCCTGACACAAAAAAATAATAAAAAATGATGAAAATTGAAGGAGTAGGCACTAACTGCGTGTCTTTAGGAGGCTTTTAAAAGCGTTGGTGTCGGCGTAGGTGGATTGTATCAGATTACTGTTAAGTTCAAAATTACCGCGAAGGTTGGTTTTGTTAGTAACAAATGTTTTTGGAATATCACCTTGCTAGTTTGGCGGGAAATGGCCTCGAAAGAGGCTCAAATTTGCGACACCCACTCCCTTAGTGTAATATCAACATTTTCTCTCGAAAAAGTAACCATGTAGGTATATTTTCCGGTCTACAGGTCCTTGACTTAAAAGAATGAACAAATGTTATTATTGACTCCTTCAGAGGTATCAAAACATTCGGCATAAAAATTGGGCACACAAGTTGTCTTTGTGCCAAAATATTGACTTCTCAGAACTTTCGTTTTGTCAGAACCTACTTTTTTCATTTTTACCGTCAATTTCCGATATCAGCGGACATCCACTAAAAAAATGTAATTTAGTTTTTCCTTGGCTGCTGGACGCAGAAATCCGTTTCGAATTATCCTGTTGGGTAAAAGATGGGTCGGACATATTCTTTCCTAAACGCGATGAAAAATGAAAATCCTATCCTGCCGGAAGCCAAAAATCAAATTCATTTTTCCAATTTGAATTGTATTAACTGGAACGATGATTAGACATGAAGATGGCCCGTGTGCCGAAAGAAATATATCCACCAAGGATATGACCTGCAGTGTTTTTCCTAAACCCATCGCATGCGCTAAAACACAGCCGGTTCCTTCGGTGGTTTTCACGTCAGAAAGAGATTCCACGACGTTATCGAACATAAACCTTAGAAATAAATTTTTTTGAAAATTTATAATTTAGTACACATTTTTATTTGAGAGAGTAGCTGTATTAATATTTTAGCCACTTCAGCGCTGAAACAGTACATAAAATCAACATCAGACCACAACTTTTCATTTTTTTGGCGAAGTTAGGTAGCAGTCCTGTTAAACATTATATTGAAATTTAAATAATTTTAATAAATATTGTAAAGGTGTTTTCGAGATATATTATTGCATTTTATAGAAAAACTACATTTTTATTAAGCTTTCGATTTTTTCAATCATCTTCAGAATGTGCGAATAAAGTAAAATAACTTTTGAGTCAGATTTTTCGCAGGTATGACACGTTTTAATTTGGCAATAGTAGGCTGAAATTGCCAAATTAAAGGCCTACTATTCGAAGCTGCAAAATCAGTAAGTTTGGTTATACAAACACAGAGCATATTTTGCTGTCTAAATTTTTGTTGTTTGTTAAGAGTAGTAGAAGTTGTGTTATACACTACCTTCATAAAATCCTTCTACCAATTAGTGAGATCGACTTTAAACATTTAAAATGATTAAATAGAAATTTGACATTGGTATCGTTCGGATCGGACCATAAGTGTTTCTCAGAGCTTCTTTATGTGTACATTCAGTATGTGCTTATTTATATGTGAATTTTTCTATTTCCATGTTGAAAACTCTACTTTCAAATTTTATAAGTTTGTCCAACATAGGTTTCTGTTATACAATCACATGTGAACAAATACACACTATTTGGTGTTAACTTAAGGAGTTTAGTGGGTTTAAGCCTAGGCAGAATAATTATTTCCAGGGTGATTGTTTAAAAATGACATTCAGTCGATAATTAGGTGTGTACTTTTTGTTATTTTTTTCTCTAACTTGTTTATTGGGATTAGGTCCAAAATTTCTATTTTTGATTTCTGTAATTGTTTTATTAATCACTCTTAAAGGATAAGAGTTATTAATAATGTTTGTTTTAACTTGGTCAAAAGCAAGTTCAAGGTTAGTATCGTTGGAAGTGCAATGTTTTGCTCGAAAAATTTCTCCTGATATACATGAGTTTTTGTATTGTAACGGGGATATAGCTCTTTTGTAATTTAAAACTACATTTCAGGTTATGGAACTGTTGAAGTTCGAGTTTATCATCGTTCAAAATTACTATAGTGTCTAAATATTGATAGAATTATTTACCATTTCATCTGATGTAAATTTGACGAAAGGATCGAAATTATTCATTTCTGATAAAATAATATTTTTACTATAGTAATTTGAACGATGAAAACTCGAACTTCAACGTTCCATAAACCTGAAAAATGTAGTTTTAAATTACAAAAGAGCTATATGATATAGCCATATCCCGTTACAAACAAAAAACTCATGTATATCAGGAGAAATTTTCGAGCAAAACATTGCACTTCCAACGATACTAACCTGAACTGCTTTTGCCAAGTAAAAACAAACATTTATTAAAACTCTTATCCTTTAAGGGGGTACTCAACGGTTTTTAATTCAGGTTAGGGACATAATAACTGCACCAAATAGCCTCAAGAAGGCCACAAAATGCATTTCTGCTCTTATCATTTAATAAAATTTGAGAAAAAATAATTCGATAAAATTCTAGAATACATCAATTTAATGAAAAATTCAAAAATAAGTAAAAGTGAGTGGCACCTTTTACTTCAGTTTTGCAGTAGCTTCAATTTGAGGGTACTTTCGGTACATAGGATGAAAATAAATTCTAGAAACTCCAAAACTGACTTCCGGCTGAACCAAAATGCAATTTTCTATTAATAGGAGCGATGTTTAAAAAAAAGTTTTCCACTGGAAATTGAGAAGACATGTTTGCACGTATTATAAAATTTAGAAAAAAATGTATCGAGTTGTTCGAGAAAATTTGTTTCAGTTTGGAATTTTTACATTTTCTTGATTCTAGAATATAGGGACAAAATCGCCTGACGTAAGCAGATTTTTTGTTCAGTAGACTATCGCTTTATTTGATGGTACTTACAGCTCAATACGATTTTTTTTCTAGAAATCATGAAAATTGTCTTCCGGCTGAATAATCTGCAATTTTCTATAAATAGGAGCGATGTTAAAAAAAAAGTTTTGCACTAGAAATTGAGAAGACATGTTTCTCCTAATAATACCAAATTAAAAAAATTGTATCGAGTTGTTTTTAGAAAACTGAGCTACAAATTCTAAAATATCATGAAATTACAGTTTTCATTATTCAGAACAAGTCCGATCGAAATTTTCGCTAAATATCCGATAACTGTCAACCTAGTATCATTGTTATTCTTACAAAGTGTAATCAATTTCCATTAAGCCGTTTCCGAGATAAAAGACATTGAAGTCAAAATCAGTGTTCTAGAACTCTCCTCCCACTTGGTGCTAAAAAAACTCTGTTTTTACTTTTGGTCGGAAGCAAAAGGATAGAT
Source organism: Oikopleura vanhoeffeni (assembly GCA_004367855.1). Classification (NCBI taxonomy): domain Eukaryota; kingdom Metazoa; phylum Chordata; class Appendicularia; order Copelata; family Oikopleuridae; genus Oikopleura; species Oikopleura vanhoeffeni. The sequence goes on along the minus strand of SCLH01000537.1, from coordinate 61,211 downwards.
CTTCCTTTAGGCTTTTCAGAATTCTATAACTTGTTTCGTTTTGTTCTGAGCCTCAATCTAAAATGTCAGAAACTGGTTGAGTACCCCCTTAAGATGATTAATAAACAATTACAGAAATCAAAATAGAAATTTTGGACCAATCCAAAAAAACAAGTTAGAGAAAAAATAACAAAAAAGTACACACCTAATTATCGACTGAATGTCATTTTTAAAACAATCACCCTGGAAATATTATTCTGCCTAGGCTTAAACCACTAAACTCCTTAAGTTAACACCAAATAGTGTGTATTTGTTCACATGTGATTGTATAACAGAAACCTATGTTGGACAAACTATAAAATTTTGAAAGTAGAGTTTTCCAACATGGAAATAGAAACAATTCACATATAAATAAGCACATAACTGAATGTACACAATATAAGAAGCTCTAGAAAACACTTATGGTACCGATCCAACGATACCCAATGTCGAAATTTCCTATTTAATCATTTAAATGTTTAAAGTCGAATCTCACTAATTGTACGAAAGGACTTCTTATGAAGGTATTGGTATAACACAACTTCTACCTTCTCTTTACAAAACAAAAAATTTAGACAGCAAAAATATGCTCTGTGTTTGTATAACCAAACTTACTGATTTTGCAGCATTCGAATAGTAGGCCTTTAATTTGGCAATTNAAATTCATAATTTAGTACACATTTTTAATTGAGAGAGTAGCTGTATTAATATTTTAGCCACTTCAGCGCTGAAACAGTACATAAAATCAACATCAGACCACAACTTTTCATTTTTTTGGCGAAGTTAGGTAGCAGTCCTGTTAAAACATTTAATTGAAATTTAAATAATTTTAATAAATATTTTGTAAAGGGGTTTTCGAGATATATTATTGCATTTTTATAGAAAAACTACATTTTTATTAAGCTTTCGATTTTTCAATCATCTTCAGAATGTGCGAATAAAGTAAAATAACTTTTGAGTCAGATTTTTCGCAGGTATGAATCGTTTAATTTGGCAATGTAGGCTCGAAATTGCCAAATTAAAGGCCTACTATTCGAATGCTGCAAAATCAGTAAGTTTGGTTATACAAACACAGAGCATAATTTTGCTGTCTAAATTTTTGTTGTTTGTTAAGAGTAGGTAGAAGTGTGTTATACACAGTAATTCGTTATGTGCTTATTTATATGTGAATTGTTTCTTTTCCATGTTGAAAACTCACTTTTCAAATTTTATAAGTTTGTCCAACATAGGTTTCTGTTATACAATCACTGTGAACAAATACACACTATTTGGTGTTAACTTAAGGAGTTAGTGGTTTAAAAAATGAAAAGTTGTGGTCTGATGTTGATTTTATGTACTGTTTCAGCGCTGAAGTGGCTAAAATATTAATACAGCTACTCTCTCAAATAAAAATGTGTACTAAATTATAAATTTTCAAAAAAAATTATTTCTAAGGTTTATGTTCGATAACGTCGTGGAATCTCTTTCTGACGTGAAAACCACCGAAGGAACCGGCTGTGTTTTAGCGCATGCGATGGGTTTAGGAAAAACACTGCAGGTCATATCCTTGGTGGATATATTTCTTCGGCACACGGGCCATCTTCATGTTCTAATCATCGTTCCAGTTAATACAATTCAAATTTGGAAAAATGAATTTGATTTTTGGCTTCCGGCAGGATAGGATTTTCATTTTTCATCGGTTATAGGAAAGAAATATGTCCGACCCATCTTTTACCCAAACAGGATAATTCGAAACGGATTTCTGCGTCCAGCAGCCAAGGAAAAACTAAATTACATTTTTTTAGTGGATGTCCGCTGATATCGGAAATTGACCGGTAAAAATGAAAAAAGTAGGTTCTGACAAAACCGAAAGTTCTGAGAAGTCAATATTTTGGCACAAAGTACAACTTTGTGTGCCCAATTTTTATGCCGAAATGTTTTGATACCTCTGAAGGAGTCAAATAACATTTTGTTCATCTTTTAAGTCAAAGGACCTGTAGACCGGAAAATATACCTACATGGTTACTTTTTCGAGAGAAATGTTGATATTACACTAAAGAGTGGGTGTCCCAAATTTGAGCCCTTTCGAAGGCCATTTCCCGCCACAACTAGCAAAGGTGATAATTCCAAAAAATTTGTTACTAAAAACAGACCTTCGCGTAAATTGTTGAAACTTAACAGTAATTGATCAATCCCACCACGCCGACACCCAACCTTTTAAAAAGCCTCCTAAAAAAACCGCGACAGTTAGTGCCACTCCTTCAATTTTCATCATTTTTATTTTTTTTTGTGTCAGGGCTCAGCGGAGAAGCCTACGAATAATGCAATACGCTTTTGTTTTAAAAATTTTTGGCTTCAGCGGCAAAAAACGCGAAAAAACCAAAAATTAAAATTTGGAAATGATCAGTTTGGGAGGCTCAGGGCAAAAGCTATCTCTCCACCAAGTTGTGAGGATATAAGTTTTGACTCCATACCGATTACGGGGGCTCCTGGTCCATTTTTACTAGATTTCATTTTTAAAGCCTTACCTACTTTCCTCTCATCTCAGATTCCTGAAAAGAGATCGTTTAAGATTTTGAGGGTCCTCGCTGGATTATACTTACCATCTTAATTCTTACGGAGGCTCCTGAATTTTCACCTTAATTCAGAAATTTGTGGGAAAGGCCCCCCCCTACTGGTTACGTTGTTGCTATTTTTTTGAGATTTGAGCCTACGGAATTAAACTACCATTTTTAATTTGTCCGGGCTCCTGGTACACTTCTTACTATATTTTTACATAGCGATTCGATACATTAGCATGACAACTAAAAAAAAGGTTGGCAGTGGCGGTGGCGGCCCGAGAGTCGGCCGACCGAGAAGACTGACGCAGATTTTTCTTTTTTATATTTTCTCCAAGGTTCAATGTAATGAGTGGTACTTCTTAGGCTTGTTTTAACATATTTGAATTATTTTAAATTTAATCTACATAGATGAAAGTGCACCCATGAATATGTATGAAAAAAAGAATTTTTGGCCAAATTTTTTGGCATGAATAACAACTATAAAGTTAGTTATAGGGTTCAAATAGTTCTTACGGCTTGGCAATTATGTGAGTTGTAAATGCTGCTATCTTGCAAAATCAAACATTTTGATAGATGAATATGACAACATTAAGGCACAAGCAGAAACCGCACTACTGATTTTTTGATTGAATTTTTGATTGAAAAATAACACTTTTTGTAGCATGTTGTTTTTTTGAGAAAACTAATCAGTCTGTAATCTCTGGATTTTTAAACAACGCTCAACGAGAATCAAAAAATGGAAAGGAGATAATACGACAAGATTAAACACTAAAAATCCTAAAACTAAATTACTATTTTGTATTTCATTAAATCAAGCTCCACAACCTCCTTAAAAACCGTAAGGGGTGGCATAAACACCGGCAGACTGAGCAATAAAACTTACAAAAATAGTAAGCTCAGTATATTGTTTCATGCTTATAAAATTAGCTGAACCGATATATTATATTTTAGCTTGATAAATATTATGTTGTATCTAATTTAAGAACGATTTCAGTTCGATGTTCATCTTTTGAAATCGTAAAAAAATTCACAACATTATGAATTTGCACGCATTTTTTGTCCATATTTTTTTTTTGTTAAATGAAAATAAAATCTGTGGGCAATAACCAAAAAAATACGACTTTAACTTTTTTCCCATGGATCCTACTAGACGTCACCGGTCGATTCGACTCAGATAAAAGTTCGAAACTGAGTAATTTCAGTACTCCTATCCGGTTCCTTGGTTATCTTGGAGCAACAAGAACTTCGAAAAAAATTCGATGACACTTTCCGTTTACATAGAGATAATGACTCCATTGTCAAAAAATCCAATTTTTCTCATTATGAAAAATTTCGTCAAAAAAATTTTCTGTTGGAATTTTTTTTCGGCACAAATACTTAAAATGTTCTCCCTTTTTCGTTTTGGCAATAATGCTATTCCGTCATTGAAATTTTCGGATTTCGGAAATTTGAAAAAAAAAATCGAGAAATTTTCGAAGAATTTTAAAATTATTATTTTTCGAATTCTTTGGAAAACAATGAAGAGGAATGGTATCCTCAGAATTTTCCCAGATACCCTTAGTCTCTATTTGGCCCTCGACCGTGACCGCGTCCATGACGCGCTAATTCCTACCAATTTTTTACCGCTGTTTGAAAAAGTCATCAAAATTTCATTTTTATTGACTTTTTAGAAAATATTTAAATTTTTATTGATGGTTTGTTGAACTCTCCATAAAAAATCAGGCATAATCACATATGAATGTTCTGGTACTATTAAACTTGCCGTATGTCCAACTAACGGTAGGTTCGCCGCGTTTTATCCTTTGAAAACACTGTTGATGTAATTAACACTTGACTGTACTTCGATAAAGTGCCATTTGGCACTGAATTTTTAAAAAATTTTATGGTTGCAAAAATTTTGCGATAAAATATTTGGGTGTGTAGGCATTATTTATTTTGACTAGTCGGAAATTTTTAATATCTAAACTCAATATTTTACTTATGTTTCAATTAAAAATTGTACTTTTGAGGTTTCGGTTTATCCATAATCATAACAAGGAGATAAATGATATTGATAAGTATAAAGTGAACATATTTCGCTCCAAGTTAGTTAAACCTGCGTCTTGAAAGGAATAACAAAAAGTATTTTTCCATCTTTTCATAAATCATATTAACTTCTAACTTTATGATTATGGAATAAAACCGAAACGTCAAAAAATAAAATTTTTAATTAAAAACACTAACTAAATGATTATTCTCGAAAACCTTACATAAAATTCAATATAAGGTCAATTTTTATCTCAAACAAAGTTGTTTTTCTCCTCTTTTTGCCAATTTTAACCCTTTTTCCAGGAAAAAAACCCCTCCATCTCTCCTTGATAACAAATTAAATTTTCGAATGTGGCAGAATTTTTAGAATGACTTTTTTTTTTGGCGAGTACACCGAAAATAAATGAAGTTCATTAATATCGTCTTAAAAAATCTATAGTCGGGTTTAGTTGAAAAGTATGTAACAGGAAAAGTGCTTTTAATATTTAAAACGATACTTAATTAGTTTAGAAAATAAAAATGTGACCGTTTGTAAGAATTAACACTTTTATTGAAGATAAAAAAACGAATAAATTTCCACATTTTTTTCTTTCATTATTGCTCTGGAAAAATGTACCAATCGCCTGGACTTAGCACCCTTAAATACGGCCCCCTTAATATAGAACCGATTTATGGCCTACCAGTAGTTCGCTGATTTCATTTTCAAGAATTAAGGGATCATCTCTATCAAAATCCGGCGAAAAATCCACTTACTTCTCTTATTTAAATTTCCATTGATTGAGTTTTATTTTATTAAATTTGTGAGAGTCTGATTATTTGCTACAAATCTAGAAAACATCACCGATTTCCGTTTGATACCTTAGGTTTGTTTTTTAGATAGTCTTATTTTCAAGTGAAATTGCTCGAAGTTAGAACCCACGACAAAAAAATAACGAATCAAATAAATTCCAAAGGTAAAAATTCAATCAGAAGAAGAGCATTTTGGAGCTTGATAGCTTGAATTCTTTATGAAAAAAATGACAAACATAATTTCATGAGTCCACTATCTTTCCACTTCACTAAAAATTTCAATATGTTCAGAAATAAGTCTAGAAGCCCAGAAATTACTTTGACCCCTCATGACCCCTAGAATAAAAGATAAAAAAAGTAAAATACTGCGTAGTCTCCTTCGGTCAGCCGACTCTCGGCGTCCACCGCACTGCCCACCCTTCTTTTAATTCGCTCATAGTAATGTAATCGAATCTGCTAATGTTAAAAATATAGTAAGAATGTACCAGGAGCCCCGACAAATTAAAAAAATGATAGTTTAATTCCAGTATCCTCACAATCTCAAAAAATAGCAACAACGTACCAGTAGCCTCACATCTGAATTATTAGGTGAAAATATCCAGGAGCCTTCCGTAACGACAAAATGGTAAGTTATAATACAGGAGACCTCAATCTTAAAACGATCCTCTTTCATGGATCTGAGAGAAACGTAGGTAAAGCCTTAAAAATAAAATCTAGTAAAAATGGACAGGAGCCCGCCGTAATCATACCGCATCTGAAAGCAAGAAGCTTGTTTGACAATAAACTAGAGAGTTTTTTTTCGAAATTTGCTTCGGCGTTTCTTGTGGGCCATGTCAATTTTTCATTTTTAGCCAAATTGTTTGAAATGTCAGTTTGGGAGGCTCAGGCAAAAGCTATCTCCTCACCAGTTTGAGAGATACAGTTTCACTATACGATCTGAACAGACTTGTTTGACAATAAACTAGAGAGTTTTTTTCGAAATTTGATTTGGCGTCTCTTGGGGGCCATGGCAACTTTTCATTTTGAGCCTAAATTTTTGACAAAATTAGAAACAGAAAATTTTTTTGGAAATTCAACCTGCTAGTTTGGCGGGAAATGGCCTCGGAAGAGGCTCAAATTTGCGACACCCACTCCCTTAAGGGGGTATACGTCTCTGATTTAATAAAGGCCTTAGATGCATTAAACATGCTTCAAATTGCTACAGGGTAATAATTAAGTGTACTGCGAACCCAATCATAAAAAAAAAATCCGAAATTTTTCGCATTTTTTCGATTTTGTCTTTAGGTAATCGTCATGACTAGGTTGGGGTGACCTAAAAAAAACTATTTAAGGTGACGATTACGGGAAAACCATAGATGATAACGGGAAACGGTTTTTTGCATTCAACTGCCAACTAAAAAAGCTCAATGGAGAATTTTTTCTTTTTTATCGGACTACCGGTAACCGGAGATCTATTATATAGTCATTTCAGTACAAAATTTGAGAAAAAAAATGGACACTCGGTTTTTCTTCCAGGAATTCATCCAAAATATAGATCAAGCAGTAAATTTGTAGACAATCGTGATATAAGAATGAAAAAACATAAAAATTTAACTTTCCAGCTGATTTTAAGAAAAAAATTATTGGGCTCATCGAAATTCGAACCTAACAAAAATTACATTCCGGTTTATATCCGGTGAACCGGATGTCAAATCAACTTAATAAAATTTCTCCATTGAGCTTTTTTAGTTGGCAGTTGAATTCAAAAAACTGTTTCTCGATATCGCCCATGGTTTTCCCGTAATCGTCATGACTAGGGGTGGTTGTCCTAAAAAAA
>SCLH01000537.1:20160-36504 GCA_004367855.1 Oikopleura vanhoeffeni | reverse complement strand
GGTGAAATATACTGAAAACTAACAGTTCACGAGAAAAACCGAAAATGCTAATTTGTAGATCTATCCTTAATCTTGCGAAAAAATACATCACAAATTATTTTTGACCATTACACCAATAGGTACAGTATGGTAACAAGGTGACATTTTCCAAACTGCAAAATCTATCTCCTCCCAGACGGTATATCAAATTGAGCTCAAATTTTCACAGATCACGTAACGGGAGTATGCCAATCTTTTCTCGAGGGCTTTTTTTGATCCGGCGACTGAACAATTCTAGAACGCCAAATAACCGACAATTTTTCGCAATTTCAGACTTCAAAATCTATCTCATCCGAGGATATATTTGCAAAATGGCTCATTTTCCAAAAAATTTCCGAAAAAAAAAGTGCTTCGATTTTTTCGAAAGTAGGCTCAAAAGAAAGCCAGTGAAACACTGATGAGAAAGTTGGTTTACGTCAAGTCGATATTTTGAAGTGTTAGTGGTCAAATTTGAGCAAACGTTATTTTTTAACTTCATCTTTTTAAAAATACTTAGAAATAAATGCGAAAATTTCGAAAATTTTTTTTGATGATTGGGTACTTAGTACACTTAATTATCACCCCGTATCAATTTCAAGCATGTTTAATGCCTCTAAGGCCTTTATTTAATCAGAGTCGCATACCCCCTTAAAACTAGGTCTCACATTCACGCTGAAATTCACATTATCTCAACAAATTTCACAAAAGATTTGACGCATTTTTAGGACATTTTTTTCAACTTTTGAGGCTTTCTCATCTTGAATAAAAATAAATCGTATTTTTAAGGGTCCTATAAACGCCAATTGTACTTCATGAAAGGTCGTTTATTTAGCCAGGCATTTTGCGTCGCCTGCTGTGTCATCGGACACCATTGGAATTATGCCAATTGGGAAAAGGCCGAACAGCTGAAAAAAGAAAAATATGAAATGGAACGCCTGCACATTTGCAGTCAAAGAGGCATTTCAATTGAAGAATTCGAAGAAATGAGATACGAGGAACATCAGGCTAGATTAAACCATCAAAATAGTCCTACGCAACAGAAAATAGCAAGACGACTTGATGGGGGTTATTTTACACCGGAACAAAAGGCAGAAATTGAAGCGACTCTTGCAGAACTGCATGCGACGAAAAATATAAAAGACAAATAAAATCTTTCGAAAATTCTACTTAAAAACTGTGTTTTATTTATTTATTATGGGTTTTGTGACAACAGTTGTTTTCCCCTTTTCTTGAGTAATTTTAGGCAATGTGAAGATTACTCGATAATAATAATGTATATCGTCGATATAATATCGAGTTATTCAACTTTACAAAATGTCTTATTCGAACAAATATAATAATTAATGGATATTATTAAATATAGAAAAAGGTAGCTTTTGAAAAGGATGCATCAACACATTTTTCTTAAGAATTTTTCTTTAAAAAACTTTTATTTGGAAGTTAAATAACCCATTTCGAAGATGATACCGCTGACAAAAATTCCGCATTTCTCATAGGCGGGGTTTTCGTTCAGCGCAACCCGCAATTGGAGCGAATGTTCTCGAAAATGGGACATACGATTCAAAAAATTATAGTTGTATCCCAGAGTCAATGAGTTGATACCCATGATAGTCGTTGTTTCTTACCGATCGTTTAACCGGTCATCAGCTAAAAAAGGCGGAATCTTGGGAAGATACACCTAAAAAGCTGGTATCAATCGAAGCGAATGTTCTTCAAAACGGTACATTCAATTCAATAAATTTCAATTGTAGCCCATAGTCAAAGAGTCGGTACCCGCAATGCACTTTGTTTCTCACCGATCCGATTAAGGGCCTCGGTGCAGTTTGACAGATTTGCACTTTTTCAAAAAAAAATTTCTTGATAAGAAACTTTTTGCCACTTCAAAATTTTCGGATGGAAATTTTCGAACCAAAGTTGGCACTTTTGAGCTCACTTTGTATAATCTGACTTTCTTCAGATCGATTATTTTTACTTTATAAATCTCCTTTTGAAAAAACACTCAAAAAACGCGCGTTTGCTATCAAAGGTGTCTAAATTACAGTAAAATTTATCTTTTTATTACTTAAGTAGCCTTCCTAAAGGAGCCTTAAAATACGGTCTCGACCACCAGCTCGAATTTATTAAATTTTATTTTATACGATTTCAACGTCAAAATCGGAAATTTAAATTTTTGAAAAAAGACGGAAAAAACGAAATTTTACCACACCGAAAGAAATATTTTTCTTCATGAGTTTAATTTATTAAATATGACGTGGATGGGTTGGCTTACCAAATTTACAAGTTTGAGTGTGATAAAATTCTTTTAAATCGGGATAAAAGAGGGCTTTGATGGATTTCAGCCGAACCGTCGTTTCGTTTCAAAAAGTATGATTCAGAGTATAAACAAGAGCGAAGAAACAAAACGAAGGCATATTTAAATATAGTGAAAGTAGCCATTCCCAATATTTTCAGCTAAGGATTCCAAAAAAATAAGTTTGAAAAATTTTGAACAAGAAATGAGGAATATTTTCAAATAGTTTCGACGGAAAATCCCCAAAAAATGTCATATGATTTTCCAAATAGCATATAAAAAATATGTGGTCACCTACGCGAAAAGTTAAAGTGGCCATTTTAAAGAGTTTTTTCGTTGATTTGAAACAAATACTGTAAAAAAAATTTTAACAACAAATAAGGCATTTTTTTCAAATGTTCGGAACTTTTATCAAAAATTTCTCATAATAAGTCGAATTCGAAAAGTTTAATTCGAACTCAAAATTTTCTTAAAAAGCAATAATGCCTGGAGTATAAAACATTACTTTGGTGGTATATTGAGAAGAATATATAAACCATGTAAAGAGTTTTTCATTAAGAGCCCATATCCGTATCTGTGAAAATGCACCGAGGCCCTCAACCCGTTATCAGCAAAAATACCGATTGCTACTTTCTTTTGGGTTGCGCTGAAAACAACCATGCCATAGCCATTTGTTATAAGAATTGTGTGGTATCATCTTTGATATCAAAAAAAAGTGCCTACCACAATATAACATCTACTATTCCAGCTTTTTTAGCGGATAATAACCCCCGTTTTTACCCTGATTAATGATTTCTAGGACTGAGTGACTTTGCTTTCGTCATTTTTTTAATTTCATTTGAAAAATATTTTGAAAATCTTCGAAAACTCATGCTGTTGTTTTTTCGTGATAGGCACTTTTATCGATATACCGTGCTAATTGTGGGAAGTGAGCCAGATTGATGACTCATCAGCCAATGCGCTAATGATTTAATACAAAAAAAATGACTCACTTGTACACGCAGAACACATTCCACAATTTAAATTGTACCAGTGACAAATGCGAGGCATCGAAATTCTATAACTAAGTGTTGAGACTATTCTTTGATAAAGATGGCACCATGAAAAAAGCTACTTTTGAACTTTGGAATGAAAGCAATCTGCAAAAGTTTCGCAACTAAGAATAGGCTTCGCAAGAAATTCATGGCAGTTTTCGAAATATTTGTATGTAATGATTGAAGTATTGTATATTTGTCAGCAACCTTGGATCTGGAAAAGGTTTGAATTACAGGTAGTTGCCTCAAAATTTCGCACCCACGTATAATGTCGGTATATCTATTGCAGGCCTCCTGGACACCAGAATGGCAAAAAATCTTCAGGAGGCCTCGTAATTGATATTACCCCTCAATCGGTGTGTGACGTCGCTATAGCTAATAGCCCAGGCGAGAATTAGAGTAACCTTCGGCCGAATATATTACTACGGACCATTATTAAATAAAAAAAAAAACGCTCCAATCAAGTACTCTAAAAATTAGAGTCGATCTGTGCTGAAACTTTAAATTAATTTGCACTCGTACTTTAGTAGTTTCCAAACTTTCCTGTATTAATAAATCGTTGACAATACCCCAGTTTTTGCCGTAAAAGTGGTGCTGCGAATTCTGGTTGATCTGAACTTGGTACACAGTTGATTGAATCGCCAAATATCAAATCAAATGTTGAGATCGTCTCGTTCGGAAACTATTTAAAATTTTATACTTTAGTATACTACTACTTAGTGTATTAGAAGATATGTATATCCCTTATTCACACTTTTGTTAATATCCCGGCCCTACTACTTAAAAACACATTACGTTTCCTAATCAGGGCCGGGATATTAACAAAAGTGTGAATAGGGGATATATTCTACTTGTATACATACAGTATGTAACGTTTTTGCCTTCTTTTTTCCAATTTTCATAAATCTGAATTCTGCCGTTTTGATTGGTTTAATCTGAAAAGACGTAGGTATTTGCCNTAAGGTCAAACTGAAATTTTGAAAATGACTACACTAATCGTCGCATATTCGTACAGGAGTCATTCGCGAGAATTTCAAAGATTCTATCTTCCCGTCTTCCGAGACCATATAATCGAAATTTGTTCAAAAGTTGACACATAATACGTTTAAATAAGAAGAGACTGAAGATTCGTAGGCGGGCGATTTACATTTCGATGACATGAATTTTCTAGCGGTCCAATAAAACCGCACGATTTTGGCCGTTTTTCACGATTTTTGCTTAGAAAATCTATCTCCCCGAGGTTAGTTTAAATCGGGGGGCAAAATTTTTTAAAGTACACCTTGTAACATGCCTAAGATTCGTGAGGAGCTTTTTTTCTAAAATTTCTATTCATACTGAAAAAATATGTTTCGAAAAAATTCGAAAAATTTCAAAAAAATGTGCTTCTGTTTTTTTGCAAGTAAGCTCAAAAAGAAAGCATGTAAAACACTGAACAAAAGGTTGGCTTACGGCCAAGCCGATATTTTGAAAGTTTTAGCGCGGTCCGAATCTTAAACTAAACAATTTTTTGAACTAAAATTCTGAAAAAAATACTTTGGAAAAAATCGAAAGGTTTTTTTTTTGTTTGGATTTATCAGAAATACATTTTGTAGACATCTCGAAGCAATTTGGTGCACTCTGATTGCCTTTTAAAGGGGGTACTGGTCCGCTGGAAAATTGATTTTTCCCGGATGATAAATCAGCCTAACCGAGAAACTATGGGAATAACGAATAGCCATCGGGTTTGTAGATCTACCCTTAATCTGTCAAAACATTGTTCAAATGACTTTGTTGTCGATACTCCTGAGATACGGTTACCAGTACAAGGTTCCCTCGAAACCAATTTCAAAATCTCTCCTCCCCAAGGGTTTATTTAAAGAAAGCAGCTCAAATTATAAACATATCCCGTATGACTTATGAAACTTAGGTCCTCTAGAAGCGTTTTTTTCAAAAATCACTTCAGTTTTTCTAGAAATCGCAGAAAACTATCCGATTTTTTGGCGGATTTTTTTAAAGCATTTTTTTCCACGCAAAAATCTAATCTCTTCCTAGTTAGTATTTTGGAATCCACTCGAATTCGAGCAAACACTTAGCACAGAACAAATAGAATCTCTCTAGAAAGCGTTTTTTTCAAATTTCGAACCCAAACCAAAATATAGGATTTTGAAGGTCAAGTGAAAAATTTCCGAAAAAAATGTGCTTCGATTTTTTTCGAAAAGTAAAGTATCAAAAAGAAAGCCACAAACACTGATAGAAAGTTGGCTTACGTCAAGGTGAAATTTATAGTTTTAGTGGTTAATTAAAGAACGTTATTTTTGAATTTCATATTGATAATTTGGTCCGGTAGTGACACTTGGTTATCATCCGCAAATCAATTGAACCATTTTCAAAAGCCCAAATGGACTCATAAACCGGACCAGTACCCCTTAAAAGTCTTCATAAAAATAGTACCCCCCTTTAAGGGTATGGGTGGGTTCCCTAAATTTGAACTATTCTCGATAAAATATTTAGCCGAACAGGGCCTCGAGGATATAATTCAGATTTTTTAAGCGCAGTTTGAAAGAACTAGCCTTCAACTTGCGAAAAAAATTTGCCAGAAACTTTTTTGGATGAAATACACTCCCAGACACATTAGCGAACAAGGAGACCTAAGCCAAAACCGAAATCCCTCTCATCTGAGGTTATTATTGAAAATAAACCTAAATTTTATATCAACCTGTATAATTAAAGTATACAAAACTTTACAGTGGCGTTTTTGTCGATAAGTGCATATTTTTTCTAAGAACATGGGCAAAAACCACGCGTTTTTTGACATTAGCCTCGAAAAAGCCTACTCCTCCCAGGTTAATTTGCAAATTTGAGCTCAAATTTTCCAAAGCTAGTTCAGAAACAAATAACTTTACAGTGGCGTTTTCTTTGCATTTCGACCCCAAACATCAAAATATGAATTTTCAAGGTCACGTGAAAAAAATTTCGAAAAAAAATGGTGCTTCATTTTTTTTCGAAAAGTAGGCCTCAAAAGAAAGCTGGGAAACACCTGGAGAAAGTTGGCTTAACGTCAACGGACCGATATTGTTGAAGTTTTAGTGGTCAAATTGACACAAAACGTTATTTTTTGAACATAATTTTTTGAGAAAAAATACTTGGAAAAAAATCGGAAAAAACGCCAAAATTTCGAAATTTTTTTTTGTTCTTCTTTGGGTTGTTTTTGGTTGCTTTTAAAAAACACAAACGATTGAATTTGGTGGCATTTTTTATGACATAATAATGGCAGAAAATGTAGGAACCACCATACCTTAAGGGGGTATCAGCGACTCTGATTATAATAAGCCTTAGAGGCATTAAAAAATGCTCCAAATTGATAGGGGTGCATTTAATTAGTTGTACTAAGAACCAAATCATCAAAAAAAAATATCGAAATTTTCGGCATTTTTCTCGAGTCTAGCTCGAAATTGCAAAAAAGCTCTCCTTTTATCTCTTTAAAATTTTCTTGAGGAATACTTGATAAAAATTTGAGCTATTGTTGGCAAACATATCCTCGGAGGAGATAGATTTTGAAGTCATGCAATGATAAAAATCGGCGGTTATTTGGAGTTTCTAGAATTTTTCAGCGACGGATCGAAAAAAAGATCTGCCAATTATATACTAACCGTTTACGTGATCTGTGAAAATTTTGAGCTTGCAATTGGATATCGCCTTTATCAACCTTTTGGTTAGGAAAGCGTAAGCCAACTTACTCTTTTAACGTGTGATTTTAACGTTGTGGCTACGCAATTCTAACCAAAAGGTGAATAAAGGGATATACCGTCTGGGAGGAGATAGATTTTGACAATGTCACCCTTGTTACGATACGTACCGTATGGTGTAATGGTCCAAAAAATAATTTGTGATGTACTTTTTACGCAAAGATTAACGGAGTAGATCTACAAATTAGCCGATTTTCGTATTTTCGTCATGAACTTTAGTTTCAAGTATATTTCACCACCGAGAAATTGTCATAATCAGAGTCGCAATACCCCCTTAAGGGCCTCGGTGGCAATTTTGACAGATACGGATAATGGCCCATATCATATGGGCCTTTTGAATGAAAACTGTTCACAGGGTTTATATATTCTTCTCAATATACCACCAAAGTAATGTTTTTATGCTCCAGACAACTTTTGTAAGTTCTACAGAATTTTTGAAGGTATTGCTTTTTTAAAGAAAATTTGAGTTCGAATTAAACTTGCGAATTGCGACTAATTATGAGAAAGTTTTTGAGAAGAAGGTGTCGCAACATTTAAAAAATGCTTAGTTTTGTTAAATTTTTAAGACGATTTAATAAAGTAAAAATAAATAGATCTGAAGAAAATCAGATTATACAAAGTGAAGCTCAAAAAGTGCCAACTTTTGTTCGAAAAATAGTTTTCATTCGAAATTTTGAAATGACAAAAAAGTTTCTTCATCAAGAAAAAAAAAAATTGGAAAAAGTGCAAATCAGTCAAAATGCACCGAGGCCCTTTAATATGTCCCGACATTAATGTTTTTATCAAATTAGGATCAACTGGGCTCTTCGGTTCATGGGTTGAACCTTTTCGAAAGTGTTATTGTGAAAAGTGAAATCTCGTGCTTTTATTGGTCAAACGCGAAACCGAAGGGCAAAGTGATCCAATCTTTGATATGCGAGAGTGGCATTATAGAAGCATTAACGATGGTCAATTTTCAAAGTTATTTTAATCTAGCCATGACAGTATTTCAAAATGTAACAATAAGAATTGTTGGTTTCTCATTAGGCTTTTATGGGTTTCAGTAAAAAGATGCCAGAATAGTAAAATGCGAAAAATCGGAAATTCCAATTTTTCGAAATAAAGAAGTTTTTTAGAAAAATGCTGATATTGCTGGTTCACAAGCAAATTTTGCGTTTTTTAACTACTTTTTTCTAGTGAAAAACAAAGTTCAGAAAAACTTATTTCGAAATAAGCATTTTAAAAGAAAATTTTTTTGTTTTGGTCGTAATTTCAATCACATTTTTTCTGGAAAAAATATTTAACTGCCGAGAAAAACAGAAAGGTCGATTTTTTTGACATTTTACTACCTACCCACTATAATTAGGAACTTTCCTGAAAAATTTGCCCAAAAATAACGTTATAATAAAAACCCTAAATAAAAACGATTTTTTGAAAAAATTTTGGAAAACGAAATTCCTGGATAAATGTTTAAACAACTCGGGATCGCGATGTCCCGCCCGTCCGCGAACCTAAGTCAAAAATTTCCAATCCTGACCGTTAGTCGAAATTTCCAATCCCCAGACTGGGGTCGGTATCCCGATCCCGTTTTAAACACTGGATGGGAAGGCTCCAGGCAATGTACGTTATTCGAAATAAACTGTTAGGAATCATAAGATAATTTTAAATTTAAATAAGTTCAAATTTTTTTAACAAAAATGGACTCATATAGCCTTTCAATTTTCTTTTGTAAAATAAAATTAAAGATTTAAGTGGGTGGTCATGTCTGATTTTTATGAAGACTTAAGGGGGTATGCGGACTCTGATGTTTACCATTTGTCGTGACATATTCTGAAAACTAAAAGCTTATGAGAAAAACCGAAAATGCTAATTTGTAGATCTATCTTAAGTTTGCGAAAAAGTACATTCACAAAATTATTTTTGACCCATTACAACCAATAGGTACAGTATCGTAACAGGTGACGTTTTCAAAAATTTTAAAATCTATCTCCTCCCAGACGGTATACCATTGAGCTCAAATTTTCACAGATCACGTAACGGTAAGTATATAAATTTTTCAGAGGAGAAGCTTTTTTTCGATCCGGCGAATGAAGCATTCTAGAAAACGCCAAATTAACGCGAGATTTTTAACAATTGCAGACTTCAAAATCTATCTCTTCCGAGGATATGTTTTGCAAAATAGCTCAAATTTTTATCAAGTATTCCTCAGTAAAATTTTAAAGAGATCAAAAGGAGAGCTTTTTTGCAATTTTCGAGCTTGAACTTGAAATTATGATTTTTTTGGTGCATTTTCCGAAAAAAAAGTCTTCGATTTTTCGGAAAAGTAGGCCAAAAGAAAGCCAGTGAAACACTGATGGAGAAAGTTGGCTTACGTCAAGCAGATATTTTTGAAGTTTAGTGGTCAAAATTCGAGAAAACGTTATTTTTTAACTTCATCTTTTAAAAAAATACTTAGAAAAAAATCGAAAAAAAATGCGAAAATTTTCGAATTTTTTTTTGATGGATTGGGTTCTTAGTACACTTAATTTATCACCCCGTATCAATTTGGAGCATGTTTTAATGCCTCTAAAGGGTCTTTATTTAATCAGAGTCGCATACCCCTTAAGGGTATCCCCGGTTCCTACATTTTGCTGGGCAGTTATTATGTCATACAAAAGATGCGAGCCAAATAATCTGGTTTAATGATTTACGAAAAGTTTTGCGTTGTTTTTCGATTTTTCTAAGTATTTGTTCTCAAAAAGTTTATATTCAAAATAAACGTTTGTGTCAATTTGACCAACTAAAACTTTCAAAATCGGTTTGACGTAAGCCAACTTAATGCCTCTTCAGTGTTGTCCCCCAGCTTTCCTTTGAGCCTACTTTCGAAAAATTCGAGCACATTTTTTTTCGGAAAATTTATTGCACGTGACCTTGAAAAATTCTTTTCATTTGGGATTTGCAAAACAAGTTCCACTGAGATTTTATTGTGTTTGAAAGCTTCCTTCTGCAAAAGAATTGAGGTCGAATTTTGAAATATAACTTGTCAGGAGGAGAGATAGAATTTCCGATGGAAGAATAGTCAAAAAAAGACGGTCTAATCGGCATATTCTAGAAACTACAAAAGCAACTTATCGACAAAAACGCCACGTAAAAATTTTGTTATACTAAATTATGCAGCGTATATGTTAAAATTTAAGGTTTATATTCACAATATAACTTCAGAGAAGAGATAGAATTTTCAATTTGGCTTACGGTCTCCCTGTTTCGCTAATGTGTCTGGGAGTGTATTCATGCAAAAAAGTTTTCTACATGCTTTTCGCAAGATAGAAGGCCTAGTTCTAACAAACTGGCTAATCTGGAATAATAATCCTTCAGTCGTGTTTGGCTAATATTTTCTCGAGGAAATATGTCAAATTAGGACCAGGCGATACCTTGATTCGGAAATATAATGTAGGCATAAATATACAGAAAATATATTTTTATAAGAAAAAACGAGGATAATGTCGGTGTCCCGAAGTCGCGAATCGGGATATCCCGACGTCGGGATTCGAGGGCGTGGACTTGAAAAAATTAATATAACACTCGGGATCGAGATTGAAAAAAAAATATATGAGTCGGTGATCGGGAATTGAAAACTCATCCCGTATTTAGAAACATGGCTTCCCAACTTCAGGTTTGTATCCCGTGGTTAATCCACCTTGTTTTTTCCAAACGACTTGCATCGCCCGTCTTTAATAGCCTACGGTTAAAAAAAGAAGAAAAATTAAAAAAAGGAGATTGACTTCTGTAAATGATATCAATACTCACTGAGAGCGCCACTTGAAGGGAGGATTGACCACACACTTCTATTAGCAGAGTAGCACTAACCCCGAACCTCGTACTAGGCCCTACTCAGCGAATAAGAACTGGCGAATACACAAGAGAGCCAAACGATTTGTCCTGCTTGTTTAGGAATTTTATCGCTGGTTTAGGTTAAGGGCACGTAACGCGGACACGCGTTTTATCAACTGTTTTTTAACAAACACTTTAGTTGGATGAGAAACAGTCTAGTATGACATGGTTGAATTAACAGTATGTTGGAGATAAATGATCTGAATTATCTCAGCAGGTTAAACATAAAAGTAGATTCGCGCGTCAAAAATGATTAGCAAATAGTAGGCCTCGAAATTGGGTATATTAAGGCCTACTATTCATTCTGTTCATAAGGGTCATTTATACGGGAAAAGCAAGTACAAATCAATTTTGAACTTTTTGATGTTTTAAAGTTGTTTATTCAACGGTGGGTTGTAACATTACGGAGTGATCAATGAGAACTCTCAATAAGCAGTAAAGCTCATGCCAATGTTGGCAAAATTCTGTGTGAGAGTGGCTGTAAATAACCCGTATAGGGTGATTTCTAATCGAGTTCGTGAGGCGTTCGGATCCTCCACCATTATTATTGCTATTAAACAAACACCTAAGTAGTATTTTCACAACCAATACATAATGGTCAAAAAAATGTGTGAGCTGCCACATACATATTGTCTGCTTGAATTCCTGGTTTTATAGAAGTCTACTAGTAATGACCAACATAGTTTGTGAACACACACAGTAAAGCAAATTGACTGTATTTGGGGAAAAGAAGGGGCTTAAAGCGCTTCAAAACGCGCAAATATCACTTTTCAGTTTGGCACTAAACAACAAATTTTAAACTAGGTAAGTTGGCGTATATATTTTCTAAATGTATCTTATTTTATGCAATTCGCTACATTTGTAACTTGTAAAAAGGCTAAGCTCAATAGAAAAAAGTCGAGATCAGGTTATTTTCCGTCTGCTAGACGTAATGCCTTTGTTCGGGTTAGGCCCAAAATCCCGATTTTTTTATTTCGACAATTTTACTTTTAATTAAGTTTTTTGGATAATTGGTTAAGAATAAAAATTTCCTCTAGGTTTTCTAACGCAAATTTCCAAAGTATCTCTATTAGAAGTACAATTGTGGCCGCGATATATTTTTCGGCCATTTAAGCATGATTTTTTATACTGAAAGTGGAGCAAACCGCCTGTTTTAAGTTCATAAATACATGTAGTTATCATTTGTTAGTATTTTTTCGGTATGCTCTACATTCAAGAGTATCATTTTTTTCAATTATTTTTAGTATCCACATTAATTTATTTTTCTTTGCATTTTCTACGACCGCAATAATACTCAAAAAAGGGTCAAATGAATTCATTTTTTTCCAAATTGCATTTTTGTTCGTTTTCGAACCATCCAATAAGCAATCATCTACATATCTAGTATAAAATAGTAGTTTTTTAAGCTTTGTAAATTTTCGATTATGGTCGATTCCAGCATATGGAGAAATATATTGCTGATGGCTGGGCTCAATTTTGATCCCATCGCTAATCCTTCATTTGGCGATAATATCCATTAAGGGTTGAAACGGCGCTGAATTTAAAGCAAAACATTCATCATAAAAATCCGTCTGTATCAATAAAAATTAGAAAAAAAATTATTAAAACGCTTCAAAACCTTTTTTCCGTGAAACCTCGCGGCCGTAAGGCCTCGCGATGCATTTTATTTTGGTTCTGGGTTTGATAACTAATGAATCATATATAAAGACTTGGATATAACTTATAACATATAAGTTATATAATAAAAGATTGGGAACATCACTCCACGTCTCAAACGTCCTGACAGTATCAAACGTCTGACAAAAATTCAAATATACAGTTATCAAACGTCCTGACACTTTTCGATTTAAAAAAAAAAATAATAATGAAAAAAACGTAATTTAGCCGTGATGTACAAAAAACAGCCATTTTGAAGCACGCTTTTCAAACGATTAGGGACAAATTAGGTGATATTTCAAAATTTCTTCGCGATATCTCCTTTATTTTTTAAAAATTCAATCAATCCCCAAGAATAAACAAATCTGTAATCACGCTCGGCCAATTAAATGTATTAAAAAAATGAAAAAATCGATCTTTTGTACCGGTAAAAATACCGGTACGAGTCAAACAAAAAACTTCTGGGGTACTTTTTTTGAAAAATTTAAGACAAATATCTCCTGGGTCTCAAATATGGAAACTCGAAGGACGTTTAATTCAGCTCAGCATCAGGACGTTTAAAATCAACTTAATGCGGTCAGGTTACTCCTTAAGGGGGTTGTAAGGGTATCCATATTATCTTTTGATCAATAAACAAATAACAGCATTATAATTTTTGTTTAAACTGTGGTTCAATCAAAGTCAGTTATCTTCTAAAAAAGAAAGTAATACTGTTAAAGAATATGTAGCAGCATGTACGGGGTGAGTTCGTGTTAAACAGGACGCACCCATCAATATAAAAGTAACTGTCGCAGCGAAAATTTACTAAGACTGTACCAAAAAAAATATGACTTGATATGATACATATGTATATAACTGTGGCGTCTTTTTATGCTAAAATAAAGTACTTTTCGCTGAACAGTACTTTTAATATTGTATGGATAGGGTGCGTCCTGTTGAACGGACTTCAACTGTAAACGTTTTTTCTTTCTTTTTTTTCCATTTGCATAATTGCTATCCGCTATGAGAACGATCAATTTCGGCAAATACCTACGTCTTTTCAGATTAACCAATCAAAACGCAGAATTCAGATTATGGAAAATTGGAAAAAAGAAGGCAAAAAACGTTACATACTGTATGTATACAAGTAGAAAATATATACATATTCTTCCTAAATAATTGATCGTTCTCATTAGCGGATAGCAATTTATGCAAATTGGAAAAAAAGAAAGAAAAAACGTTACAGTGAAGTCCGTTCAACAGGACGCACCCTATCAATACAATATTAAAAGTACTGTTCAGCGAAAAGTACTTTATTTTAGCATAAAAAGACGCCATAGTATGATACATATGTATCATATCAAGGCATATTTTTTTGGTACAGTCTAGTAATTTTCGCTGGACAGTACTTTTAATATTGATAGGGTGCGTCCTGTTAAACGGACTTCACTGTACATGCTGTACATATTCTTTACATATACTTCTTTTTTAGAAGATAACTGACTTTGATGAACACAGTAAACAAAAATTATAATGCTGTTATTTGTTATTGATCAAAAGATAATATGGATACCCTACAACCCCCTTAAGGGAGTACCTGACGCCATTAAGTGATTTTAAACGTCTGTGCTGAGCTGAATAACAGTCCTTCGAGTTTCATATTTTGAGACCCAGGAGATATTTGTCTAAATTTTTCAAAAAAAGTACCCAGAAGTTTTTTGTTTGATCGTACCGGTATTTTTACCGGTACAAAAAGATCGATTTTTTCATTTTTTTAATACATTTTAATTGGCCGAGGTGATTACAGATTTGTTTATTCTTGGTGGATATGATTGAATTTTAAAAAATAAAGGAGAATATCCGAAGAAATTTTGAAATATCACCTAATTTGTCCCTAATCGTTGAAAAGGTGCTCAAAATGGCTGTTTTTGGTACATCACGGCTAAAACATTTTAACTCGAACATCTGAAGTCAAAAATTGTTTTCCTGAAAAGCGTTTTTTTTATAATCGAACATATTCGGAGAATATCCGAGCAATTTTTGATATCTTGTTTAGTTTATGATTACGAGGTGCTTGAAGTTAAGGTTACTTCAAAATTCGGCAAAAATATGTTTTTTTCTCAGGTTTGCAAAATTATTTTCGAAGTAAATACAAAAAAATTTATTTTTACGATGTATCAGAATTCAAAATTTAAAATGACAAAAAAATTAGTCAGATCCGATGTCTATATATCCCGAGTTTCAGTCAATTATTTGGAAAAAATACTTAAAAAAAAACTTAAATTTTGCAAATTTATGACTTTTTTTTAAGGTCAAAATTTAAATTTTTTAATTATTTTGTAAGCAAACCGTTAACAAAATTTCGAATGCAGCAAAAATTAAGATTCTACAGTAACGTGCCTCTATAAGGACGGACCTAAGGACGGACACTTTTGTCAAATAGTTTGCCGCGGTGCTCGTACAAGGACGGACCCTCTTTTCCAAAAGTTTGCCAGGTCCGCTATAAGGACGGACCTTTTTTCCGAAAGTTTGCCGGTGCTCCTATAAGGACGGACGGAGCGAAATCGGATCGTCCTTATAGAGGCACCTTACTGTACCATATATCCATTTTGATGCCCGGGTAACATAAATATCTTATTGCCTATTCTTTTAACAAGCAAATAAGATATTTATGTTACCCAGGCATCATAATCGATATGGTTCCCGAAATATAACGTTGGTCAGGTACCCCTATTTTTTCAATCTAAGAAATTTTTTTTTCGAAAATTAATTTTTATTTTTAAGATTGAATTCAGAGTGAACTCATGAAATAAAAATTAGCGTGAACGGGGTTAAAGTTTAGAAGTTATAGCCTGTAGAAGGAAAATTATACTCAGAAAAAATAGGAAATTTCGGAAATTTTTTTATATCAAAATTTTTTTTTGGATTTTTTTTGGAATGAATCCGATAACAAAATTGAGAATAAAGTTAAAATTAGCTCTCTACCATGTCTGAATGTCGAGATATAAGGTTCGTCATGTATCCCTTAAAGGCAGAAGGCCAGTACTGAGTATCATATATATAGCTGTTTTTATAATAGAGCCATTTTCACTTTAAAATTACGTTTTTTTTTCATTAATTTTTTTTAAATCGAAAAGTGTCAGGACGTTTGAGTAACTGTATTATTTTGAGATTTTTGTCAGGACGTTTGAGTAACTGTCAGGACGTTTGAGTACGTGGGTGAATGTTCCCAAATCTTATATTATATAACTTATATGATATAAGTTATATCCCAAGTCTTTATATAATGATTCATTAGTTATCAAACCCAGAACCAAAAAAAATGCATCGCGAGGCCTTACGGCCCGCGAGGTTCACGGAAAAAAGGTTTTGAAGCGTTTTAATAATTTTTTTTTCTAATTTTATTGATTACAGACGGATTTTATGATGAATGTTTTGCTTAAATTCAGCGCGTTTTCAACCCTTAATGGATATTATCGCCAAATTGAAGGATTAGCGATGGGATCAAAATTGAGCCCAGCCATCAGCAATATATTTCTCCATATGCTGGAATCGACCATAATCGAAAATTACAAAGCTTAAAAAACTATCATTTTTTATACTAGATATGTAGATGATTGCTTATTGATGGTTCGAAAACGAACAAAAATGCAATTTTGGAAAAAATGAATTCATTTGACCCTTTTTTGAAGTTTACGGTCGTAGAAATGCAAGAAAATAAATTAATCTATTTGGATACTAAAATAATTGAAAAAAATGATACTCTTGAATTAGAGCAATACCGAAAAAATAC
>SCLH01000536.1:196982-219047 GCA_004367855.1 Oikopleura vanhoeffeni | reverse complement strand
TAATAACATAAAAATCTAAAATAAATTTTCAATTATTATTTTGATATCTTGAACTAATGGTGAGAATGCGTTTCTCTTATTTTGCGGTTTTGTAAAAGCAAAAACAAGAAATGGTCATGGTAACCGCATACTAAGATCACGTCAAATGGACAAAATCAATTTATTGTTATTCAAATCAAATTAATTTTAAAGTCTCACCTCATTTGAATGCTTAACCCTTGTGAGCATATAAAAAAAAGTTCCGCCCAAGGCACCAGAGCCACAATTGTGGCTCTACTTTGAATGATGTTCACAGAAAGCTTAAGGCAGCAGCTGAAATTCTAATTTGTCTGCATAACGGGAGTTGAAAGGCACTAAGTTTTGGCATTCCGTACATTTCAATATTCACGGAATTTTTACTTTTTGAGTTCTAGAAAATACTAGTGAGAAAAGCAAAGGTGTACCCATATCAGTGATCACCACGGTCACAGTCTGTCTCTAACAAATGTTCGTTATCTCGTCGAAGCAACAATGCACAAGAATCCGGCCTACGTCATCATTTGTTCGCTTTGAGTTTATATATCCAATAAATCAAAATAATTGAATAAAAAACTCCGAAAATTTTGATTGAGAAACATCATGATTTTGAATGAAAAATGGTTAATTTTTCGCTGAGCTAAAAGCTAGACTACATGCATTTTTTTCTAAATCATGTGGTAATTATGGGAATGAAGGTACAGAACGTCGCACAATTTGAGTGGTCTAAAAATTCACTTTATAATAACAAATTTGTCAGTGATACTGAGTTGAAATTAGATATATATATCTACTTCCAAAGAAAAATGTCTGCCCGTAGATCCAATAGGAAATCTTAATTCAACTGTTATGCATGCACAAAACACTTCCCTAAAAACTGCCCAATCCTCACATTGATTGTATGTCCAGTACGAACATAATCTTACCGAGTGGAAACATAGCTCAAAACCTGCAAATCAAACTCCCGTAATGCAGGACAAAACATCGAAAAAAAAAGTTCAATATCTTGAAACGAACTAAATCTTTAGTAATGTAACGAACACAAAAGACTCCTCGAACAGTTTTGTTGCTTATTCGATAGATTAAAAGTATGCCGGAGCCACAAGTGGCTCTGTGCTCACAAGGTTACAGGGGTCTACATCAGGCAAAATCCGGAGCTTTTGCAATTCTTATTTCTCTCGGCATAGAAATAGGAAGTGGAATAAAAACATTCTGATAAGTTAGTCTCGGTAATGTCTGGAAAGACGTGTTTTAGAACATTACATTTTTAAGATAGCATGTCACCACCGTAAAAGGAGGTTACACAGGACCATAAAATAATTGCATGAAAAAAGACCGGTAATTGTTTTTCGTCCTATTTAGGTAAGATGTTTCAAAATTTGTGACATTACTCTGCGAAATATCAAAAGGGGCGAAAAAATTGTGTCGTCGTTTTTTTAATTTATCACTAAAAAGGTCATCAAAGCTGGCGAAAGAACTGTTTTTTGCTATTTGGGCCACGAGTCGAAGTTGGTTATTTTTTCATGCTACATGCAATAACTAGTTTTCCGTGCATCATAGTTTTGTAATAAGTGTCAACACAAATGTTCAAAAAGATGACAAAATCTCAAATGCACCGACCCCTTCAAGGCATCTCACGCTGGGTCATGCCCCAGTTCTTTTATTTTTCTCCTAAACAAGTCTCACCTATATGCAAAATACAATGTAACCATCAACTTTCGAAATTATGTGGTGAAAGTCAAATTCAGGGCTGGTTGAATATGGAAAAATATTTTCTTTGAAAGTCATTTTTTGTGTGTTATTTTTTAAGTTCCTAAAGGAATTTTTTTTGCAAATTCCACTTAGATCTTCCGCTATCAGTTATATAAAGTGAGTGCGGCTGAGTGAGTTTCTCTTGGGAATATTCTCACAAATTTAATATTTCTAGGATAACTTTTCATAACGAGTTTGATTTTATTATTTTACCAAATCCAGAACCTCCGTAGGCTGTAGCATATAACGTACGGATTTCCAGTAATTAAGGGTGAGTACAGGTTTAACAGTAGTTAAAGTTATCATAGCGCTTCAAAAATAGTCGCAAAATTTTTCTCGAGTACTGTTTACTAGAAAGTAATTCTTGATCTATTTTAATTTGACGCCGAGAGAAATAAATTTCGTAGCACCCTCAATCCCCTTAAAAGATATAAGAATTTGACCCTAGAAGGTGTCATATAACTAAATGATTTATCGAAAATCTTTATTTTTTATTTTGAAGTCATTTACTGGTAACCCGGTCATCCGGTGCAGTGAAAAAACAAAAATCTTTATGTAGGTATTCTACATAGAATGGCGGTTAGATTCGAATATCCCTTTTTCAATTATGTCGAAAACCTAAAATAAACAGACCAAAGACGTATTTTTAATCATCAATTTTAAGGTCTATGGGGACTGTCTATTTTAATAAAAAGACCAATTTTATTCTGGGATTTAAATACTTATGATGTCGGTGCTCTCCGAATGGGATGTTGCTGTTTTGGCTACTTTATTTACGATACTATAGATCTCATCAAAAATATTGGGGTTGTGCAAGCATACGATATTTTAATTCATCACGCAATTGTATTTGGTACGGTTTAGAAAAAACAATAAGGAACAAATGCCTGGAAACAATGTAAGGAAGCCTAGTAAAATTCGAAGAGCCTGGTTTTCTCGTTTACAGGGCGTTTTTTTTTCGTCCGCCGGGTAGACAGCCAAAATTGCCTATACTTTGCTATAAATTACCTAATAATTTGGCTGACGACGGCGGCGGACGAAAAAAAACAATATTTTGGCATTAGTTCGATTTTGTTAAGAAGGGTAGTTTATTTAGTGCAGATCGTTACTGGTACATCCTATGATTTTGAATTTTTTGGCAATAATATAACTTGTCAAGCCACATGTCGCTGCAAAGCCGGTTTTTTCTATTTATGATTTTTACCGATACTTTTAAATGTTATTTTTGTCGAAAACTCGATAATTTTTGGTAAATGTAAAAACCGAACTTGCAGTGTAATGTTGTTTCAAAAGGTTTATGCTGTCCCAAAAAGATCGTATGTGTCAGTTCCGATTCTAAAAGTGCAGAAAATTTAGCTGAACGAAACGGCAATTTTACAGCAAATTATATTTTTTTGATAACGAGAATTTATTTTTATATTCTAAAATTTGTAAATTAATTTTTTTTTATTCTTAAAGTGCAGACACATATAAGTACAGTAAAGTGTCTTTAGTAGGACGCGTCCGTAGAATTTTAAAAGTACTTTACTGTACTTTAAAAAGATGCCCTGATATTTTACATATGTTTCATACGTTTCGTACCATGGCGTAATTTCAAGGAAAAGTAAATTACTTTTCGAAGGACACTATCTTAAAAAGCCGTAGGACGCGTCCTACTAAAGACACTTTACTGTATAAATTATACAGTATAATGCACAAGGTACCGGCAATTCTACATTAACTTATAATTTTTTTATTTTGAATTTTTTTAGGCAACCTCACTTATTTATCTTATCATGGAGCATTGGTTGGTGGTGTTGTCAGCGGTCTTTCCGTAGAAATAGCAAATGTCACACTGCATATAAGAATGATTCTCAAAATGTCTGGAAGGAATCCAGGAAACTCGAGGTTCGTTAATTTGTCTATAAAAACTATTTCAATAAGCTTCAAAGGTTAGGTAGTTTTCTCAGAATCGTCATTTTAAATTTTCACCGGTCGATTTCCGGTATTACCGGACTTCCGGTAAAAAATTTTGGTCGCTCAGTTTTTTCTTGGCTGTTTGATGCAGAAATCCGTTTGGGAATATCTTGCTTTGTTAAAAAATGGCATGGGGACAAAGGGTGGGGTGACCTAAAAAAAAAGCTACCTAAGAACAATATAGAAAAATCTCAGCTGTCTTTATAGACAAAAACCACAGTAGTCAGCTGGTTCAATTATTTGTTCAAAAATATTAGATTTAAAAAATTCCAAAAAAACTTTTCAAGGTTCTTCTTAAACACCTAATTCTTTTTGAAAAAAAATTAACCAGTTGGCTGATTACTACCAAATTTTTTGATAGTTGCCCCTAGGTCTTGCGAACATTTGGCTTGCAGCTGTCTAGCGCTACATTTTATATTTTTAAAACATTTAAATTGACAAAACGACACGTTTTCAGGTGGACAAAACGACAAAAATTTCCTTGTCCTCTTAGACCCATTTGACAGTACATACAAATGCACAAATTTATCACAGTTTCGTCTGAAATTTTAATATAACACACATACTCATTTTGGTAATATATTACCAATTCGAATTTAAAATAATCGTATTTCATAGCTGTATCATCCGATTAACGTGTTATTTGCATCACTTGGGTTTTTCACTATAGTTGAGTTCACATATATGCTCACATATATGCTCTTTCTTTTGGTGCTTAAGGGGGTTCTGCATGTCAATTTGCATGCACAAATAAAGTTTATTTTTTTTTATAAATTTAATATTAAAATATCATGTATGGGTAAATCGGGTCTGACAAATCTATTATTACTTATAAAAAATCTTTATTCCAACGTTAAAGTCTATTTTTTGAGTTTCATCCAAAATTCGTGTATTGAAGAAATATTGATAAAAATATCATAAAAATGACAAAAATGAATTCTCTGTGAAAAACTGTTATGAAAAAGTATATTTAAAAGCGTGCATCCCCTTTATCGAAGGAAAATCGGGCCTTCTAATATTGTTATGTAATAA
Source organism: Oikopleura vanhoeffeni (assembly GCA_004367855.1). Taxonomy (NCBI): domain Eukaryota; kingdom Metazoa; phylum Chordata; class Appendicularia; order Copelata; family Oikopleuridae; genus Oikopleura; species Oikopleura vanhoeffeni. The sequence continues at coordinate 214,292 of SCLH01000536.1, read as the reverse complement.
CACCTTACTTTTCATAATACAGCAGTCGCGCAGTTTTGTGAAAAAATAAATGAACATAAATTCCTACCAACGTTTTGAACATTTATTCCGTAATTTCGCTTAAAATAAAAAAATTTTGATGATATATAATGAAGATTTTGCCACTGTTTACGAAAGTCTTTTTTTTTTCATTTACGAATACGCCTAACGTAAACTAATTCACTCTATACCACCGTTTATGTCTTGTTAGTTTCCGTGTATTTTGAAAAGTTTCAACTAATTCGTAGTATACCACCTGCTCAGTTGTTAGGCTCTGGCGCAAAATTGTGCATGTTTAAAACTCGTATTTCAAACGATTACGAATTTGTACTAATTCGAAAAAAAAGTGGATTTATAAAATTAGAAATGTTCACAACATATTTTTTTTCTTTCTAACACTCGTCTATAAATCGTTTAAGCCACAAGTCACATTAAGCTCAGCGCACTTGGTTAAAAAGGGTTAAGAGAATGCCAGCAATTTACCTTCAGACCCTTCACCCGGTGACAAGAAAAAAAAGTTCGCAAGGCACCGACACTATAATAGGTACTGTCACCAACCGCTATTACCAGGATGCAGAGGTATTTAGAGTTCATTTTTTAATATGCATAAGAAGTTCAAACCGATAGTATTTTGCATCCGACAACCTGATATTCCTAGAATTGATTTTAGTTCTAGAAATGACATGATCAGAGCAAGTACAATACAGTAACAACTAACAGTCGTGTTCAGCAAATATTTTGGTATTGGAAGGATGCACAAGAGACCATGTCATCGTTTTTCGATTAATTATATACCTAACTCGATCAAAATAATTTTTTAAATAGGTTTAAAATTGAGAAAATCCAGCAATTTTCCATAAAAAATGGTATTTTCCGCTATAAAAGCAGATAATACACTCTGCATATTACTGTCACTATACAACAAGTGACTCTGTGGAACAATATTTACATTGCTCGAATAATTTTAAAATAATAAAATATTTCGTGAATACTAAAATTGAAAATTTGACAATATCACTTCTTGAAAAAAAAAGCTGTTCCTATTAATCAAATGAATCGTTCGTGTGAGTGCAACCAGACAAAACACTCCTAAAAACTGCTATCTTCAAGAATTTCGCTGACGGAACAATAGGTCGCATTCTATTTTGTAGAGTAATTGGAAAACACATCTCAAAAAAGCAACCCTACCGTAAATTCGGAACAAAATTCAAAAAAATAAGCTAAACTCTTTTGAGAATCTTTGCAAAATTCCTTATAAGTAATACAGAAGAAGCAATCTACTACGATGTCTTGTTGCATAGTAGATGATTTACATATGCAGTCCGCTATATTGAGTGTTGTGCTCACACGGGTAGTCTTCTTTGCCCCTTACTCTTAAATATAGCAACTTGTCGAGGACCCTTCTTCAATCAAAAATGACAGAAAGTTTCACATCAAAATCTCCCAAAAATGAATTTAAAGTTTTCACACAGTAGAAATTTCATAATTTATGTGTTTAAAAAAAAAAGTTTATCAATCAATCAAAAAGTCATGCGACGCTATTTGCCTTACTGCGCTATCATCACCCCGCGGTCATAGAGGCCAGCAGATTGTTGCGTAGACCTTGGTAGCCAATGTACGGCGGATTTTTTATATGATAGTGAAACGTAATACCCCAGTTTGCCTTTCAAAACGCCAAAAAAAAATTCAATGATTCTGAAAAAAACATTGACTTGAAAGAAAAAAAGTTATATTTTCATAAATTGTCTGATCACAATTGTTCGAGCTTTAAAATTGAATTTATAATTTTGCGTTAACGTGCCTGAATGATAAGATTTTGAAAATTTATTTTATCAATTTGGAAGATCCTGATACGGTGCGAATAAATTCGTACGACACCTAAAAAAAATAATCGCCTAGGTAGCTGTTTTATTACATTCTACGCCAAGGTCTAACCACTTGTTGAGAAATTTTAAAAATATTCATGAAAATTTAGTCCTTTAACTTTTTATAATTTTTTTTATGAAAGTAAGCTATAAAAGTATATATTTTCAATAATTTTTTAGTTTCTACCGAAATTTTCGATGGTGCAATGTGCTGTGTTATTGCGGCCTTCGATTTATTTTCCACGCTCGTCTAACTCAACACGTCTGGCGATTTATGGGAAATCCAGACTTTCCTTTCGTCACTCATAAAGTCTTCTTTTTCTTGAACATGTTAAATCTCATGATCTTCATTTTCTCCTGTAAACTAATAAAAACGGACTTTTTGGGAGGATGGAAAAAATCCAAGGGTGAATACGCCACAGATGTTTCTGCCTATGGTAGAAAAGTTGGGGTTAAAATGGAACAAAATATTGACCCCGACGCAAAGGTTGCCCTGTGAATCAAATTCTTTGATATTTGTCACTACTAGTCTGACAAAACCTTTTACGATTCTCCGGATAACTCCTATTTTTGATAAAAATAATTCCCAGAAGCTGTCCTGAGTGTCCCATGAGAAAACATGGGGGTTAACGTTATGTATAAATGTGTGCCAGAAATCACTCTCTAAAATGTTGATAATACGTCAACTGATTATTTGCTTAATACCCTTTTCAAATCATTATATTCGCGAAAGTTCTCAGGTGATTTTTTAAAACACCCTAGCTTTATATAATTATATCTCATTGTTGCTAACATTTTCCAAGTATTTCCTCAGTATTTTCACCTTTTTGAAATGTTTACTTTAGTAAAGAAATTATGGCACATAGGGTGCGTACCAGATGGATTTCCTAAGTTTAAACCAGCGATTTTAACAAAAAAAAATTTTGGGATTTTTGCCGGTAAAAATTTCGCTTAAAAATAAAAATTGACGGTTTAAGTATCAGCACATAATAGAGCCCGTTTAATTGTGCACATACAAAAACGAAACAATTTCACAGTGAGAGTTGAAATGTTTTATCTATTTAGATTACAACATTTTTGTTTTCATAAATTTGTGAAATATTTTTGTTTGAAATTTATCTACCCCGGAACGCAAAATAGTTTCCATCGGTTTCAGTCTGGTGTTTTTCGCACCCTGCACGCTAAGTACAGAATTAAACGGCTAAAAAACCTTTGAAATTTAACTCAAAATATCCCAAATTCAAAACATAATAATAACGAGTTAAAACGATTTTTTCCTTGGGTCGGCCAATTAAATTGAAGCTTATTGAGTCATATTTAATCTATACAGTAGGCTAAAATATCCGTTATGAAAAGGAGTAAAAATTGATTATATCTAGACGACATTTAAACAAAATGAAGGCAAATAATCGATTATTAAAATACTGACTGGAAAAAACTTTCAATTCAATTTCCCTGTTTTAATTTTGTGGACAACCTTGAACAGCCTAAAAACACTGTTGAATTATTTTTATTATAAAATATAATTTCTTTCGACTGTACAAACCGTCTTCTTTCAATTTATTTGCTCACTTTACAATTCAAAGTTTACTTTTCATTGCACTTGAAAAAATGGCAGAGTAACGCTCAAAAATTTGAATTTTTTAAATCCTTGATTTTCTCATTAAGAGTCGTCTTAAGATGTAAAATAATCGCAATAAAAATTTCATATTTGGCTCAAAGATTATTGAAAAAGTTCAAATTTGACTCAAACACCATAATATATGATCCCAATTAAGTGTACTAAAACTTTTCATTTTCTGCCTGATTGGAATTGGTTTAGAATGGTAAAATTTTCAATATTTTTGAGTGTTAATTCCTACCCACATTATTGCCGTAAACTTATAAAACAAATCTTGCTCTTGACCATTGAAGTGTACATATAATCAACCTCATTAGTGCCACTCATACTCTACTATTGTGTTCACATTTTTTAAAGTTATTTTGTTGTACCGTATTTTCGTTTTGTAAACATTTCTCAAAAAAAAATAAACCTTGGATTTATTAATGATTACAATTTAAGTGCAGCTTTTATTACGCAATTTTTTATAATAATTTAGACCCCCGGTAGAAATTCGAAATTTCATCAATGATAACCATGAACTTTCAAGGCTAAAAAATATGCAGCTTAATGTAGCTCGAACAAAAATAATTAAATTAATCTTGTAGATAATGGTATCCACGCTGCATATTTTTTAAGTCTTGAAAATCCAAGTTTATTATTGATGAAATTTCGAATTTTTATCGGGAGTCTATTTTTGTGATGTTGAATATCGATATTGAACAAGAAAATAATTTACCAACGCATTTTTTATAGTTTAATTCATCAAAGCATTAATTATTCGAAATAATGTGAATTTGCAAAAATGCCACAAAAAAATAAATTGCTTGGATAGTTTTGACCTTGGTAGTTTCAACTAATATTTTTAAAAGAAGTGTTCTACAAAAAGTACATTTCTTCACCATGAAAAGATTGTTCGATACGTATGTATAAAAGGTCATATTTTTACGGTACTGTAAAGTACTTAAGTACTTTAAGAACTCATTTTGTATATTAATTAGACGCGTCTCATTAAAAGCTCTTCGCTATACAATCCTTTTAAATTTTGGGCCATGATATACATGTTACTTTTCAAGCTTCGTGTCACGGCAGAGCGGTTTCTACCAAAATGGAGGAAAACCAAAATGGTAAACGGCTAATTTTGTTAACAAGTTGAGAACTATCTCATCGGCCATGTGGGGGATTTAAAACGAAGGTCTTTAACTTTTAAAATATGAGTTTGACTTAAAACATATGCATCGATTTAATAATCTTCTTTTTTTTTATCATTTTTCTCTATTGAATGTGATCTAAACGCTTTGTTTAGCTTTTTTTTCTACAGCTTTTTTATTACCTCGAGATATTTTTACCCGAAATGCAAAGCAAATTTTCCTTCGTTTTTTATAAAACAATAGTTTATAACTAAGAAAAATTAGCTTTTTAATCCCACATCCTGTATCTTGCCAATCTTCAACGCTGTTCACTTTCAAACCGTATTATCAACTACAAAAAAGTCGTTTTATAGGAAGCAAATGCTAGCTAGACTGCGTAGTACAAGTACTGTAAAACCCGCAAAAAATATATTAAAAATTCGAGGGGTAAATGAAGTGATGTGAAACTTCCTCGCACTCAAAAATTACTGTTTTCGTCTTAAGGTTGTTGTAGGCGTGAAAATAACAGGCATTTTTATCAATCTGACGTCCGGAGCCATTTAAGGGGGTAGCGGTCGCAAAATGGTACTTTTGTACTCCACTTTACCAGAATACTAAACTGTTTCGAAACGTTTGAGAATAGCCATTTGGTAGATCTATCCTTAATCTACAAAAATAATTAATCAGAATAATTTTTGGCCGACTCTGGTGACCATCATGCAGCGAATTCTAGAACACCTAATCAAAATTTCAAAATCTATCTCCTAGAGCTCGCATACGATTCCACTCAAACTTGGCATGAACCACGGAAACACTAATGGTTGTAATTTGATGAAGCGGGTTTTTGAATTTCCCACAAGTTTTTTCTAGAACTGCGAAAACCCGCCTAATTTCAAGGTTTTCGCTATTTAAAATCTATCTCCTAGGTTACATTTCAGAATGCAGTATAAATTTGGGAAAAGATGGAGAAATATGTTTTTGATATTTTGATGAAGCGGAATTTTAAAATGTTTTGTTGAATTCTAGAGAATCGCATTTTAGTAAACCGGAAGTGAAAACTCGAAAATAAAAGTCGCCGGATTTAGTCGAAAGTACCATCAAATTAAAGCTTGGGTGATGCCGAGAAGAAAATCTGCTTAAGCCTGTAAACAGCTTTTTGATATTTTGAGGTTTGCTGGTCGAAAACTGGGTTTCAATGTTTTTCAAAAAAAATTCTCAAAAAATGAAAATTTCGAACTTTTTTTTAGATTTTTTTTTCAATAAGTTTGTGCTTTCTGAGTGTTCTCTAGCAATATTAACTATTTTAACACCCCAAAGTACCCTGAAAAGAGTACGACCGCTCCCCCCTTAACTCAAAAAAAAATTCAAGCTATGAAATTGAAACAAAGAGTTTCTAAAGAATAATTCAAAAAACATATTTTAAAGTTATATCAGCTTCAAAGTGCCTGCAAGTTAATAACATTTTGCACCTACAACTTCCTATTTTCTTGACTTTGAATTTCGCTCTTTTCTTCATTTCGACATTTTTAAAATAACCTTCAGAATTTACCAAATTTTGGCTATTTTGGTCCTTTACCCACAGGAGAGTGGCTTTAACAGGACACGTCGAAAAGTGAAGTTTTTGTAGAGAAGTACTTTTATATTACAGTAGAGTGTCTTTAGTAGGACGCGTCATGAGGATTTAAAAGTACTGTCATACGAAAAGTACTTTAACAGTATGACTTGGTATGATACATATGATATGTTACATACGTATCATACCATGGCCTATTTTTAAGGGACAGTAAAGTACTTTTCGCAAGACAGTGCTTTTAAAATCCTTAGGACGCGTCCAACTAAATACACTTAACTGTAATATGACGCGTTCTGTTAAACGCGCTCTACTAAAAATTTTCGATCATTTTAACTTTGATACTAAAACGAATAACAACTGCGGAACTACTCATCAAATATACTGAAATTTAAAGAATATATACCAGGGTGTACGCCTGATCTTCCTTGTATTATAAAAATGTTTGAACTTTTCATCCCATTTTTCGCTACTATTAATTACACCGCAATCAACGGGGGAACATTTTTTCCTTGACGTCTGAAGAATTTTTTATTGACGAAAAACGGATTTTTTTTGTTATTTTTTAAGTATTGACAAAAAATGTTTCTCCCAATCATCGTCATTCCAAATTTCTTATAAATTATTTACTATGAGATCTTGGCATGATATGTTAAAATATTTATATTCAAAACCAATTCGAATTGTTGAAAACAAATTAGTTAACTTTAAGGGGGTGGTCCACGCAATTCAGGACAAAAATATGTTTTGACCTTTATTTTTCCTGGAACCTTCGAAACTTTATAGTTCTCAATTTAGAAGCGGTATTTTTAGAGTTCTAACTAAGCTTAGTTTTCAACGCAGAAAAAAAAATGATATTTTTGGAAACTACATTAAATTCTGAGCCAGATAGGCGATTTAAATTTATTTCTTTAGAAATACTTTTAAGTAAAAATTAAAAAAATATTTTTTTTCAAACCAAAATTAAATTCTCACTTGTGATTCCGACTTTGCTGGAGAACAACTTAGCAAGTCCATCAAAATTCTTTGAGCAAACAGCGACAGACAATTGTTTGATCTTTGTGAATATGCTACTCAAAAAAAATATTTTCGAAAATTGAGGGACTAGATACAGGTTTTGAAAACCCATGATTTTTAAGCTAAAATAAGTGTTTTTTCTAGATTTCAAGCGATATGCATTCTAATTGCAAATTATTTGAGCAAACAGCTCAAGATACCACCAGTACGGTACTTATACAAAAAAACTTAAAGATGATATCTCAAAAACTGAGCGAGAAGATAGACTTTTAATTTTTCAAAGACAACATTTTTGAACGTCATTTCCAGCGGAAGTGACTATAAATGCGATCAACTTCGAACCTGATTCGAAGCCAATTGACTCAAATATTGTATTTCTGGTAGAATCATATCTTCTTGGTATCTCTATTTAGCGTGAAACAGATTGCAAAACTAGGTTTTTGGCCAATTTTGCGTTGACCACCCCTTTAACGTATAAGCGAATCATAAGTTTAAATTGAGCGGTTTGTCACCGCAAAAATAGGGCTTGAACTGAGAAAGATATCGCAAACGGTTTTTCATGCCCTTTGTAGTCCGATTAAAGAACAGTAAAGTGCTTTTTAAAGGCAGACCATCGATACAAAATTTCACACAATCTCCGAAAAAAACGCGCTCACAATACTTAAGGGGGTTGTCCATGCTGGAAAGGCTTTTGCGAGGGCTCATAACTTTGTATTCCTTCATAACAATCTTATAAAAACTCAGGAATAGTATTCGTAATCTCTGAAACATATTTACTTCTACTTTTTCATAGGCATGTTCGACCAACGGTAAATTGAGTTAACCGCTGAGCAAAATTTTTTTTTGAAAGTCCTATTTCTTTTCGCCTTACTTTCAAAACACGTCATTTTCGGGATGTAAACACCCGAGGGGTGGATGAGGCAAACTGTATGCAAGGATTTTCGTAAATTGGTCTGTAACATGCAAAAAGGTGCGCGAAATCGAACATTTGACATATGATATGAGAATAGACAATTAAAATGCCACCAAAGATTCTTGGGTACGGTTTTGCTGAAACGATATTTAGCAACTATGGTCGATTTGGTGAATCAAGCGGATTCTAAGAAAAATCACTTTTTCATAAAATTATTTTCGTGATCTCTAGTCACCGGTTTCTGTCAAAAATCAGACCTTAGTTGCTAATATCGTTTCCAGCAAACCGTACCCAATGAATCTTTTGTTGGCATTTAAATTGTCTAATTCTTACTTTCATATTCAAAATTTTCGATTTCGCGCACTTTTTTGTTGATTTACAGCCAGATTCGAAAAATGCTTGCAACATCTTGCTCGCCACCCCTTGGGCTTGTTACTTTCCGCAAATGACGTTGTTTTGGAATAAGGCGAAAAAGAAATAGGACTTTCAAAAAAAAATTGCTCGCGGTTAACTCAATTTACCGGTTGGTCGAACATGCTATGAAAAAAGTCAGAAGTAAAATGTGTTCCAGAGATTACGAACTACTATTCCTGAGATTTTTATAAGATTGTTATGAAGGAATAAAAAATTATGAGCCTTCGAAAAAGCCTTTCCAGCATGGACAACCCCCTTCAGAGGGTTCTGGGTGCTAACACAGCAATTACTGGGGAGTTTTTGACTACTGTTTGAAGCCTGATAAATTTTGTTTGAAATGTTGGAACGTAAAAAAAAATATGGTTCCGTGAGCACTGTTTATGATTTTGAGATATGTCAATTTATATTAAAAATGGTAATAAGCTCGTAAAACACTTAACCCCCTCACACACGGAGCCATNCCTTAAATGATGAAAAAACAAATTTTGATATTTTATTTCAATCATTAATTGAATTCATTCTAAAGAATTGACAGGGTAACTTTTATAACAGCCCCTCAGTCATGGTTCTCGAAGAACATATAAGATATCAACGAACGGTTATTTGTAATGTGCTGTCAACTAAATTTGTGGCGACCAATTTTTTTTCAATTTTTTCTCTGACAGCCCTTTTTATCTTATACGCCGACAATTTATTAAACAATTTGCTTGTTTTTCTTCTTTCTTCTGGTGACTATGCTTACCAAAATTTTATAGCATCTACAGTATGTCAGTTTTTAGCTAGCGAGGAAATCTATATAAAGCACTTGATCATACGCCCGATGATTGGTTCTTTCGCACTTCTAACTGATCGGTGTTGTTTGCTTTCTAGAGCTTTCCTCGCTAGCTAAAATCTGACATGCTGTAAATATAAGTACCACCTACCGAAATGAATATAGATTGAAAATTATTGCAATTATGGCTAATAAATTATGAGTTATAATAATATTATCAAAACAATCCTGAGTTTATTTTCAATTTAGAATATGACATCGTTTGGTAATGAAAACTTGCTCGAATTTGATAAAGCAATGGATCGATTCTCTGAAATGTTTCCCAAAATAACCCCTCATGTTATAGAAACAGTTTTGCTTGGTTCAACAAGATAATTTTGACACAATTTTACCATAGATAATTTTCAGGGTTTTGTTACAAATTTTCCTGGAGAGGGGTATAAGTTATACCGTATAACTTATACCGATTTGGCATCTGTTTTATATTAATTAAATACTGAAAAAACGAAAAATCGCTATATTTTGATCACGTGACGACCAAAATTATTAACTCACAAAAAGTTTCAGAAGAATCCACCCATTATTTCTCTAAGTCAATATTAATGGTGGAAATGCTAGGTATAAGTTATACCGTATAATATTGAAATACAAATTGATATTGTATCGGTTTTCATTTTTATTGCGTTGATCTTATTTTTGCCGGGACAATATAAATGTTGTGATATTAAAGGCTTACTCGAGGATTTGTATTATATTTAGTTAACCCTCCGAGGCATAGAGCCTTTTGAAAGGCTCAAGCCAATTTAAATCAGCCAAAAATGGGGGTACCGTAGAACGGCCGATTATGTACAACGGCCGATTATGCACAACGGCCATTGTACAAAATTAAGGGCCGTTGTACAATAGGTAAAGTTTGATTTCAAAATTTAGGGCCGTTGTACATCAAGGCCGTTGTACATCAGGGCCGTTGTACAATTTTTTAGGGCCGTTGTTCGTCGTTTTTTGGGCCGTTGTACATAATCGGCCGTTGTACATAATCGGTCATTGTACATAATCGGCCGTTGTACAAGGCCGTTGTACATAATCGGCCTTTGAACATAATCGGCCGTTCTACGGTACCCCCCCCAAAAAAATGATCGCAGAAACTTCTCTTTACATAATTTTAACACAATGTGAATCTAAAAATATCACTTTAAATCTTTTTCGGTAATAGGTAAATATTTATTGGAGAAGTGATTGAAAGGCATTTTTCGCTTTAGGGGATGGTCGGTTCCTGACTTTTTTGCAGTTATATGTTATAAAAGCCACCAAATCGATTGTTAATTCATGTATAAAGCAAATACAACCTGAAAAAACTGAGAAAATTTTGGGCATTTTTTCAATTTTCTTAGTATTTTTATCTACAAAAGTCATAAGCTTTTAAATTTTAGATGAACTTTTAATATAATTGCATTTTGAAACAGTGAAAGAAGAGCTTCAATTTGAGCGCACTTTAGATTTCATCCGACAAAAAAAAATTACTTCCGGTCAACTCAAGTGCCAAATTCTAGAGTTTTAAGCACTGTAATCAAAAATTCAATTCCTAGAAATGGTTTGGCTTTTTATTATCTTACTTTCAAAATTATGAAAAATGCAAAAAAAAAATCAAAACCTTGAAGGAGATAGGTTTACAAGGACGAAAATGGTAAAAATCAGCGGTTTTCAGGGATTCTAGAAAATGTGTGACGAAATTGAGAAAAATCAATTCCTAGAATCTTTAAGTTTACTAAGTTCCTATACCTGTGGTGAATATCAAGGCTTTTGATTAAAAAACCAGCGACTAGATACCTAGAAGCCAGTTTTTAGGAAAGTAGACATATCTAGAGCAAAAATATTTTTTGTGAGTGAAATTTCAAAATATCTTATTTCGAAGTAAGTATATACTTATCCATATGGATAAAATGATATGTTTTGAAAAAATATTTAATTTGTGAAAATCATGCCAGAGTGGTACTCTTATACCATATTTGCCTTAATATTGTAATAACCATCTAATTATTTCATTAAATCGAAAAAACTAACAATTTTTTCCTAAAAAACTTGATTTTTTCATGAATATTTTGAACTTATCTTAAAATATTTTTTGATTCTCAACACTGTTGAGTCAACAGATATACTTAATCAGACAAAAGTATTGAGTAGAACAGAGCACAGCTGCGCAGTTCTTGAAATTAACATACATTTCCTAGGACCTACCATGAGGAAGTAGCACGTGGTTTAATTAACCTTGCTTTTCAAACGTTTTTTTCTAAAATTAAACATAAAGTTTCTAGAATATAAAAAAAATTTCGAAAATTTAACTCGTCAACTTGATCATATAGAAACAATTGAAGATTGATCTCATAAGAGTTTTCTGTAACAGCGCTCAAAGTAGAGCCTCCTGAAAAGCTATCGTGCCTCCGCGGAACTTTTTTTTATGCTTCGGAGGGTTTTAACGTCGTCACATCCTGTTTTACTGACAAAATCTTTTAGTTTAATAATATTGATCAATAAAAGTTTTCATTAAAAAAAAGTAAAGTTGTCCCAATGCTTGTTTTAACAAATTAGTCTTATGATGTGCCGATGATTTTAAAAATTTTTATATATAAAATATGTTAAACATTATATTTGAAAATAAAAGAAATTATGAGGTGTCAATTGTTTGCCCTTTAATTGCAACTTTTTACGAAACTTATCTCTTAACCCGTGTGAGCACAAAGCCTATATATGATCCAGCATACTTAAAATCATCTAAAAACGGCAATAAAAAACATTTAAGAATTGTCTCGTCCAAATACATTATAAAAATTTTGTGGCGATTCCAAAAAAATAGTTCATTTTTTTTTGCAAATTTTGTTAAAATATTACAGGGGGATGATTTTTTGAGATTTTTTTCTAATCTTTTACTTCTAAAAAAAACAAATGCGACCTATTAAAGGGGGTATCCGACGGAGGCTGTATCTCGAGACTCAGAAGTGATAGGAACCTAATTTTAGCCGCATTCTCATTTTTGTTACTGGTTTGCTTCAAAAAAATAAAATAAATTTCCAAAATTTTCCTATTTTTTCCAAGTTATTTTTTTAAGCACACTGTATCTTTTGAAGTTATACATCGTTCACTCTCATTTTTGTTGCATTAGCTCACTCTGAAGTAAATCTTGAGAATGGACATAAAAAATTCTAATTTTCGAAAGAACAAATTTTCAAATAATTTCTTAGATCCAGAAATTTGGGGTATCCGACGGAGGCTGTATTTCGAGACTCAGAAGTGATAGAAAGCTGATTTTAGCTGCATTTTCATTTTTGTTAACGGTTTGCTTTTAGAAACCTAAAAAAAGATGAATTTCGAGATAAAATTTTTTTCCGAATTTTGCATAATTATGGAATTTTTTCCAAGTATTTTTTCAGGTAATTAACTTTTTCTCGTGATCTAGACATTGAATCTGACTAATTTATCAACTAATTTTTATTGTGCAACTTACTGACAAAAATGTATTAAAAATTATGATTTTACTCAAAGATTTTGGGATTTTGTCTTCAAAGCCTATTTGGACGACTTGATGGGTAAATAACTTTGAATGCAATCTAAGCCTAATTATGATGAATTGTCTAAAAAAACTCGACGCACCTCATCGCTTTAGTACACTTTAAAGAAGTGCTTTTATTATAAAAAAAATCTGTTCTTTCGACGAAATGCGCATTGCACCCGAATATGTGCAAAACACCCACTTTATTATTGGAAATTTCTATTAATATCATTTGAAAATATGGAATCGAGGCCACGCACAGCTGTTAGGACTACAAAATTAGTGCTTTATCCTGAAAAAAGAGAATTATCTGACTATACCAGGAGCTAGATTCTTTGTACCAAAAAATCACTTTTTGGACCGGTATACCGGTCGGTCCGGTCATACAAATAACTTTCAAACCATTTTTTGAAAATTTCAAACGAATATCTCCTAGAATCCGAAGTTTGAACTCGAAACGAGTTGCGGTTAGCTCAGGACTAACGTTTGAAAATTAGTAAAACCCGTCGGATACCCCCTTAAGGGGGTGGTGTGGGTGAATTTTGGTACGGCTAAAATGATGACGGTAGAACATTCCTCATCAATACATATGAAAGATCTATCCTTGATCTCGCGATTCCATTAGACAGTTCAGTACCACTCTCACCAACCATCTGGTTAACCGCGGTTAAACACGAGTCCCTCAGCTTTATTCAAAGGTACAAGGATCCTAGAGCTTATATCGGAAAGTTTTGAGATTTGGTGAGAATCCGGAAAATTGTCTGAATTTTAGTGAATGGGAGCTATTTTGTTCGATTTGTGCCTCAGGGGTCAGCAATCTGATTGAATATGCCGAAAAATGGTGTTTTTTCGACGTTTTGATACAAGGTTTTTTCTGTGGAAATGCCAGAAACGTCATTTTCGGAATATAACAAGCCCAAGGGTTGGGAACATCAAATGGGAAGTTCAAGCCTAAACATAGGCAATTTCAAAAACGATTTTTGAAGCAGTTGCTGAATTATTTTGTGCTTCAGTACGTTCAAACGTTTTATGTTTTCAAGGGCTACAACTAACACATGATTAAAAAAAATTGCCGTTCCTCTCTTACACTAGAATAAGCGGAATAATGATGATATCAATAAAATTTCTTATTTTCCCTCTCTCACCACCGTCAAAATAAGTTTTATCTATCCCATAACGAGATAGATTAACCTAATTTTGACGGTTTTAATGAGATTCTCATTTAAACATCGAATAGAACGTGCTAAAAAATGTTGAACCAAAGATAGCGAAGAAATAAAGGTGATATAGATGGCTCTACGGAAATGTTGTTAACTCTTTCGTCTGACCCGGAGGCACTCATTTCTGAAATGGACAGAAATGACCATAATCATGATTCCAGTTCAGATTCAGATGTATTCGAACCAATTGATGCGGCAGAGGTCCTGGGGATTACTTTGTTTTTTAAGAGAAATTTAGAAAAAATGAGTATATATTTCAAATAAAATATAAAGCGAAGTTATTTAGATACATTTATAATTGGGTCGATGGAGAAAAAAAATACAAAGTTTATCGAAGATTATACGCGAGGGTAAGGATACAAACTAATTACTTAGGTTACTTTTTTTTTGGTGCCCCCCTCTCCAGCAAAAAGTTACCTCAGGTAGTTTTTTTTTAGGTCACCCCACCCTAGTCATGAAGATTACGGGAAAACCATAGGCGATATCGAGAAACTTTTTTTTGCATTCAACTGCCAACTAAAAAAGCTCAATGGAGAAATTTTATCAAGTTAATGTGACATCCGGTTCACCGAATATAAACCGGAATGTAATTGTTTAGTAGGTTCGAATCTCGATGGGCCCAAATTTTTTTTTCTTAAAATCAGCCGGTAAGTTAAATTTTTATGCTTGATCATTCTTATATCACGATTGTCTACACATTTACTGCTTGAACTATATTTTTGATGAATTATTGGAAGAAAAAACGAGTTTCGCTTTTTTTCTCAAATTTTATACTGAAAATACCTATATAATAGATCTCCGGTTACCGGTAGTCCTATGAATAAGACAAAATTTCTCCAATGAGCTTTTTAAGTTGGCAGTTGAATGCAAAAAACCGTTTCTCGATGTCGCTTATGGTTTTCCCGTAATCCTCATGACTAGGGTGGGGTGACCTAAAAAAAAACTACCTTAGGTAGTTTTTTTTAATGGCAGCTACCCTTTTCATGACGATTACGGGAAAACCGTAAATGCAATCAAGAAACGTTTTTTTTGCATTCAACTGCCAACTAAAAAAGCTCAATAGAGAAATTTTATAAAGTTGATTGAATATCAGGTTCACCGGATATAAACCGGAATATAATTTTCTCGGTAGGTTCGAATCTCGGTGAAATTAGTTTGAGAATAAGTTTGGCCTACCACTTTTACAAGTTATGTCAAAATTTAAGCCAATTTCAACATAAAACCTAGGAGGAGATAGTATCACCATTTTGGCTTAGTTCCACTTGTGTCGCTTATGTGTGACGGAGTGTATGCATACAAAAAAAATTTAGATTTGTTTTTCAGAAGGATAGTTCTGCAAGATAGCTAATCTGACTTTTATCCTCAAAGCCTGTTTGGCTAATTTTTTCCCTAGAAAATTCAATTCCAGCGACCAGTACCCCCTTAAGAGGGTATTGGTCGCTGGTTTTATGAGGCATTTGGTGCTTTGAAAATGGTCAAAATTGATTTAGGATGATAACCAAAAGTTGTATGCTACCACAAAAGAGACCCAAATTATCAACAAAAAGAATTTTCGAAATATTTTGTGTTTTTACGATTTTTTTTTAGTATATTTTCTCAAAATGAGTTTCAAATAACGTTTGCTTTAATTTAATCCATAAAACTTGAAAAATGTCACCTTGAACGTAAGCCAACTTTCTGGTCATAAGTTTGTCGTGGCTTTTTTTGATAGCTAACCTTATCGAAATAAATCGAAGCACATTTTTTTTCGGAGATCTTTTCACTGACCTTCAAAAAATGTATATTTTGGTATCTGGCGTCGAAAATTTGAAATAAAAAACGTTCAGAGAGAGCTTTCTATTTTTGCTAGTGTTCTCTTCGCGAATTCGAGGGATTCCAAAATATAACTACATAGAAGAGAACACATTTTGGTGAATAAATAATGCCTAACAAATCGCAAAAATCGGTAGTTTTCTGCCATTTCGTTCACGAGAAAAACTGAAGTGATTTTTAGGAGCAAAGACGCTTCTAGAGGACCTTAGTTTAGTAACGAGATATGTTAAAGTTCTAGAGTGCCTCTCTAAATAAACCTGGAGGAGATGTTTGAAATTTGGTCGAGGGCTTCAACTACCTTGTACTGGAAAACTGCTATCTTCAGAGTGTGTCGGAAAACAAAACATGGGTCCTTTGATCATGGGTTTTGACATATTAAGGGTAGATCTAACAATGGCTAATATATAAATTTGTCCCATAGTTTCTCGGTTAGGCTGGTTTCTCATCCGGAAAAGTCAATTCCAGCGACCAGTACCCCCTTATGGGGTATCTCAGATAGTCTGGTTCTCTCAGAACAAATACCGTAATACGGAATAATTCAATTTCGATGACTAATTTCCGGTCACGTGATCAACCTAGGAAGCCAAAAAATTTTATACCTCATATTTTTTTCAAGGTTTCACATGTAAAAAACCATTTGACGTTATTTTGTCTAGACAAGAGTTTTCCCGGTCGATATCACAATTGAACAAGCTTAAAAAAACTACTTTTGTTTAATTAACTAAAGGTAAATTGTTTTTTAAAGGGTGCCACCATTCTCATGACGATTACGGGAAAACCATAGATGATAGCGAACAACGTTTTTTTTGCATTCAACTACCAACTAAAAAAGCTCAATAGATAATTTTTTTTCTTTTTTATCGGACTACCGGTTCACCGGTAACCGGAGATCTATTATATAGGCATGTTCAGTATAAAATTTGAGAAAAAAATCGAAACTCGTTTTTTTCTTACAGGAATTCATTAAAAATATAGTTCAAGCAGTAAATGTGTAGACAATCGTGATATAAGAATGAAAATACATAAAAATTTAACTTTCCGGCTGATTTTAATAAATAAAATTTGGACCCATCGAGATTCGAACCTACCAAAAAATTGCATTCCGGTTTATATCCGGTGAACCGGCTGTCAAATCAACTTAAAAAATTTTCTTCATTGAGATTTTTTAGTTGGCAGTTGAATGCAAAAAAACGTTTGTCGATATCATCTATGGTTGTCCCGTAATCGTCATGAGAAGGGTGGCACTCTGTTAAAAAAAAATAAAGTTTGTTTGAAAGATATCAAATTAGTTATTATCCTTACCAAAGTATTATCTTCGATATACTTGTAGAGACAAAATTTGAGTGGAAGACATGTTGCCAAAGTTTCAAGTATGACGTGGGGGACGATATCTCAGCTTCAAGTATGCTACTTTTTGATACACCTATTTTGTAGA
>SCLH01000536.1:182831-195070 GCA_004367855.1 Oikopleura vanhoeffeni | reverse complement strand
AAAAATGAAAATTTCGAACTTTTTTTCAGTTTTTTCTAATAAGTTCATGCTTCCTGAGTGTTCCCAACCAATTTCGTGCTATTTTTCATGAGCCATTTGGGGCTTTGAAAATGGTCCAAATTGATGTGAGATGATAACCAAGTGTTACCGACCAAATTATCAAAAAAACTTTTTACGAAATTTTCGTGTTTTTTCGATTTTTTCTCAGTTATTTTTTCAAAATGAAGTTCAAAAATAACGTTTGCTTTAATTTAACCTATAAAACTTGAAAATTTCACCTTGACGTAAGCCAACTTTCTGATCAGTGTTTTCGTAGCTTTCTTTTGATACTACTTTCGAAAAATCGAAGCACATTTTTTTTCGGAAATTTTTTCACGTGAGCTTCAAAAATTGATATTTTGAGTTTTTGGTCGAAATATGAAAAAAACGCTTCTAGAGGAGTTTCTTTCTGTGCTAGTGTTTGCTGGAATTTTAGTGGATTCCAAAATATAACCTAGGAGGAGATAGATTTTTGGTGAAAAAATGTTAAAAATCGCAAAAAATCTGTAGTTTTCTGCGATTTCTAAAAAAACTGAAGTGATTTTTGATGAAAAAACTTCCAGAGGACCTAAGTTTATAAGTCATACGGGATATGTTATAATTTGAGCTGCTTTCTACATAAACCGGGAGGAGATAGATTTTGAAATTTGGTCGAGGGACACCTTGTACTGGTGACGTATCTCAGAGTCTATCGGAACAAAAAGTCATTGACCAATGGTTTTGACAAGATTAAGGGTAGATCTACAACATGGCTAATCTTAATTGTCCCATAGTTTCTTGGTTAGGCTGATTTCNCATCCAGAAAAGTCAATTCCAGCGACCAGTACCCCCCTTAAGCTTCTAAAATTTTATAATAATTTATACCTGTGAGGATAATTCCGGTAACAAGCAGCTTCATTTCTCTGATACTGATTAGTTAGTGCATATTATTGTTTTCTCATCATCATAAAGCTTTCTTCTCGTATTTTCGTCGTAAACTCATGACGATTGAGCGCCATAGCGGTTAACGATGGTAAAAACGTCACCGCGGTTAGGTATTAATCAATTTAGCTAAAAACATTTTCTGAGAATGTCCGCTGTTTGGAAATTTAATAGGCTTGAAAATTTCAAACTGACAATATCACAGTATTATTTATACTGTATGATGGTAGGTGTCGCTTTTTGATACTTTTAAATCAAGCCTAAGAAAAATTCTAGGGCAGTTGTGAAAAATCTGAGAAAACTTGTTTGTAGATATATTCTTCGTCTAACGATTACACATCTCAAATTCAACATAAGACATCTCAACCTCAACACTAAACGGTTTTTTAAAAATTAATCTTCTTTTACGTCCCACATACAAAGCGTCTTAAAATTTACACATTTCACTTGAACGCCGATTTTTCGACTTCAAACTCTATGTTCTTTTAGACGAATGTTCAGAAGAAAGCCGTTTTTTCGAATAAAGTAGATAAATATAATGCCGTCTATATGATGAGGCTGAATTTTTGATATATTCTCAAATTCTAGAAAATTGATTTCAAGTCAACTGGAAATGAAAAGTCCGAAAAAAAAGTTCGTCTCATCTGAACAAAAGTACCATCAAATTGAACTTCACAGTTCACTGATCAAAAAATCGGCTTAAAGCTAATCAAAATTTTGAACCAATCAGCGTCAAATTCGATAATTATGATTAAGATTTTTGCTTAAAAATAATTCGAATTTCTAGAATTCGATTAAGGCATTTCCGATAAGTTGTACGTGTTGCATCGTTTTTGGTAGGTCATATTCACTTTTTTAAAATGTTCATATCATGGTGAAATACCAGTTTTATGCAGGTTAAAGCTAAAAAATATTCGAAAATGAAAATTCTAGATTTTGTTCTAGATTGGTTTGAAAAAATTGCCACCATGAGATTCCTTGGGTCAACTTTAGTCATAACCGATATTAATGTAATATGAATTAATTTTTAAAGAGCCGACACCTACCCCTTAAAGGATTAATTAAAGAGCAAAACAGACCAAGTCTAATTTTCTAGCTAGGAGAAGTAAAACGCTATTCTTTCTAACGAGATAAAATTTAATGTGTTCCGGCATAATTAATCACAGAATGATATAGGAAATGGATGGTTGATTTTATGCTGATAATTTTAATTGCATTTTTTGTTGTGCTGATTGAAGGACTTTTTTATTTACCAAAAAAATGATTTCTTAGCATAATTCAGCGGATCCGTTTTTGGTCAGTTAAGGATTTTGGCGCAGCATCTTGATAAATGACTATCAAATGCCACTTATTTCTCTCGAAAAAGGAGGTTTTTCTGTAAAATTTTCACTGAATATTTTCAAGAGTCAAGTGAGTTGAAATTTTCAACTCGCGAAAAACCATTATGAGAAATAGCGAGTCTCACTTAAAAATCAAACCAGTTGTTCTTGATTTTTTTCGTTAATTTATTTTGGACGGAAATGGGTGCAAAAACAAAATTGCTGGAAATCGAAGGTTTAATTTATAATAATGGAGGGCAAGAGTCACAAGTTGGAGAAATAAGTTCCGTGTGCTGCGGAAACCCTAAGACTTTAGTCTGCTTAAACTGTTGATGAAAATTATTATGCGCCATTTGCAAAAATGCCAAACTCGCTACCGCCTAACGAAAAACAAATATTTTATAAGTACGTCAGACTGTCTGACTCAGACACCTTATGATTGTTTTTTCTGACATTTTCAAGCATGTTCAAATCCCATACAGCGCACTTTCGTTGAAAGTTTTTTCAGATTTGTTGGGAATCAAAGCGAGGTCACAGTTGATGCGTTGGCGGTAAGAGCATTTAACAGTATTTATTATTTAACCCATACGTAGCTACACGTAGGTTAGCTCCACGCA
This sequence comes from Oikopleura vanhoeffeni, assembly GCA_004367855.1. Classification (NCBI taxonomy): domain Eukaryota; kingdom Metazoa; phylum Chordata; class Appendicularia; order Copelata; family Oikopleuridae; genus Oikopleura; species Oikopleura vanhoeffeni. Next base: position 192,174 of record SCLH01000536.1, on the reverse strand, counting down.
AGATCTTGGTTCTCTGATTCGGGGTAGTTGAGAATGTTGCATGTTCGAGGGATGCGATGTATTTTTTTTTGTTGTTTATATAGTCCCTTCTGCACAATTTTGTTAAGGAGTATGTTGTGTGTTCATTGGAAGGTTTGTTATACCATTTGTTTGCGGACGGTTATTTGAAAGAAAAGTGTAAAGTATAGCTGTTATATAGTTAGTCGGTGACTTAGTGAAGCTTCATAAATATGGTATGGGCCTATATTGAACGGAACTCGGTCTTAAACGTTTTTCAAAGTCAGCGCTTGGGAGTCGAGATCCAGAGTGGTCTTCGCTGTTTTTGTCAAGTGTAAGAGAATTTATGTAAACGGAATTATTTAGTTGGGAAGCAAACGTACAAAATTTTCGAAGTGTGACAAAATTAAGGTTGCTTGCATGTATGGGAGTCTCTCCATAGAGAGCCCGTAGGGTGACTCGCTGTATTGAGTTAGGTTGTGTGTGTGATCTTGGTACTTCGTGACGGAGGCCGTGGTTGTGACGCTGACTAGGTTGTCCGAATCCGAGCGCGGTTCGATTACCTCGGGGTTGACGTGTTTGCTTGGATGACTGCATTGTTACTTTTAGTGTGCGCGGGCGCCCTGCTAGAGTCGAAAGCTTGGCCAGGGCTTTTTTATATACTTCTTGATCATTGACTGAACGATTTGGAAATGCAAGATTTGAGCCTTTCATCTTCGCGACTTTGTAGAACTTCTTGAGAGGTCGACAGAAAAGCGTTTCGTGATTCATGTTAAAAGTGATAACAGAGTTGTAGACTAAGGTAGAATTGTATTGGTGTTTGGGATTATGGAGAAATTAGTTTGATTAGTGGGGGGTGTCGGGCGTTAGATCTTTCATGCTGGTATTTTTGACAGAACTTCAAATGGATGTGCGTGAGGAGCCTTCATTTTTTGGACAGAATGGTAGATATTGGGAAAAAAAATTGTGTTGATAGTGTTGATTGTTCTGTTGCGAGAATGGTGTCGCTGAAAGGATGGTATGCTGCACTGAAGATTTTGTCTGTTCAGGGAAAATCGGAGTAATTTTCTGAAAGAGTTATCAGAAATATAGGATGGTTACTAATAGAAGAGACATTGAAAGGCAGCGAGTGTTGGTGATTCAGATTAGGGGTAGCTCAACGGTTGCATTTTGGTTCAACGGGTTCAATTGTTTGAAGGTTCGGGTAGAGGAATTTATGTGTTCCCGATTGTGACCGGGAGTACCTTGGGATTGGTGAGCTTACTGCGAACGTGAGTAGAGACGGTGGTCTCGGGCTTGTATTGATGTTTTAAAATTTCTCGAGGTTTTAGAATGGGTTTATTTAGTTTTTCTCAAAAACTTAGAGAAAAATGTAGAAAACTCGAAAATTTAAGAAAAGATCGGTCGAATTTTTTATGAGAGGCAGGAAGATGGTTTGTGTGGCCTTCTAGCAGTTGAGGTGCAGGTAGTTCGACATTTTGTTGAATGACAAGTGAGAATTAGAACATTTATACCACCAGAAAGATTCTTGCGTACGGTTTGCTGAAACAGTGCTGCGAACTATTGGTTCTGGATTTTTTGAAAACAGCGGATGTCGGTAGAGAAAGAAATTGAAGATTTGTTTATGGCAATGGTATTGTTTTTGATCTCTAGCAGCCGTTCTGGGTTCAAATCAGACAAGTTGCTTCTTCGTTTTGCAGAAACGTACCCAAGGAATGGCTGCTTTGGGTGTAATTAAGTTTTCTGTGTCTTTGGCATATTTTCAAATTGTCGATGTCAGCGCGACTGGTTTTTTGCGAGTTTACAATCAGGGGTCTAAGTTGAAATACTTCCTGCAGAATTTTCACCACCCCTTGGGTTGTTACGGAGTCCGAAGATGACGTTAGCTTGGCATTTCACAGAAGACAGCTTTTGATCAAAAGCGTCAAAGAACACCACGCTTTCGCATACAATTGCTAAGCTGAGGAAAAAATCGGAGAAACAGCTGCGTTTGTCACGTAAGGATTCAGACAATTTTTGGATTATCACGACAATTTTGCAGAACTTTACGATATTAGATTGTTGTTGGCTAGTTGGCAGAATCGTATGAGTTCTCGCGTAGGTAATTTCAGAGATGCGTATAGAATTTGAAAAAGATGGAGAATTTTATGTATTTGTTTTGGTTGATATGATTGAAGCGAGGAATTTTGAAGTTGTGGTTGTGAATTTTAAGAGAACTCGGCAATTTTAGTAGCAGCGGGAAGTGAAGACTCGAGGATAAAGTCATCGAGGTTTACGTCGAAGAGTACACCAAATGAAAGGCGTTGAGTTTCCATGATCGGAACGGATCTGCTAACAGGCTTTTTGAGTAGTTTGGTGAGTTTGTTGTTGGTCGAAAAGGTGAGTTTTCATGTGTTTCCGAGAGAAGAGGTATCAGAAATTTCTGCAAAAAAATGAAGATTTGGAATTGTTTTTGCATTTTGGTATCTTTCGGTTTTTTTCATAGTTTATGCTTTCGAGTGGATTCCTAGCATGTTCGTGCGTTTGTGTTCGCGCCAGAGTAGCCCAAAGAAAAGAGTTGCGACCGCAAGCCGCCTTCAATTACAGCTTTGAAGTTTGTTTAGATGTTTCGTAAAATCCGGTTTTGTCGCTGGTAGATTAGGTTTCGGGGTTTGTTCAAAGAACTGCAGGTAGGTTTTGCGTTTTGTCCGCTCGACTTGTGTCGGCTTAGACAGAACCGACAGTGAGTGGTGCGATGTGTTTATCATCCTCAGATAAGAAAGAAAGAATGCCTTTAAGATTATACAATTTCAAAGTTCGTGATTTGCAATTGGTTGATTGTGCAATAAGTGATGACGACATTTGTTTTTTGTCAGTTATCGGTTCAGCTTCGAGATTCCAGTTTGCGTATATGGATGAGTGAGTAAAACGTAAGTTTTAGCAACTGAACAGGAGTGTTGAGCCAGGTTTATCGAGAATTCGACCTTTTTAGGATTCAGTTTACGGTTTAGGAAGGAATGAATCTAAAAGGTGAAATTCTACTGAGCTTGTCGATTTGCGGTAGTCATCGAAAATCACCAAATTTTGTGGTGGACGCTCAAGAAGTATGCTTCCCCGAGGTTATATACTAAGATAAGTAACACATATTGTCCTCGGACGTTCCGTTAAACCGGAAGTGATGAGCGGTTCATCGAAAGATACCGCAAAATGACCCAAGGTATTCTACTTCAATATACCCCACGTATGGCCGTTCTTTGCGTGCTAAATGGTTATTTCGTAGTTTACAAAAAGGGGATAGGCTAGTCGCGGGCGGGATAAAAGGATGATCGTTCCTTTGCATGCCCTATCCCGTTTTTGTACTAGAGACTGTCTATGGAATCGCGGGATGCAAAGATAGATCGTTACTGAGTATATGTTTGCAAAGGATTCGTCCAGTGGTGCATTTTTTGACCGAGCGAGACCTCTGAAGGATCTTTGTAATGCACCCCTCTGACGATCAGCTCCCTTTAAAGTTTTTCAGTTTAGTGTTTTGACAAGAATTAAAAAATGGGCGCCAGAGAGAAGATTAATCGCGAGAAATATTTCCAGTGAACACGAAGAAGTGCAATGATATTCGAATTTTTAACATTGTATTGATAGTTTTAAGGCCACCGCATAGTAAACGTTGCAAGTGATTTTCGTATAATTCTAGTTGAAATAATTATGCATGTTTGTCACAAGATCTCTAGTAAGTTGCTCGCAAAGTTGGTGTTGAAGTGATTTCATTTTCGGTCAAGTTCAGGGCAATTTAAGTCTCTCGTAGAGGCTGTGTTGTATCTGCCAGAAGATCGGAGGAGGTCGATTTGATAAATGAAGGATGATGAGGCAACTTTGAGTCTGTATGGTATTGGACGGTCCTGAGAGGCAAAGTGGTCAGATTTTGAAGGTTTTCATGGCGCCGTTCGTCTATTTTGTACCATAGTTGGCTAATTTTCATCGCGGAGGGGAGCCCTCGGCGTTCTTTTGAGGGTTACGCGCGGTCTTTGACATGAACGTTTGAAGGTTTACGGTGATTTGAGGTTACCGTACACACTGATACGGTATTTTGGAAGTATTGAATTAGATAAAAAAAAAGTTTGGGATGTGAACTTCAGTTCTTAGCTTGGTTTCCTATTCACACCAAGTCAATAAATCAGTGACGAGAATAATTGCTGTAATAAGGTTTGGAGATGTATGTCAAAAGATGAATCCTTTTTTTTGAAAGTGAGATATGAGTTTTTGAAAATGTCGTTATATTCAAAATGCTGTAGATGTATTGTTTATTTAATTCGGGCGTAGCAATTTTCGGCGTATTTGAGTACGTTTGTGTGACTGACCAAACCTTAGTTTTTATAGTTGAGGTCGTATGGTTTTTTGGCTGTTGTGTAATTGTAGAGCAAGAAGCCTTAAAAAACTTTGAGGAACTTGCTTTTTTTTCAAAGGTGTTTGTAAGCATTTTGTGAAGTAAAAACTATTTTTGGCCACCTTATTTCTAGAGTATACGGTACGTTGCGATTTTTGGAGTGATGGTGGTATCGTAAGAGGCAGTGTCGATTAGCTTTTTGCTGTGTTCAGCGATTCGGAGAAATTGTTTGTTTTAGTTTGTAGTCTTGCTTTTAAATTTGAATGGTATTTTGGCAAGACTAGGATCTGTGTGAAGTACGAGTTGGGAGGAGATTGTGCGGAATAATGAAAAAGGCACAAGTCTTTTGTGTTTTGAAGTTTTCGATAAGTTTTATACGATCTTGTGCATGAAGATGTTTAACCCGTGTGGAGCACAGAAAAAAGTTCCGCCAGGCACGGCGAACCTTTGGTGAAGGGTGACTGTTGCAAGGCGCGTAGGTAATAAGCGCCAAGGTGGTCGGAGTTTCTTTTTTTGCATGAGAGGTTTCAACGAGTATTTTGTTTGATGCGCATTTGTATCTCTCGATTTTTGCTTTTGTTCTAGAAGAATTTAGCTGGATAGAGCCAGGTAGCAGAGTAGGTCCGACTCATACAGAGCTGTACGAGTTGGGTGTTCAGCAGAGGTTATTTTGTTTTGGAATCGGTGCCAGAGGATGCTGACCTTGTCATTGTTTGCTTCTGATTTGATTGTATGATATATCAATCAAATATTGTATATAGGGTTTAGATTTGGATGAAAATCACGATGTTTTTTTTAAAAATGGGTGATTGTTCCCCGTAATAGAGCGAATTGTAACTTGCTGGATATTATTTTTGGGTCGGAGATAACGTGATCAGTGACTCTGTGGGACATTTTTGATTGGCTCGAATTGATTTTGGTTTATTTAGTATATTTTCGGTGAGTTACGTTAGATTGAATTTTTGAGAATTCAACTTTTGAAAAAGAATTCGTGTCCTGTAAAATTCTTTATAAGTGTATTGGTCGAGAGAGCAATTTACGGATGGTTTTTGCTTTTTATGATTTTTATATTGCGTCACCTTGATTATCAGGTGTTGTGCTCACACGGCGTTTAGAAGCGTAGGGAGTAACTGCAATTTATGTAGGGTGATGGTCTACTCTACGGAGATGCGGATCTTAGAGTTTTAAATTACTTTTGGTGTGTCTTCATAGTACTGGAAATGGGCAATAAGTGTATTTTAAGCTTATTTGGTAACGCGATCACTTTGTTAGTACTTGTATTTGAAATTTTGAGGTATTTCGGTAACTTTGACAAAAGGAGAAGGTGTAGTTGTTTCGACGAGACAAATTCGTTGGGTGGTTTATTCCTCTTGTAGCGCAGTGTTTATAATTTTGTTAGATCATGCAAAAGAAGTGTGGTTTTCGTTATCTACATTTTGTCACAGGATGCGCCCGGGTACGAATCTTTCAGTTGGTTTGTCGAATATATGAAGATTCGAGACGCCACCCGCTTTATTGAACAGGGTTCAAAAATCCTACTTGCTTAAAAATTTTTGCTAAATATGGCTAAAGTTCTGGAAGCTTAGCCTTTTCGGAGCCAGAAAAAGGTCGGATAACTGACCAGGGATAGCCTGTTGAGAGGCGCAACAAGTGTTCTTTCGTGTCTGAGGTAGTAAAAATTCGAGAGTTGTTTTTTGAATTTTCGGTTTTTTCATGGTTTTCTAGGGAGGTTTTGTTTTTTGAGGAAGGATAATGACTCGAAGTGTTTAATGGATAATTTTAAAGTGAAGTGAAAGTGAGTGAGCTGTTTTCACTTTCAGGTGTTGCAGTGCTACATTTGCAGGTACTTTGTCGGTACGGATCGGTGAAATATTTCTAGAACTTCAAAATTTGATTCCAGTTGAACCAAATGCACGTTGCGTACCTTCCTGTGATTTTGAGGGATCACAAATTCGCCTGCTGTTGTTTATGTTTTTTTAGTTATATTTGTATTTTGAATGTTTGGAATTTTTTTCCCAAGAAGAATTATCGGATTTTTCCCTGAGAGAAAGTTCGTTCGTGGCATGAACTCTTGTGCGACACATTTCAAGAAGTGCACTTATGCAAACATTTGGTTTCTGTCGTAGTTAATTTCTGTAGAAATGAGCTTCTACGATTTCATTTGAGCGTTGTTAGGTCAAAAATAAGATGAAGAATTGCTACACGGCCACGCTTAATTAGATTTTCTATAGTCTCAAAAGAATGTTTTTTAATTTTCTTTAGTTCGATGACTTTGTGATCATTTGTTACGATTGATCAGAAGACGTTTTTGTCGACCTCTTCAGAGTTCTTAAGGTCGGAGATTGGAAGTGCTTCAAATTTTGAAATTTCAAAATTTTGGATATGATCTTAGGATGGTATAGTAAAAAAAGCCTTGGCAAGTGTGACTTAGAGGGCGCCGCGACATAAGAAGTAAAAGTGAGTCATCAGGGCAAAACGGTCACCGAGGTAATGCGGACGCGCGTGGGATGTGGACATAGGTTGGCGTCACGGCTCGTCCGACGAGAGTGAACAGGGTAACACACTGTAATCGAATAGGGTCGCGACTGTAGCGGGGCGTCTCTATGGAGATCGGATACATGGGTGGAAGGCTTGGATTTTTGTCGCATTGGCGAAGTTTTGTCATCGTTTGTTCCCATATAAGGTTTCGTTTGACATAATATTTTTCACCTTAAAGAAGAGAGAGACACTCTGGGGATTGCGATCGCCGGCACGTGTGAGCTTGAAAAGCGTTTTTAAGATGGGTTGCGTTCATATGGATAGGTAGGCCTAGTTAGGGACCTTTGGCAAATGCTTCTTTTTCGCAGGGAATTCTTCAACTTAATCGTCGAACTTGTCCTTCGGCGGTCGTTCTGGCCGGCGGGCGTCCCTTGTGTTCTGGTTTGTGTCTCTTCTTGCGGAATTGTGTGAGAGTATCTTCGGAAGGGCTTGCTGGAAGAAAATACGGTGCAATTAGCGGTGGGTATTGATATATTTTTTTTTAAGTGTGTACGAGCTTATTATGATAAAAATAAAAAGTGAATCTACTTGCCAAAAGTTTACTTTATTTGTTTAAAATGGCTAGAGTGTAAACCTGCATGCAACAAATATTTCCAGCAAAATTCCTAGCAAATTCATGATGCCCACAAACATCGCAATAAAATGAAAACGTTGTGCACAGAACGTTGTTGTACAAAATATAATCATGAGAATTTATTCTAATTCCAGAACAAAATTGGCAAAAATTAGAATTGACAATTTAAAACATATTTCTGTGCAAAACCATGTAAAATACAACAATGCGTCCGTGATATATTGATAAAATAACCTGCCAAAAGTCCTAACTATGAATAATATATTTGGTTTACATAAATAACGTATATTTTTACTCAGGAATTAGCTGCGATTTTTATAAATTTTAATTTTGATTGTTTATTTATATTTTTCACAGTAGTATACAGCGAATGAAGCAATGGTAAGTGCTTCCCATTAATGGTCTTGCCCGATGGAAACAAAACCTTGAGAAGGCTGGAGAATGCTTGGGGCGAATTTCTTTAGAAGACTGCTGATCCCCTTGCACAAAATGAAAGCCTGACAGGACACGGCTGAGTTGGATGAGAGTTATACTCTACGGAAGTGCTGAAAAACATAATAAATTGAAAAAACATAATAAGTGGAAAAACTTTTTATCCGAAAATTTTGAAGTGGCAAAAAGTTTCCCATCAAGACAAAAAAAATGAAAAAGTGCAAATCTGTCAAAATGCACCGAGGTCCTTAAGTTAATACATGTATACTTTTCAAAAATTATCAGGAAACGATCAATATTTCAACTTTTCCGAATCCGAGGAATTTTCCTAATTGAATTTTGATCAACGGTTTTAGTTCAGTCGGTGGGGTTCCCGCTGCGCACCCTACGCGTAGCTACGTATACTGTGTGACTTAAAATTTCATCGCTTGTCCCTCTATTACTAATAAATTACTAACAAATTTACTGAAAAGAAAAAGGGATTATTTTGAGTAAATTTGTTTTAATATAAAAAACTCTAGAACACCCGGTTCATTTTTAAATGTGAATCGTTAGTTCACAAATGTGAATAATCATTATTTTTTTATTCATATAAACTTACTTACTCAGTTAAGGGGGTGGCATCGATCCGGCAGATTGGCACATTTTTTCAGAGCAATATATGAAAAGAAAGAATGTGAAAATTATTTTTTTTATTTTTATCTTCGATAAAAGTGTTCATTCTTGCGAACGTTATATTTTTGATTTCTTAACATAACTAATTATCTGTGAAAATATAAAAAAAGACTTTCCACTGTACATCCATTTCCAACTAAACCCGACTAAAGAATTTTTTTTTTTTAAGACGATATTAATAAACTTCAGACATTGTCGGGTGTAATGCACTAAAAAGTCTGGTTCCTTTTTTGCGTATTAAAAAATTTCCTCGATATGAAAGTTTTTTTCCATGAAAAATGGTTAAAAATGGCAAAAAGTAGAGAAAAACAACTTTTTTGAGATAAAAATTGACCTTCAATTGCGTTTTGATATTAAAAAATGTTTTTACTATCTAAAGAAATTATTATAATGTTTCTATTAAAAAATAGTATTTATTGACGTTTCGGGTTTTTTCCATTTTCAAAAGTGAGAATAAAATAAGAATACAGTCGCAAAAAGTTGGTTTGAAAGCAATTTGGTACAGCTAAATTGGTCACTAAAATATTTGGTTAATCTGGCCTCAGTTTCGCAAAATTAATGCCAGATTTATTTTAATTAGGTTATAGCAGTATGTTTTGGTCTATTTAGAAAGCATGGACATAGGAAATTTCGAATTTTTTGTTTTTTTTTGTCGGTTGAGTGAGGGTTTTTCAAGGCATTTGAGTGCCCCTTCGTATATTTTTTTCTAGTATTTTTGTGTGACAAATTTTGTTCTATAATGCTAAAATGTTGTTCAAAATAATTAA
>SCLH01000536.1:159848-175847 GCA_004367855.1 Oikopleura vanhoeffeni | reverse complement strand
GCGATTTTAATGACCCATCTTGTAAAGAATTTTTTTCTGATCATTTTTAGACTCAATATCATTTTTGTTCCAAAACTTAAGCGTTTTTTGGTCACCCGTTTATTAACATTATGGTCGGTGAACAATATTTGACCTCAATCTGAGCACTTCCCTACCTCAACATCATAATGCGGTCCTCAATCAGGATCAATTAGTTTGAAGGGATAAATCTGTTTAACAAATTCTGTTGAAAATCACATTATTATACATTATTGTAAGAGTATTGTTTTCTTTGATCGAACTTTAACTGATAATCAGTTACTTGTCTACTGAACACCCTGCAATGATCATATCGCGCAAAATCACATGAAATTTTTGTTAAATTTTTGGAAGTAACGTTTGTACTGACCTCTTCTGATCCTGGCTACTTAAAATTGTAAATATGAATAATATTATATCATGCTGTAATTAAAATTAACAAGTTTTGTCTGGAAAATATTTAATTTTTCAAAATTAAAGCAGAAATTTATCCAGACATTTTTTTGTTGCTGCCAATTTCTAGCCCGAAGAAAGTCCTTTCAGTCTCAGCATTAAATGCTTATTATATTTTCCATTCGGTAATTTTGGAAGAGGCTCTTTTTGTACGTGAATCTTTGGTAGATAAGTGTACGGTAAATTATATATACAGTATTCGATAATTTCTTCTTTGGTAGCACTAAAAAACTGAATCAATACATACAATTTTGCACAGATTTCAAAATAGCTTACCATGAAACACTTTAAATTATGAATTCAATTATAAATTTTAATTATAAATTTAACAATGTAAAATTTCCAAAACTACGGCGGGCAATATATCCCCTGTTCTGAATAGGCTATTCACACTTTTGTTAATATCCCGGCCCTACTACTTAAAAACACACTACGTTTCCTAATCAGGGCCGGGATATTCACAAAANTTACCAACCGCTCATCTCAAAAACCCGTTCACTAGTCTCTTAGCGCGAGATCGGTCCCACTGATGTTGTATAGTAATTGTCTTTGTGAATTATCGGGTGAGTTGAATATTACACCAGATTAAATTTCCGCTCCCCAATATCGCACCTTTGCTCCTATTTAATTATACTCAAATAATCACTAACTAGTTCGGGATTCGCGCGCTTTAGAGTAGTAACTTTATGAATAGAGTTCAGTGGTAAGGTTATTGTTTTAAAATATAAATTCCGGTTAATTCATGCGAGTTGTTACTCGATATCGTGGAGTGGGCCATTGACAACGTAACACAACTGGCAGACACTTTGAGTCAATTGTCTGAATTATGTTCAAATTGAAATGTCCAAAAATTTCGATTGTCTTGAGCAAGATCAGCCCTACCTTTATACCAATTTTTAATTTTTCTTTGTATGTAATGTTATTTACGAACCACAAAATAGATAGGAACCAACCTACCTGAATATTTCGCGGTGATATTTCATTATTATCGAAATAGGGAGGAACAATACTCCGTGCTATATTTAGCTAGTTTTCAAGTTTCTATTATTCGCTTTGACAACCGAATATTGTGATATTTTAGGCCGCATTTTGCCGCCAGTACGGATTGGCTCTTGATTGAAAAACTTTCTTACTGGTTATTTCTCTCAATAACCATCAAGCTGCTTCATTCTAGGGCACTCTTGTTGGTGACAGAAGTTTTATAATTATTGCTTTTTAGAAATTTTGAGTTCAATCAACTTTTCCGATTGACAATTATGAGAAAATTTTTTCGAAAGAAACAAAAAAAAAAAAAAAAAAAAAAAAAAAAAAAAGTTCCCGAACATATCAAAAAAAATTATTTGTGTTGTTCAAATATTTTTTGCATATTATTTTCAAATCAACGAAAAAAACTCTTCATATGGTCCTTTTAATTTTCGCGGCGCGTAAATGCCCTATTTTCCGTGCTTATTTTGAAATATTATGACACTTTTTAGATTTTTTGTCGAAACTTTTTGAAAATATTCTCTTTTGGTTTTAAAATAGTTCAAACTGGAGTTTTTCGATTATCAGCTAAAAATATGAGATGCTTTATATAATACTATATTTATAAATATGTCCTCGGTTTGTTTCTTTGTCTTGTTTTTTCTGAATCCTGTTTTTGGATGAAATACGGTCAGCGGCGAAATAAACTTTAGCCTTTAATCAAAATTAATAAAAATTAATTGCACCAAGACTTGCCTAATTGGTAGTTGCCATCCACGCACGTGAAGATTTGATTTATATTTTTAAAATTAAAGCTCATGAAAATATTTTTCGATGTGCTAAATTTCGTACTTTTTTTTTCGCACTTTTTTCAGGGAAATTTAAGTTTCCGATCTTTGGACGCCGTAGAAATCAATTAAATTAGATTATTATAATTTTTCGATGGTAGGTCGAACAATTTTTTTGAAGCTTTTGATCATAAAAATATAAAAAAAAGAATTTAATGTATTTAGAACCTGAAGTGAGCACGCGCGTTTCTTGAGTGTTTTTCTCAAAGACGATTTATTAAAAGTTAAAATATCGGATCTGAAAAAGAGAATAGATTAAACACAGTCAGCTCAAAGTGGCAACTAACGTTTGATCTTTTTTCATCGGGAAAATGATTCGGGTGCCCAAATTTCCCATGGAAGACAAAAAATTATATTGCGAGTGATCCCACTCACGGTTTTGCTGCGATAAAAAACATGGCTATCTGGTTTATTTACATAGCAAAAGAATGGCGAGAATCTTTTCTGAAATTTAAACTTGATACGGGAACATACAACTTCTGTAACTAGAGTTAAATATTTTTGCAATGTTTTTTTGAAACCCTGTTTTTTCGTGGATACTTTAATTTAAGAATTTCCCGAGATTTACTTTTTCGATTGTGATTGCGTTTGACAGATTTGTTAGCTTACAATTGATGGTTTGTTACGTATAGTATTTTGTACTTTCATAGTTGGGCCTATGTCAACCTCCTTATGAAATTGGAAAATTTCAAATTTATACCGTCAGTGTCGCAAGCCACGCGAGTTTATCTAGAACGAATAATTTATTTCTGTTCCATTACCGCAAGAATTGCATATTCGCCAAAGTGCCATATCGCAAAAAGTCCCAATATCGCGGAACATATTCTAAAAAACTTTCGCGATATTATGTTTTCATTTTTTGTTTCTTCTGCCATCAAAATTCGTAGTTAACTCCCCAGCACTTTCAGTGAACAAAACATTCCGACGGAACATTTACTTTTTAATTTTTGATATTTTTCTTTGATAAAATAGGAATAAGTTGCCTATAGAGTGGCTTCGTTTATGTTTTTTTTTTCATCATTAGATAAGATCGATTTACTTATTGTGTTTTTCAGGATAATTACACTTGGAGTCTTAATTGAAGACTGGCGGGAATCGAGTGCTCACACTGTGCGCCTAGAAACTATAAATTTTTGTAATGATTGGAGAGCAAATAATTTAATAGAATAAACCATTGGTTTCTTTACTTGGTCTGATTCAAATACTCTTGGGTTCGTCTAATAACGACCAACGATATTTTATCTCTGAAAAATGGTGGAATAATAGACACAATAGGTCTGCTTCTTATATCCCTTTATTACTTTTTTGGTGTAAGAATGCGTAGCCACACGTTAAATACACGTGAAAAGGGTAGCTGGCTTACGCATCTAACCAGAAAAGTGATAAGGCGATATTTCAGGTTTCGATTTCTTATTTTATGAGAGCAATTTTTCTGTTTCAAACAAAGAAATGAATATAAAAAGTTCTACATTTACTAGTGTAGAAATATTTTGTTTTAAAGATGTCGCGACATTCTAAAAACTGAAATATTTTTAAACGTTGTTTTTATCAAAATAAATTATGAGATAAAGTTGTAAAGAACAAATTTCAGAGAATCCAGAAGTAAAAGGAATAATAACTATATTTCGTACGGCTCATTTAAAAAAAAATTAAAAATTTTTCATTGTTTTCAAAATTAATCGCAAACTCTATTGGCGATGTTTGAACTCCAACTGTTTATTCAATTATTTTTTCTTTCCGGTCTTTTCAAAATTGAAAGCCAGCTTTATGCTCTAAGGAAGTGAGAGAGTTAAAGTCAAAGTTTATAATTTTATAAGCTCTATGTATACTGATTGGCATTTTCATTTCAATTAAAACGATGCATTCCGTAAAATATTTCAAAACCTCCATTTTTAAGGGTTTTGCGACAAACCACCCTTTTAATCCACTTAATTTCAGTCACCACTACATGTCCCTGCGGAGAAAATCCACAGTGCCGAAATGTCACCAACAAAGGACAATTACACGTTTGGACCTGTCGAGATTGTCATCGTGTCCGAGTCTATATTCAACCAACGAGACTATGCTCACAGCTCTCACAATTTGATAAGAGATTCACTATAGGTAGATTATCTGTTCGGAGTGCAATTTGATAAATTGGGCCCATCCAGCTATGCGACCAGTTTATTGGAGGGACAATGATACGAGTACCTTTTCAGCTATGAAAGATTTTCAGATGGAAGTTTGATTTCACAGCTTGAAATTTAGACCATTGGAACTATCGAACCAAATTGCTATCCGTCAGAACCATGCCTAGCAGCCCACAATTGAACCGGACTTCTTGCAGACTGTTGGTGCCAATTCAATTTTATACCATAATGTTACTTTTTTTCGACAAATAATTCAGGTCGACTTGTTGTTTTGAAGAATGCGCAATTGATTGCTTTGAATCAGTCGTAGGCGGAAATAGCGTACGCAAATGAATACCAATTTACGAAATATTAACATTTTCGATAATATTTTCATGTTTGACTTCTTAGCATTCGTAAGCATACGTTTCTTATAAGCTAACCAAAAATGAAATAGTCGACCAAAAATGGTTGATTGACTAAAAATTTTGTTGCAAAAAATCATAAAATTCAAATTTAAATCCAAGATTTTATTTCAATTTTTCGGAATAGAAAAACAATTCCAATGCTTTAGATACTTTGGACGTGGATCATTTGTACATAATAGGGTCGGATGCTTTTAAGTGATTTTAAAGGAGTACCGTTCCAAAATATTTTGCCTTAAATATTCTTAGAACTAGACTGAGATTGGCGAAATCTTAAATAAGGCTTGTTCAGATCTTTTGGGACTCAAGTCGGATTGCCAAATGTCTTCAACTATGGCTCACTAGCATAAGTTTTGACTGATTTTTTTAGCCCACAAGAAATTTTTAGGAAAAAGCACAGCATTTTGTTGCTCAAAATAAAGATTGGGTAGATAATTGAAAATCTCAAAGTAATTAGGTCAAAATAGTGGAAAAAAAATCTGGCCAAAAAAAGGGCTTTTTGGACTCTTTAAATATGTTTTAGCACGACAACGACTGTGACGGAGTGTGCCAGAAAGACGAAAAGTGTTGGAATGCGGGAACACGAGACTGTCCAAGGCGGAGTTTGTCTAAAAACATTTGTTACGGTTTGCGAGAATCGGCCGATTGTATAACGGCCAGGTATGTTTAGTGTCAGCAATGTGTGTAGATTTGACAAAACGAAGATTGGCCTCGTGACGAAACATTGCCATAAGGGAGAATGTATCGAAGCAAATGGAGACGCTGATTGTGGAGCTGGAAATGTCACAATAATAATGGCGTAGATGCCAGGAACATAATCTTGCATGCTCGAAATGCCGTGTAATAACAGAAATACTGTATGTTAATTTTATGAAACATATTTCCATACTTTAAAGTGATTTCAAATTCAAACTTGAAACACGCTTTGGTGTACATATTATACAACTTGTTATATTTTCTCATCCATGGAATTTCTAATAAAGATAAAGTCAAAATAATGTTATCTGTGTTTTAGGAGATTTGTCAAAATTCGGAAAATTGAATTTAGGGGCACGATGTATATGGGGGGGAAACCCCCCAACCCCCCCTTAGTGTTCGCTGTGGGTGCTTCGCCCAGCGTTGAGGGAGACCCTTAAAAACGCCCGCAAATTGTATGGCATGTTTAGTCACGATTATGGGGGGAAACCGCATTACCGATTTCAACTACGGCGGGCAATATATGATCCCCTTATTCACCGTTTTTGTGATAATCCCGGCCCTGATTAGGAAACGTTGCTGTGTTTATTTAGAGAGTTGTAGGGCCGGGATATTCACAAAAGTGTGAATCGGGAATACAAGCAGCAATATCTGCAAGATCTTTATAACGTCCTTTTGCAATTTTGATTGAATGGGGTACCCGTCATGTAAAAAGACAATTTTGTGGTTTTTCAGACGAAATATCTGGAAAACTACACATTGTAGAACCCAATACCTAAAAATAATGTGATCTTTGTACACAAATTTTCATTTTATAGTCAAATCATTAATTGATCGAAGAATCAGATACGAGCCTCAAAACAGAGTGATATTTCCACCAAAAAAGCCTACTTCTTCGTCGGTTTTAAGAAAAACGAATTAATTTTTGGATTTTATTAACCAAAAAATACGTACGCAGGTCTGTTACTATCGTTTTAAAGAATTTGCAATAAATTTGCTCAGAATCGGCAAAAAATGTTTTTTTGAGCTTATTTTAAGAGTCTCACGCAGGAACCTACTCCGCCTAGATTTTTGAGTCAAACATTTGAAACTTGTTTGATTGAACAGCTTATAAATTTTCAAAAAGCTGTCAAAATCAAAACACAAACCTTTTTGTGTTTTTTGTTTCCAAAAACAGTACTTTGAATTTCTGAAAATCCATAAATTTTGATTAAAATGCTTAAAACTCAGACGATATATTTTTTAAGCGATAAAAAAGTACTGACAGAGTTTTGGGATAAAAATACCACCACTGTGTTACCAATAAAATAATATTTTTCCTCA
Organism: Oikopleura vanhoeffeni; assembly: GCA_004367855.1. NCBI lineage: Eukaryota > Metazoa > Chordata > Appendicularia > Copelata > Oikopleuridae > Oikopleura > Oikopleura vanhoeffeni. The sequence continues at coordinate 169,013 of SCLH01000536.1, read as the reverse complement.
TTTTTTTACTTGGAGCCTTAATTCCATGACGGGTTACCCTATTCAAACTTTCCAATAATTCAACGTGTTTTCTCAATTGACTCATATATATTTCAAAAACTCACTCTGTGCAAATAAAAGCATGAATATCGTCATAGCCTTCATTTTCGGTAATCTTAACTGATACTTTCGATGATTTATCACAGTTATCTATCAGGTTCTCGACCAAAAGCGCATTTATTTCTTAGCGTTTTTAAGGCAAATTGTATCTTTCATCGACCCACTAAATAGAGATAACCGTCTGCGTCCACATAACCTTATCACCCATTCGAATCTAAATTAAAAAAAAAATTTTGACCAATTATTTTTTATCAAATGACAGAAATTATTCGAAATACAAATAGTTTCCTGCTGTCGGTTTTTCAAAAAATTTTGAAATTTCCATTTTTTTACGTACTGTGTCTTCATCTGACAGCTTTTAAAACAGTTCATTTAGAATACATAATATTTCGAGTTTTTGACACGATTATGTCAGCTCCTATAATTAAGTTTTGCAGATTACACGGTACAATATAAATATTATTATTTTCGACAATACTTGCGAAACCAAACTGACGTCATGTTTCAAAACATGCATTTGATTTGAAAACACCTTCGGTTTCCAAAATACACAATTGGTTTACAGTCACTTGACCTTTGTGCGATTATCAAGTCTTTTTCCGTAGAGCTCGGTTTTATTTCGAGGAAATGTCCAAATTTTCAATAATTTCGGTGAAACACAATAATTTCGGTGATTAAATTATCATTTAACTGACAAAAAAATTACATATCCAAGGAGAAGAGGGTGTTACAGCAAATTGTCGACCACCTTGAAATTTTTTTAAGGTCAGAAATATGGGTTAATTGAGAGATTTCAACCATTTTATTTCGTCATACCAAATTCCAAAACTGAATGGGGATTTTCAAAATAAAAAAAATTTTGTTCTCCAAATTTTTTTTTCACAAAATGAACTTTTCCGTTAATTCATAACTATCACAAAACTCAAATNAAAGCTTAGCAATTTCACGATTTTAGCTGAAATAAGTCCAGTGCCAATATCGCCAAAAAAGCCCGATATAATCGGATTTTTTGTAGATTTCTATAACAAATTACTTTGTGGAAATGACGTTATTTCCAGCTTGAATAACTCAAATTAACTTTTTTTTACTTTTCTTTGACTGTATTTTGCGGAGTAATTTATTCCACGCATTTTAGTGATACTCTTCTTTTGAAACTATTGTTATTAAACTATCAAAATTTAAAACATTTTTCGACACATGACGTCATCCCGTACGCCTAAGCGTTATTCACTTTTGAACAGAAATTTCTTCTGTTTTTGGCAATAAACTTTCGGCGATATTGGGCTCCATCCCTTTCGATAACTTGCTAAGAATTTCAAATAAGAAACTTCAGCTAATGAAAATTACATACATATCCTTTCACGATAATATATATACGGTTTAAATCATCCGAGAACAAAACTTAACCGTGAAATCTTGCAAAATTTAGACAAAAACACTTATTTCAGCTATAATATTCAATAATTTTTTTTGAAAATTATGTACTTGATAATGTTAATATTAACTAACCCACGTAACTGGCTCATTCCCAATATCTTTTAAATAATTTTGCATTCTCACGGGCGAAAATACCACAATTTCTCCTGGTACCCCATTTGGACATTCTTGCCCATTTTCATCTTCAATTCTGTATTTAAACCCTTCTGAATGAGTAAATTTGCCAACACTAGTCATTGCTTTTTGGATCGGGTCACTGCTATCAGTAGCCCATAAAACTCCCCCAGTTTCTGTGGCACCATAAGAACTCAAATTTGAAATTAATTGAGGAATAAATAAAGAAGCGTCGAGACAAAAAGTGATTCTTCGAGACTTAAGGCGATTTCTGCCAAATTTACAGCGTATTTAGGCTGGCCGCGGAATATCTAGAAATTGGCGCGTCAAAAACACCCGAAATCAGAAAACCGTGATTTTCGAAGTTATTCTTTAAAATTTTTTTCTTTCTGATATGTTTTTCATGCGTCAAATTTCCGTGCGGTATTTTGTCTCTCAAGAACTGATTGGCTGGGATAGTCATGAGAAAGGTTAGACGCGATTTTATGCTTTTTGTTATTTTCCATTGTTCCGGTATAACGCCGATAAAACAATTATTAGAGATATGCCCTATTCTATTTTTTTAAGATAACTTAACTGATAATTCTACAGAAGGTTGCTTGAAAATATTGATATAAAACGATTGCGGACTGACCTAGGCTGTCCAATCTTTATATTAAAATATGAGTTAAAATAACAGAAAATTTACGAAATACCTTATTTTAAAGAGTTTCTCTCACTCAAATCTTTTATAAACTTTCTTTTAATTGTGTAATTGTGAGCCCAATATTTATCATTTTAAAAACGAAAGTCTCCGATGATCTAAAAAAAATAGAGACACGTTTGACCTGATCGCTTTTTTGAAAATTCAGTTGATTGATGATTTTTTTTTACTAGACACTGTACTTGGCTGTTTTTTGTGTACAATCAACAAATAATTTTCCGTATTCTGAATTGAAATTATTTGTTTTAAATTGTCTGGAAATGACCTCAAATTGACTTTTTTCTTTAAAACATTCTTTAAAAATGGTCAAAAAAGAAAGAAATAAGCTTTATTCGAAAAATAAATATCTGAATCATTTTTTTTAGTTTGTTTTCATCTAAAAAAATTCAAAATTTAAACCAAAAATTTCCGAAATGACCAAATTAGCAAAAAAGACCAAAATGCAAATATATTAAGAGGGTAGAGGGCCGACCTTTCTGGAATATTCTGACTTTGAGCAAAGATTGTTAGATAACGAAACATTGTGAAGGTAAAATAAAAAAAAATTGATGCTCTCACAATTTTAAGCCAAGACAAATTACTTAATTATTATTTTGGCATCACCAGTTAGAGCTAGAGAGCAATTTTTCAAAAAACGCAATATGCTTTCTCCTCTGGTGGATTTTGATTACGATAAGACCTCTTCGAAAAACATTTTCTCAAATTGAATATTTAGACCATATTCTTCAGCATGACGAAAACCCCCGAATCAGCAAAAAAAATGTTCAAAACGTCAATTTCAGATCAAATTTTTATTTCGAAACGAAAAAAACCCGAATCTTTTTGTCACGTTTCCGGAATCATGTGACATAAAAAATCTTCAATTATTGATTCAGCGTGATCTCGGCAAGTTCCTACAGCAAATTTTTTGGATTTGTTTCAAAATTCGTCTACAGTTTCTCACAAGGCATGTTAATTGATTACCCCTAGGGTCAAAATTTCTGATACTAAAAAATGTCTTATTTTCAGCCTAAGCGTATTGGTTGATTCCAAATTCAATATATAAACAAAAAAAAGTGTTGTCTTTGAGTTCGGAATTTTTGGAATCAAAATAACCGAAGTGGCTGGGACCCTAAAAAATGTTTGTTTCATATTGGCTGGACATTGTTTAGGAAAAGGTTGTTTAAGGGTGTTACACCTGTTGCTTTGTTGTGTCACATAGCACAGAGCTTTAAATAGGCTTAAGTTACTAGATACTTTTAAGATATTAAAACATACCAGATCTCTGTAGGACCTGTGAATTGGAAAGGTCATCGGAAATCTTGTAATTGCAATTAAGCAATCATCTTAAGGGGGTAGCATTGATCCGGCAGATTGATACATTTTTTAAGAGCGATATATGAAAGAAAAAAATGTGAAAGTTATTTATTTTATTTTCTATCTTCAATAATAGTTTTTATTCTTGCGAACGTTTATATTTTTATTTTTTTAACTAATTATCTAGGAAAATTTAAAAAACAACTTCCCACTGTACATCCATTTCCAACTAAACCCGACTACAGATTTTTTTTGAAGACGATATTAATAAACTTCAGGCATTGTCGGGTGTTATGCGCTAAAACGTCTGGTTCCTATTTTGCGCATTAAAAAATTTTCTTCATATTAAAGTTTTTTTTTCATGAAAAATGGTCAAAAACGGCAAAAAGTAGAGAAAAACAACTTTTTTTGATATGAAAATGTACCTTCAATTGCGTTTTGATATCAAACAATGTCAATACTATCACAAAAATGACGCCTTTTATTGAGAAATTTTATTGAGAATTTTTNACTTTCATAAAATTTTTAAAAATTTAGTGCCGACTGGCACTTATCGAGTGTACAGTTTCATCCAATGTTTAGAAATGATGATCGCGCGACCAACTCATTAGTTGACATACGGAGATTTAATAGATATCAAAACATTTAATATGTGATTCTGCCTGATTTTCTATAGAGAGTTCAAAAAACGACTGATAAAAAATTTTGGACTTGATTTGCGGACAATTTTCATAATTTTTCTAAAAACGTCGACAAAAAATGACAAATAAACATATTATGATTTTTCAAACAGCAGTCAGAAAATATGTAGGCATTTATGAAAAAAGTTAAAGTGGCCATTTTATTTGCTTTTATTCACAAATTAAAAAAAAAACCAATCAGGATAAATTTTGGACCAAAAATGCGGAAAATTTCCATAATGCTTTGATTTTTTTTTGAAAATATTACGAATTCAAAAATTAAAGTTCGGACTCAAATCTTTCCTAAAATAGACAAATATTATTTTTATAAGTAGATGCACATCTATTCAGGTTCAGCTGACGATAATAAGCATGAAAGAGTAAAACAACTTATTAATTTCGTAAGTTAAATTGACTCCAGTCTGCGGAGTCGATGCTAACCCCTTAGTGACGATGTGAGTGATAAATTATAACTGATAATTATTCTAAATGCTCATCTCGCGCTCAACTTTTTATTGCATTGAATGTATTTTATTTACATTCTGATAAAATCATGCCTTTCTAGGTTACTGATCTTATCAGCGTGCAATAAAGTCATGAGTTATGAGTCATAAACGACACTTTCAGAAGTACTTAAAAGTCACGCTCAGCTGATTGAGAGCAAATAATGTCATCTGTTTATGCCTCCATCTACCGGTATGTATCCTATAAATACCACGCTTTTTACTGAATTAAATATCAAATAAATGTTAAAATCAAATTTGGTCAAGTTGTCGAGTTTCAAAGACACCAATAGATAGAAATCCGAAGCATAGGAAATCTATTTTAGCATGTCTTAAAATCAATGAGAATCCTCGTACCAGACTCAAAATGAGAGCTGTTTTTATAGCCCAATTTTCAAAATATGGCACTAAAAATTTAATTTCTTTGAATGTGCCAGCCACGGTGGTCATTTTGATACCTAAAATCTCAGATCGAAGACATAATTTTTCCGTTTATATGATATACAGTATATTCCTTTATTACACTTTGCTTAGAATGCTTAGCCACAACATTCAAATCACACGTTTAACGGAGTAGTAGCTACGCATTCTAAGCAAAGTGTAATAAAGGGATATTGAATATATGGAATCAACCATTGTATGAGAACATCATGAGAACAATCATTGATTATCGAATCACTTCAAATCTCGCCGCTTCTTAAAACTCACGCTGTTAACGAAATTTATTTACTTTCTGACGAAGAAAAATTTTGATTGCTTTGTCTTCAGTTCACTAGCTATCCTCTGATACATCGCCTCACTAAACTGTGCCCCTCCAATTGAAATCAATTTCAAAAAGCTCAAATCTTTCGCTTCTTTGAAACATTTAGTATTGACTAGTTCAAAAATTTTCGGCGTATAACATCCAGCAATAGAGGGTTTGTATTTTATCAAATTTTTCATCAGGGACTCCATATCATCACCTGCTGTGATCAGAAAATTTGATTGCAAGGGAGACGCAAGACATTCGGACAAAATTGTGTGTTGAATAAGACCATTGTAATTCACAGAGCAACAGGCGCTTGGATTTTTGAAAATTTGGTAGAAACTGTAAAGACCTCTCAATCCATGATTCTGATAGAACTTTTTCAAATTATCCCAAGAAGAGAATGGACTATTATTTTTCAGAAAAGTCATGGAAGTTTTGTTTGTATAAAGAATAATTTTCGGTGGTCTTTTTAGGATAGAAATTTTAATGTTTTAACAGGCATTTTTCCGGAAAATCTACCCAATAGAAGGCACAAAGTCATTTAAGGTACTGATTGCTGGTTTTTGAGGCCTTTGAGGCATTGAAAATGATTCAAGTTGGGTTGTGCTGATAAAAAAGTGTACTAGTTACCTAAGTATAAAAATTCGAATTTTTGTGTTTTTCTGACTTTTTTCTTTAATTACCTTAACCATCACACACGAATCGTACAATATTGAACAGATCTGTTGTTTTTCGGCCCAAGTCCCTGGAGAACTTTAACCGCTGAATATTTTTCGGAGGCATTTGTTTGAATTATGTTTCCTGGTCTTCAGTGAAGACTCTTCACTTCAAAATCGGATCTGTGATAGTTATTGTATAAATTATGTATGATTCATACATTATGTATGATTTTTTGAAAAGTGCCTGTACAATTTTGTACAATTTGTGAGATGAGATAAGCTGCTTATCATAAGCACTTATTGTTGTGTGATGGTTAAGGTAAATTTTTAAAAGACACCCCATCAGTTTTGTCGCTGGCATTTGAGAACGAAACAACATGTTCACAAACGAATTTCTGCATTCAACAGCCAATAAAACCTCTAAGATCAAAATTTTTTCAATTTTTTAGCGACAAAACTGGTGAGGTGTTCTAAAAAAACTATTCAAAAATTAACCTTGTTTTAATTGAACCACTAAAATTTCAAAATATCTTGACGTAAGCCAACTTTCTGATCAGTATTTCAGTGATTTTCTTTCAAGACTACTTTCAAAACATCGAAGCATTTTTTTCTTGTTGGTTTTTAAAAAATCATATTTTGAATTCTGGGTAATAAAATAGTTTTTAGAAATGGTTATCAAAAATTTTGTGACACAAATTCTACACTTCGTTTCCTTTTTTTTGATTCCAGTATTTCACGATGTTAGTGTTAAACTCTGAACTTACAGTATGTGTTTCTTTAATGGGAACAGAATCTCAAGTGTCCAGGAGAACCATCTATTATTTGGGCGAATTCTCCCAAATTATTTTTTGGTTTGCACGAAAAAAACACATACTGTACAGTTTAAATAACAGAATTTTTTTGAATCATGAATAAATGAAAATATTAGATAACAGCCCAATTTTTAAAAGCTCTGTTCGGCTTCAATATGTGTGAAATTCACACTGTGAATACGAAATACTGTCTGACAGTCTTAGACTGAGACACTCTGTCTTATTTACTGACTTGAACTTTGTTTTATATTTATAGCTATGTAAAGAGAATCACATGAACGGCAACGGACTCTAATACAAAATGCCTAACAAAACGATATCATTTCGTAACGCTTAAAGCGTTACGCTTTAATACTATTGCAAATTCTTTCTTAAACCAAAGTACTCTCAGTTGTATATCTTTAATCGAGGAAGAACGAGCATTTTGAGTCAAACGCGGCGAATTAATCTGAATTCGGTTTTTGAAGACGACTCATCTAATTAAGTTTTTAGATAGCTCAAACTGAGCAAAAATATCTAGTAAATATCTAGTAAATATTAACTACATAAAAAAGAATTGGTCCAAATCAGACCATTTTTATATTTTTTCTGATATTACTGACATTTTTTAATTATTAATTTTTGTTTTAAACATGGGAACAATGGTCTGATTCGGACCATTTTTTGTTAATTAATTTTTTTCTCACGATTTGTGCTCAGTTTGAGCTATCTAAAAACTTAATCAGATGAGCTCTTGACTCAAAATGCTTGTTCTTCCTCAATTTAAGGGATAGGGTGTCCACATCGTTTACATTTCGGCTTTTGGAAACGACTCATCTGATTGATTTTCAAGATTGCTCTAACTGACCACACCGATCATATTTGCAACCATAGTGAATCCTAAAAATCAGATAATCTGTATGGCGCGTGTTCCAATCCAACTATTGTCAAATCCTACGCCGCCTATTAGTCGGGAGCTTGATCGGCTGATATCACGCATCAATCAACTTTGGCGCTTACAATATTAAGCACTTTTTTCTACTATCATACCTAACTAATTACTAAGACAACAATAGTAGGATTCGAACATGCGCTATGGAGATCACCATCATTATCAAGATTCACTTTGACAGAAAAGGATATTCATAAAAAATTAAAAAAAAAGTTCCGAATCGGGTCATGTTTAAAGTTAATTGAAATTTTACACTCATATTTAATAAATATTATATTCTAGAAAAAATGGACCGATTAAAACCAATTTTTTTTGAAAATATGCGTTGTAATTTTGGATTTTTAAAGAACTCAGTCGGATGAGTTGTTTCCAACAGCTGAAATGTGAACGGCGCACCGTGGTGTGGAATCTCCCTTAACTACTGAGAGGCACTGTGGTTGGGAAAAATTTATTTTATATGCTGATTGACATTTGCTATCCTGTACCCAGTCGAACCTGATGTTTGCGTTAGCGTAACAATTGTTTGCTTATTCGCCTGAGGCTCAAACAGTAAAACTCGTTCAAATGCTTTTTTTGTTGTCTCCGCCTCAAAATCAATACATTCTTCGGCTTTATAGATAAGACACTTGTGTTTGACCTTGAATTTTGAAACCCCAAAAGTGAGAATTCTTTCGATACAATCGTATGTACTCAGATCTACGTCGCAAACGAGGGTGTTGAGGTCGATTATGATTGTTTTTACTTTGGCACGTCGAATCTGATAAAACATTGCGACCTCTTTACTATCCAATGGAAATGAAGTTGATCCTAGGGAAATTGTACCGTTGAATAGTTACATACAAGTCAAAAATTATTTTTCTGATAAAATAGATGATCGGATCGATAAATATTTGGAAAAGTCAAATGGGTGGAGTATCTGATAATATTTTCATATCATGTGTCTAAAATTTTCTTTATCATTTTTTTGACATCTGACGGTAAAAACATTATTTATAATTGCTTAAAATATTTGGAAAATCATATACATGTCACATAGCCTATGTGAGAGTCTCATCCAAACTTGTATCCACTGTTGGCGACTTGAAAGAGCAAAACCAAATTTTATCAATCTTTTTTCATGTGATAAATTGAAACTTTTGAATTCTCGCGTTCATCAGTGTTTAAGGGAGTAGCAGCGATGTGG
>SCLH01000536.1:130383-148216 GCA_004367855.1 Oikopleura vanhoeffeni | reverse complement strand
CATTTGGCCAAATGTCAAACAGTCTCTCTCTATTCCTAAGGATCGACTAGGCTGTTTAAGTTCAGAAGACACTATGGGTACAGAGATTGTCGGCCAATACGGAAGTTAAAAAGCAATAATTCGTCAATTCTGTCGTCACAAAAGTTGCCTGGATTATGAAACATAACTTTGATGGTATATTGAGAAGAAATCTTAACTCAGTAAACAGTGTTTCATCAAAAGCCCATATCCCGTAAAAAAAATCCTGTCCAAAAATGCACCTCGAGGCCCTTGATCACAATGTTTTACAAATTTCCGAACTTTATGTCGCTTTTAAAGAGATTTTTTAATTCTAAGTTTTCGAAATAACAAAAAAATAATCCCCATTATAGATGCCCTAGTGAACATTAAAATCTCCCTTTCTTTCAAAAGAATTAGGGAATATTATTTTAGTGTTATTTAAGCATCTGCATCGATTTTTGAATTTCGGTGTCTATAGCGAATTTCGCTTTCATTTTAAGCTCTTTAGTGCCCTCTGGGTGCTTTAGAGCTGAATAGGTCTAAGCGGACAAAAATTTTGCGAAGTGTCCGCTTAGACAAAAACCACAGTAGTAGAAAAATGTGATATTATAGGGATAGAAAAGGGGGATAGGGATAGAACGGGATAGGGACGGAAAAAGGGAAAGAAACGGGATAAAAAGGGGGATGGTGATAAAAGGGGGATGGCACTTTCCATCCCTATCCCTCTATGGCTCTGAATTTTCCATCCTTATCCCATCCCTATCCCCCTCTATCCCCTCGGTTTATCCCTATCCCGTTTGGAAGCCTGATCTAATCTTAATAATTCAGATTCATGAATTGGAGGGAAAATTTATGCATCTGAAAGATGGCTTGCTTTTAGTTGGAAAAGGAATGACACCATTTTTAACATTCCTCAGTTCAATAGCAGATTATTGCGAACGTGAAGTCAGTGGACTTATATGCAGGCTGTTTGAAATCATTTTTTTCAATAAATTTTTTTTAAGTAATTCTTTGGGATACACCAACTCGATTAATGCCTCGACAGTAAAACCTATAAGCCTCTCGGGCCAAAAATGGTATAGCGTACATTGTATATTTTGCTATACCGTGTTTGGCAAATTTCATTTTCAGTTGCAGAAAAATTCTTGGAAATAAATTAAAAAAATTTTAAAAAAGTGTAATATGACATCTTCTTTCTTAAATAATTTTGCTTAAAAACTGGTTGTAACTAAAATCAACAAGGCAGTTATTTTAATGATAAAAAAATTTGACCAATTTTTTTTCGAAAAATCAAGGTTTAAGAGCCTCAAAATCATATTTTTTTTCACAACAAGTGTGCCAACTTAATTAATAAGAAGCGCTGAACCAAAAATTAACGATTAGGCAGTTGCGTTTAAATAATTAAATACTGAACCGCTATATTTTGATTTCAGAATGATCTACCCAGTATTTATATAGGTCAATTTGAATGATGAACACGCAGCGTATAGGTAGGCATCGTGTCACACGCTACGTATAGGTGATAGTGTCTAGGCAAAGCTTCGCAAACCTTAGGAAGACGAGAAAGAAAATAGACTCATTGATCTTGAAAATTAAAAAAAACATTTTTTAATGTCTCGAATTTCAGCAATTTTTTTCCTGTAAATAATACCATATCTTCTGCAATTTTTGATCAAGATTCAAGCATAAATTAAATAAACAGCCCTGTTGAAGCTGATATGGTTTGCAGTTTTCCCGATTATGCTGCAGATAAACTTTATGCACCAATAGAAAAAAAGATTGAAGTCAGGGATCGGCAAAAACTGTGCGATAACCGGCGGTGCGATGAGATTGCTGTGTGTTTCAGATGAAATGGCTGGGGGCTTTTTTCGTGCGGGCATTTCGCGGGGCATGTTTCCACCGGGAGTGCGGGGCAAACATTTAAGGGTGTGACGACGGAGCTGTATCTCGAGATCATACATAATAGAAATTAATTTTTATTGCTCGAATTTTGTTACGTTTGCTTCCGAATCAATAATTTTTTTTAATTTGACCAAAAATTTCGGAATTCGAATTTATCCTCATTATTTTTCGTATTTTGCTATATTTATTGAACGCTTGTATGCGATAACCTTAATTTAACTTGAACAGGTAGCCTGCATATGTAACTTGAACTCCACTAAAGAATAATTTTAAAATTCAAAAAAATTTCAAAATATTTTTTAGATGGTGAAATTTGACGTGACCGACGGAGGCTGTTTTCAAGATCATACATAGTAGAAACTTTGTTTTTCTTGCATTCAAAATTTTGTCATTGTTTGCTTCTAAATCAAATTAAAAAAATAGATTGACCAAAAAAATTTCGCAAATTCGAATTTTACTTTAGGACTTAAGTATTTTTCAGGTATTTATGCTTTATTTTTGAACGGTTTGATCGATGCCTTAATTAACTTGAACAGTGTAGCTGTTTTATCTTTAGACCAATAAAAGAAATTAAAAAATCGCCAAAAATCTGAAACATGATTTTTTAAATCGTAAATGTCAAATATTTATGGACCTGACTTTCTATCAAAAACTAATGAAATATCGAGGAAACCAGTCCATAGTACCGTCTCTATCGATTGCGAAAATGAGCATTTTTGTGGGAAAAGTTTTTTGATTACTAGTGCTGAAATATTTTAATAAATGTGAAGATCCGATATCGGCCATTAACGTGAAATATTCATCGAATTTGAGCAAATTGACCTCAAATCAATTTCTGATTCCATAGTACCCGAGGAAAAACCATATTAGGGCGTACGGAAATAAATATTCTTGATTTCCTTGCAAAATGATTTATCCGTAAAAAGCGAAAATTGACCGCGTACATACCGGTACCGTCAACCAAAAAACTTTTGCTGATTTTTGACAATTCAGACATTTTTATTCAACTACATATTCAGATCGTACGACTCTTCCTCATTCAATACAGGTGTTTTAAAAACAGTGAACGTTGGATACTGCCTTAAGTAGAAAACAATTAGGAAAAATTGTTTGGCCCGGAATTTACGAAATACAAGCTGTTTTTTGAGATATTGTTTGTTTTGCTCGCAAATTGCACTGATAATTTGGTTTGGACGATTTTCCGGAGTGATCATTTTTTCATTTATTTTTTGGAAATACAAAAATTATTTTTAATTATTTCTATGTTGGAATGTATTAGTGAGAGTTAGTATAAGTCGTGGTCAGTGTACACGGTAGGGAGTTTTTTCGATAAAAAATAATTTTTTAATTTTACCCTATTTTATAATATTCACTGTTTTGGGAAAATGATCTGTTGAACAAAAATTAAATGGAAAAAAAAGTATAATTTAGTTTAGAATCATTTGCGACATAATAAAAATTTCACGTCTAAAAAGTTTGCCCGGAAAATAAACAAAAAACCCGTTATTCTTAGGTTCCCGGCATAAAAACAACAAAATATGCCGCAAAAAGTTGGGAAAAGTGCATTTTTCATCAAATTTGTGGGGCAAAAAAAACACAAATGAAAATTCGTGGAGATTCTAAAAAAAAACTTAAAATTTTACTTACCCTTCTCCTTCGGTCACAAAAATGTCAGTGCCGATCCTAGAATTGTAATGCATCGACTATTTTTGCCGAACAGTTTCATATGAATTAAATGAGCTCTAAAACGATTTCAGCCATAAAGAGATGCAAATTTCGCTGGTAAGTTTTGAAGGGAGGAATTTTTTAGGTCAAAAACTTTTTTTCTGTCAGAATATTTTCTTTTCGTTTTAACGCAATGACTAAAATAACTGAGTGACAAAAGTAAATTTATGGGAATCACCTCAAAAAATCTCATTTTTTTGTTCTACATGGCCGTATGATAATGTCAGCATTGATATAACATATATAACACGTTGGTTGTATTATATACTAGTAAATCAACGTTATTGCTCGTTCAGTAAGTATTTGTATTTTCAAATGTGATCGCTTACAAACAATCAAATAGCGAGTATTCATTTCCGAGCAGTTAAATTACAACTACTTATTACTATTACGAAATCAAAATTTTGCCTTCCACATAATTGGTGAAGGCATTTCATGTTTTCGACCAAATCTCATAAAATTTTTTTTTTAACTATCTTTTGGGGTGGTGAGTTATAGTAGCATTTTTGAGATTCAGAGGCTCATCGGTTAGAAAATGCGACTGGCATTTTTAACGTACGTTAGGAATATCTATCTTGATCTCGCGATTCCATTAGATTGTTTAGTACAATCCCACCAACATCTGGTTACCGCGGTTAAACAGAGTCCCTCAGCTTTTTCAAAGAAACAAGATCTCAGTTATATCGGAATTTTGAGATTTGGTGAGAATACGGCCAAATTGTCTGAATTTTGTGGACAGGCCTTTTTTTATGTTTGCCTCCGTCAGCAATCTGGTTGAATGTGCCGCAAAAAAGGTGTTTTTAGACTTTGATGAACTTTTTCTGTGGTAATTCAAGAAATGTCATTTTCGAATTAAACAAGCCCAAGGTAGGGAACATCTTGCAGAAGAACTTTTTCGAATTTCGACCTGATTGGCTGTAAATCGACAAAAAATGCGCGAAATCGACAATTTGATATGAAAGTGAGAAGTAGAAAATTTAAATCATAAAAGACTCCTTGAGTACGGGTTGCTGGACCATATTAGCAACTATGGTTGATTTCGAACAAACGGTGCAAGATCAAAAAATAATATTTAATGAAGAAGTTTTATTTTTTTTCTAGAATTCGCTGTTTAAATCAGCACATAGTTGCTTATATCGTTTCCAGCAAACGTACCCAAAAAATCTTTTTGGTGCCATTTAATTTCTAATTCTCACTTCATATTCAAAATGTCGATTTGGCCACTTTTTGTCGTATTTACAGCCATTCGTCGAAATTCAAAAAAAGTATATTCTGCAAGATGTTCACTCCTCTGGCTGTTACATTCTCGACAAATGACGTTTTCGCATTTCCACAGAAAAAATTTTAATCAAAACGTCGAAAAGACACACCCTTTTTCCCATTCAACACAGTATGCTGACCTGAAGCAAAAATCGAAAAAAAGTCCTGTACACTAGAATCAGACAATTTCCGGATTTCACAATCTCAAATTCCGATAATAAGCTTATATGATCCATGTTTTCTTTGAAAAAACGAAGGGACTCGTGTTAATGGAATCGCGAGATGAAGATATCTTCCTAATTTGTTTGAAAATTACCAGTCTGCTTTTTTCTAACGTACGAAGCCTCTGAAATCCCAAAATCACTTCACCACCCCTTTAAAGCTGGAAAAATTCATTTTTTGTCGGTATGTCACACAGTTTGTCACACTTCCAATTCACACAAGCGACACAAGAGAATTAGCCAAAATGGTAAACTATCTCGAATTATGACGAATTAGCTGAAATTTCGACAAAACTTGTAATATATGGTAGGCAACGTATATCTTGATCAGTTTTCAAACTTACAAATTTTCTCTAGGAATAGGGAAAACCTCGTTTATTGGCAATTATTCGTCGAAAAACCTATCTACCCTAGAAAAATAGTCTTCGAAAACAAACTTCAGCTCAGAACTGTTGAGATTTCGACCACAAACTCGAAATATCTGATTTTGAGAACCCTTGTCAATAGTTTTTTAAATAAAGTATACAATGAAGTTGGATTGGTCAAATTAAAGCAGATTATTTTGAACTTCATTTGAAAAAATATTTAAAAAAAATATTAAAAAACGCGAATTTTCGAATCTATTTTCATAAACATGTCGATTACCGACAGTCGGTAGTACATATGTTTATCCTCAAATCAATTTGGAGTAATTGCAATGTCCTTAAAGCTCATAATAAACCGCTACCAGTACCCCTAAGAACGCAACCTGATCTTTTTATTACGGATAAAAAAGAAAAATCGGTGTCTCGTCATCTTTTATGAATTGATGTCAATATTTTTAAGACACGGCTAGAAAGTCAGACAGAATTTGAAGGATCAATGAACTGTTGACGGCATAATTGGTCGCTATGAAAATTTACTTTTTATTGTGCATTCTCACTTTTTTTCTTTCTTTTTGCGGGCTGATGTATCAAGAACAAATATCTTTCAAAGGACGATTTGATAATTATTATATTTACAAAAAGTTTGAAAGACTTGAGCCACTACGAAGATGCATGTGATAGGTTTTCCATTGGGATATTTTTAAAATTTTTCGATATGTGCCACATTGGGTGAGTTATTTGAACTGTGTTCGACAAATTTTTATTGAAATTATAGAAGGTGCTTGAAGATCATAAATAGATAATGTTTCATAGCAGATTCCAAGCAGAATTTATCGGTCAGTATGAGTTTTAATTTATTAATCAAATAAACCAGCTTTTATTATATCAGTTAATATTTATCGAGCTTATATCTTTTTCTAGCCTAAAATGAGATCTGAAAACGTAACTGATTGTCTATAGCCGGTTCGAATCCCCACTATCGTGAATTCCACCGCTGCCTATTTTGCAATGGGGTATTTCGGCTTATAAACACGTATCTAATTAACTTAGCACTCCAGATATCAAAGCACCTTGTATATTTTGAACGGATAACTCATTGCGACAAAACTAGTGGGATTCGATCACACGCTATGAGATCATTTTCCAAGTATTTCACTTTGGTTGAAAAAGGATATTTCTACGTCAGAAATTTTCGTCTCCGGTAATTTCTTACGCCTTACTTGGGACTTCTGCAATTCAATAAAATTCCGATTTGTAACTTAAACCCTACGGTTCATTTTTGTCTCCAAAACTCAACTTTCTAAACTCTATCGGTTGAAAGTGCGATGATTTGACGTTTTTACCATTTTGACTATAAATCTTATGTCTCTGAGACAATATGCCTAGCTAAACTTTTTTAAAGTATTGTAGGTTCTCTGCCCTAAATAAGGCGGCATTTGTTTGCTTTACATCTTTTACAATTTCACAATATTTTTCCCATTGCTATTTACGTTTCATTACAGAACACCCAGTATGAAAAATTATTTTGCTTATTTTCTTGGGTACTAGATTACTTCTTTCACCACCTCGTGGCATATAAATCATCAGTTGTTCACAGCAATAGAGCTTATCATGATTGCCACAATTTGTAGGTTGTATATCTATTTAATTTTTTTTATTCAGAACTATTCTATAGGTTCAGTATTTGTCTAATTTAATATTATGCATGGAATGAGAGTGATTATTCGCTATCCAAATTGTATATTCTCTTCGTAATTTTTAGTCCTGAAAATTGGAAGCAATATACATTACTTATCATGGGCAATTTTCGAGTGCCTTACTTTTGCGTGAACATGCTATCTGTCTACGTATTTTGTCCGCTTTTTTATATCTTGTACATTCTAAGTATTTATTTTTTTTATATTTAAGTTCTAATTTTGTTTTTTGAAAATTTCTAATTTTCGATTAAAATGTTATTTTCCTATAAAACCAGTATTATTACCTTTTTGTTATCATTTCAAGTTATAATTGGTAATGAAGTACAACTGTGACAGTTTTGATGTGCTTAAATTCATTTCATAATTAATTATTTTTTTCATGATACTTGAAGTTGGAAATTTAGAAATTTCACTTCCGAAAAAAATATCTTCCCTAGTAGCAATAATTTTTTTCTTCAACTGTTATGCAATGCCAAACTTTTAAAATGTATCTTATGTTTCTATGTTCTAGTTTCTGAATAAATTTTTTCGAGATAGTAACATATTTGCGAAGATATCCTTATAAATCAACTACTGCTAATGTCAATTTATGCTTATCTTACTCGTTACTAATCTATTTTCGAATGTTTGTAAAAAATTTATCTATTTTTGGATATATGCTTAATTTTTGAAAAGATTTCGTCGTTTATTTTTGTGCGTGAGCCATAGATTTGGTATGTTAGGCATTGGTCTATTGCTCAATAGGGTTAAGTTAATACCGACTTATAAACTGACGAATGTCACATATTATATTTTTTAAGATCCATTGTTGACTCGATTGCTGAGTATGAAAAATTATGGTTGAAATTATTACCCCGCTGCATATATTGCTGGGAGTAGCGGATTTTTTTTTTCGCTGTAAGATATGGCTTTTTTGGTTCATCGGATGTTTAAAACATAATTGTTTGAATAATAATCATATATATTTTTGTTAAGTAATCACATTGTTTGAACCCTTTCAAAGTTTATCCTGGACAAAATTTTACAAAATGGAATTACACTTTACTCATGATTAAAGCCTTTGTTGGTTGTAAGTTTAGATTATATGTAGATTGTGACGGTATATTTTGTGATATTCATGACCATATATAGCAATGCCATTTCAACAACTAGAAGACGTTGAAGCAGTCAGGATACGGTGTGATATGGACGGTTATCAATTTGATATTGAATTCATATTAGAAAAGATCGGCGCTGATTGTTTCGCGAGTCGATTCATTGTGAAATTTAATAATCGAGTGATTATAGAATATCGTTCTTCCAGCGTAAGTGTTTTCTCTCACTTTTGAATACTCTTTGTGGGTTGTTTGGGGTGTGTCCGTCGTGAAATTGCTCTTATTTGCTGACTATATTAACGTTGTTGCGCGAAATAGTTAATCTGTTTTATAAATTTTTGTAGGTGGCAGGTCTCATTTCGATATTTTTTTAAATTTATCAAAAGATAAATTTGTTGCTGAAATAAGTCGAAAAAAAAAATTTATGATAGCGATGATCCCTGTATCCAGCATTGTTTCTTTGAACACAGAAACCTGAATTATCACGAGAGTCATTGTTGCAGTTATTTTCAATTTGCAAGATTTTTGTGACCGTCAGTCGTTTTTTTTGTCCTGACCTATTTGAGCACTAGTTAAGATCATTTTTCAGAGTTAAAAATTTTTAATCTTTGACCGAGGCGTCTAAGAGCTGTCGTTTAAAGATTGTATCGAAGCACTCTACCCTACCTCCCTGGCTGACTTGTTTTGTATAATATCTCTGTTTTTGTTCTGGACGTTTCACTATTTAGGATAAATACATTCATTGCATTTTTTTTCTTCTTTTTTAAGAAAGTTATTTGCGCACTAGCTTATTTCCGCACCGAGAAAGGTATCACATGGTTTAAATTATCTTTACATATCTAATATTTACGCTTGTTTCATAATGACTATGTTTGTTTTTTTTTCTGTTGCGTTATATAGGTCACTTACTCTTATTATTATATTCTATTTTATGGCCAACACGACGCCTTTCATATTTATGTTATTTTCTTATTATTTTTCTTATTTTTATTCTATTTTTTATTTTATAATTTTATTTATTTATATTTATTAGTAAAATGTAAATGAGTTTTTCCTGTGGGACTATTTATTGCACTGAAATCTATATTTAAGACAATTTATGCAATATTCTCATGTGCTGTCCGACGGAGGTATACTGACAGTAACGTTTCTCGTTAAATTTATGATCAATCATGCTTTTGGGATCTATAATTTCCTTCTTTAGAGTTCTTCATTACTTTATCTTTAGGCTGCATTTTACACTGGCTCCGAACATAATTTATAAAAATGACCGTGTAGCTGGTATCCGCAGATTTACTTGACTGAATGAATCCCACAACCATGCGTTGAGTTATATGGTATTATTAATCGTTTTGAATAAGACATTCACTTCTTGCTATAACTTTTGATGCATACTGTTCTTTCAACGATTAAATTGTAATTTTTGTTAATAATACTATTTTGAGTGAGTCTTAAAAGAGATTAGAATCTCGGATACTACGCCGATTCTCAGTACGTTTCTCCAATCGGATAGAAAAAGAATTGACAATACTTAGGATTACACAGTCTATAGTGCGTCGATTTAAATTCAATTGAAAAAAACTACTGACTCTTAGTTGCCAGATTTATTAAAGCTCCTTGTCCATTATCAAAAGAAATGATACACTTATATTTGAATAACAGTGTGGTTCCTTTCGTAAAGGGATGGCGTATTTGGCTTATAGAAGAAACAAATTCCTGAAATCTCTTATAACCCAAAAATGATAATTGATCAATATCTTTAAACATCTGGTGCAGTGTTTTGTATAGAGATGAGAGAGCGTGTGGTTGTGTGTGATAGAGCACCTTATGTTATAATCGGAAGAAGTATTCTTCAATAATTACTTAAATTTGATTATTTATATGTGATAGTTGCTCTTAATTCATTTTCGAAATTTTAATATCGTTATGAAATAAAGTTCGATTGTAGAATCTTATTCTTATAAAACGTGCATAAAAAGTTTCCTTTATCAAAAGGGAAAATTTAGACAAGGACAAAAACTGTCAATGAAGAAAATATTTTACAAAAATAAAAAGAAAAAGCCGTATTCTAAAAAATTATAGGCTACATGCTCGATTTTGAGACGAACAACGGTAACTAGTGCGAATATTGCTTTGCGCACAAAGTGAGATGACGATATATTTCGACTCAACACCTGGAGGTGTGGGCTGAAGTACGTGTAATTTGTGCATACCTGTTATTTAAATGTTGCAATAGATGATAGGGGTCTTGGAATCTAGCTTAGAACATTTGAGTTTTATTCTGATTGACTGCTATATTATACTGCGAATTTTTGGAGAAAATTATCTGTGAAACTAATTTAAATAAGACTTCTCACCTTAGGTGCTTTTTTTTCGGTTGATCCACCATGATTTAGACTGGAGAACTAACTGAGCGCAAAATAGTTATTTCGCACGTCTAATACTTGAAAAAAAATAATAGCGCTAAAAATTTTTTTGGTCTCTAGGTTTGATCACGTGACCGGAAATCAGTCAATCGAAAATGCTCAAAACCGGTGTTTTTTAGCGAAAATTTCACCGATGAACCGTAATCATCGGAGAATAAGAAAAAATCCTGCATTGTCAAACTTCGGTTAAGATTTAAGCATAGCAAAAAACCGCTTTGTCGCTTATACAGTCCTAGTTCCTAACTCAGACAGATTACCCTTACGAGAGGCAACCGAAAAACAAAGCACCTTATAGTTAACTGATATAAGTCTACTGTGCATCTAGTGAATTCCTGATCTGATCATGACCTATCCTTCCACCGAACCAGATGCTCTTGAGCATAATTGGTTGATCTTCGCCCTAATTCGACTTTCAACAACACTTCAACATTCACTGAATAGTATCAATACACAACAAAGATTAATTTGAAAATAATTGTCGTTTTCGTACAAATTTTTTCTCAGTTTCATCAATATGTATGTATTGTATACTACGACAGGTGTGTCATTGCTTGCAACTGCTAAGACACTCTCCGGTAAGTCTTCAAGACCGAAGTGTATTCAAGGTGTGTTATCATTATAATTCAATATTAGAAACCACTTTAGTTAGAAAACAACTATAACAATATAATTTGCAGCTTTAACGAGGATTCTCAGCTGGAATTGCATGCCAAAATTATCTTTTTGTTATTCATACAATTAAGCAAATCCTGGCGTCAATCGGATTGGAAATCAATTCGGCGAATTTTGTAGTCCTTTTTTACCCTTCTTTTGGATTTAACAAAATAGCATTCATCACATAATATGTACAACAAATGTTATTTTGTATCCGAGAATCTGAATTCTGCATCAAAAAACTGACCTAGAAAGATTTTTAAAAAGTTAATCACTAAATTTACTGACTTGAAATCAGTGCCTTTGATTGTTCTGTAATATATTGACTCCTGCTTTTAATGTTTATAGCGGTGCGCACTTGATGATGATTACAAAGATTACTCTCAAATGTAAAATAAAAATCCAACGTTTTTATGCTATTTTTTTGTAGAACTTTAATACTTTCACTTTAAAAAAAAGAACTTCTTATATATATATAAAACAAAAATCCATTTTCAAGAAGTCACCTTTTCATACTATTTATTACGAATTTACACCCAAACCGTTAATCTGTTCCTAAAATTCCAAATTTATGTGGAACGTCAATGACTGCTTTCCGATTAATTATGCTAAGTGAATCAACTTGAAATCACACACTCGCGAGAATCTCCTTGCTGGACGACAAATAAGGCTGAGAAACAATATTTTTCTTTGTTTTTAACTTTCAACTTCCAACACCTCCGATGTATCAGGACTTACAAAAGTTAGTAAAACTCCCACAGCAATTCAACGTTTAGCACCCAAACCCCCTTAATCAAAGCGTTGATAAACATGCTTTTACATGCGATTTTCCTTAGAATAACCTGGTCACTCGACTTATAGCGTCACTACAGTTTGTCAATAAGTTT
Organism: Oikopleura vanhoeffeni; assembly: GCA_004367855.1. Taxonomy (NCBI): domain Eukaryota; kingdom Metazoa; phylum Chordata; class Appendicularia; order Copelata; family Oikopleuridae; genus Oikopleura; species Oikopleura vanhoeffeni. The sequence continues at coordinate 135,985 of SCLH01000536.1, read as the reverse complement.
TTAATACAAAATTAACAAAATAATCTTCTATAACTTTATGCAATAACTATTATTTGGAACGTTAGTTATACCCTTTTGAGTCCAACGCACATTTAACACATAATAACGATCAAATTTAACGGTTAATTGATTAGTAATATAACAGCCAAATTATCAGTTTCGATAATTTATTAGAAATTTATCTTCTTACACACTTAAAATTTAACTGTCTCGTCGTCACCTGAATGCTCCCACTTCACTATTCACCATCTGTTACATAATCACTAAATATTATGACTTCTTGACACTTATGAAACAACTCATTCAACAATAACAACAGAATTTCGTTCGAAAACACCAATTTTGATTAGAAGATACATCTTTGGATGATTTTTCTTTTCCTTACCTATCCGACTAAAACAATGTATAAAGCTAAAACTTCGAAAAATTTCCCTATATTTTTTTACCCACAAGTTTCAATCAATTCTGAAGAAACAAGCAGTCCGGCACACATAAGAATTTTGAAAAAATTTGAATTTATCGTCTTATACTTTGTATATTGCATGATTCATGCTGCATAACCATCTCTTTTAATGGACAAAAAATTGGATCGACAAATAAAAATATTTGTTTCGATAACATTTGTTAACCTTTTTTTTTTTAAATTAATTATGATGAATTTCATTCTAAAACATAAGAGGTCTGCAATTAGGCTTCGCGCAACTAAAGATCTTCCGATGTATCTATTTTATGCTAAAAATGTAATCAAAGATAATTTTCATTATAAAATTTTCACAATCAAGACCATATTTTCATTCAAAGAATAATGTAAGTCAGATTTTCTCACAAATATTTACTTACATTTTTTTAAAAAGCCTATCACACCCTAGGAAACATGCTATATTCAACAATTAACTTTAAGCAAAAGTCTACACAATGTATCATTTACGCTTGATGACCACTATATTAGATTACATATTACTGAATTAATAATTCCCGAGTGTCGACATTCTTTTGCCCGCGAACCAGACTAAGTCTTGCTACTTATTTTCAATACAATTCAAAAATACGACAAAAGATGAAAACAAATAAATTAGACAATCATCCTTTATCACTTTTGGTAGAATGCGTAGCTCTTACTTTAACGTGATGATTTTTAATGTTTGGTGACTACGCATTCAACAAAAAGTATAAAACGGATTATATGAACTATGAATTTTTACGAATATAATTGAGCTTTAATTAACAAGACTTTGCTAGATCCAGTGGTAGTAGACTTATTAAAGTGAAAAATTTTTGATCAGAAAAATTACAGACAAATTGAGAAATCTAAAATTTATTTGAACTTTTGAACGAACACAGTATACTTTTGAGACACGCCAGACTAGTACCAACACTGAAGGCCACATGTTGCCAAGGTTATACAAACAGCATCTTGAATAAGCATGCCAGTACTACTTCATTGATTTTAATTATGAATATCCCCTATCACATTTTTGTTTAATATCCCGCCTACTACTAAACACACCACTACGTTTCCTTAATAGGGCCGGATGATATAACAAAAGTGCTTGAAATAGGATATAAAGACGCTTTTTAAAGAAACTTGTACATTTCTTGGATTAAAGTCCCTGCGTACCTAACTGGTAACAAATTGTTATCCTATACAAAGAGAGAGCATCCACGTGAGTGACCTGCAACAAGAAATTCTAACACTTTTTTTCAATCATACATAATTTTCATCCATAGGGTTCCAATAGATGCACAACATTTAATTTCGCGTGTTCCAGTGAGGGCGCGACATGACTGTATTCAATAAGGTAATGATCAAACAAAATTAAATTTATTTTACCTAATTCTCGAACTCTTTCATTATTTCATAAATCTTTCTTTAAAGATTAAAAAATCTTTTTTCAATCCTCGATCAAAATTTTATTTCAATTCAAAACTATATGATAAAATATCTTAACGTTGCCGATGCAAGACCCAAAGATTATTAAAATAAAATAAATTAGAATTTCTTTCATATTTTTCACAAGTTACACTAGAAGCCTCACATTCCAAACTCTAATCTAAATATCACTGATGACAAACCAATGATATAAGTCATCCGATCACCAGTCCCCGTCAAGATCGATTATAACGCACTTGACCGACTGCACACAAACTAAATCTGCAATTCAACTTCAATATGATAAAAAATAGAAAATTTCAACAACAAAGTATCTACCGTCTTTTTACAAAATGTCCAGCTTTATACATGTTAAGACAAAAATAATATTTTTATCCCAAATAAGTGCAAAAAGTATTCAAGTATTTTTAATTATTCATTTTGCAATAATTTTTTGAATCGTTGATCAATGCAAATTACCTGAAAATTAACACTTCCATTTTAGCACTATAGCAGGTACGCACACGCGGGCGTAGCCAGCGCTAGCCGGATCGAGTACGTTGCTCCAGCGAAAACTCTTGTACTACAAAATCTGACACTTTCAATACTTAAACTGACTTAAACCAAATTATTTGAGAGTACGAGTTCTCGAGACATTCTGATAAATAAGGCTTCAGCACAAGAAAGCAAGCCAAAAGTTAGAACTTGCATACTTATCATCTCGTAGGTAACTGATTTAACAATAAAGTGCAATCAAATTTTACATTTGTTCAAACAAAACTATTTTAACGTTACTTAAAATTTAGGCAATGCCAGTAAAAAGCAATCCTTCTCTTAAAACATCTCACGATTTAATTGCTAATAGCCACATCGCTCAACAAATCCCTTAAGGAGGGGCCGATCGACATACCTAAGACTCCACCCAACTCACTCATCAAAACTATATTATCAAACCCATTTTGATATGAGGTTTCCGCCACCGTAGTATACCTGACCTAAATATCTTTTTTTCATTATAGGACCATCTTATATCAAAAATTTCTCCGTGGATTTCGGGCGTGAAATTTTATGTATTGCAAATAATCAGTTCAAAATTCTACCTTATTAAACCTCATACACTCAATCTTTGCTGCATAAACTCATTGACTCAATCACTGTCTAGTCAAAAAATATCATCAACAATTCATATGTTTAATCGATCGATTTTATAAACAAACTGTTTATCTCAAATCTTTCGAAAAATAAGAAGACCATCTTCACAAGCCATTTCTTTCCACGAACCACCCAAGACAAATTTACCAAACAAAACTCTTCACCACTTTCTAACGCCAGGTTCTGTCACACACTCCTCCTGCGAGACACCATAACACTTCTAAAAAATATCAAGTATCAAATATGTGAAGAATATCAAAACTTTCTATGAGTCCTCCGTTGAGGCTGTTTTCGACACACTGGAGGCATACCACTCCAGAACAGACGCGCACGAATATTTTTACTATCATATAAGTAAGACCTGATTTCAAAAGTTGCGAAAACAAATATAAAAAACACAAAGCAGGAAGTTACCTTTATAGAGTTTTTTAGATAGCACTACTTAAAAAGTTCATTTTTTGCAACGCGTCAACGTCCATTGTCACTTGAATAGTACTCGACTCAGACCCAAAGAGTTATCATATCCATACATATTAAAACATCTATAAATGCATTTTCCAAATCCAAGGATCTTAAGAAAAAACCGCAACTATGAAACAGTTAAAAAAAACACCAGTCACTTTAATTATACACGGACTTACCCACTCTAAAATTAAATTAAAACTTTTAGTGTGAGATCGCAAAAAGGTCTTCCTAAATTTTTGCGAAATAGAATTTCTTGAACTACACTATAATTAGTTAAGAAAAAATTTTCTAGATAACGGAAACAGTGGAAAATTACGCTAAAATCGATTTGGAAACCATTCTTCGCCTATCAAGTATAAATTATCAGCATCAATGAAGAAAATACTCTCACCTCTGACCTTGTGTCAAATTCTAAAAAACAATTTAGTTATTTAAATTTTTTTGTGAAACATAAGCGGCAGATATCCCAGGCTCACTCAATAGACATTCTCCGATTCACTAATATAGCTAACCATGAAGGAATACCTGACTTTCAGATTCCCAAGTTCTGCCTAAGAAATCTACCTATCAATCTTCAGACCGAAAAAACACTGCCTCGTCAAACTTTTTTAGAGTCTGAAATATAATACTCCTAGAACACATTCAGTAAACCAACGACAGACCTAAGCAAACATTGAAGTATATCTCCCGAAGTCCATTATAATTTGAACAAAAACTCTCTGATTTTAATCCAGTAAGCTCAACATCAGGATATAANTATTAGGACTTCATTAGGTGTTTTTATAGGAGCTAACTAAAGTTAACCGCTTTCTCATATGTGGAAACCACATAACACCATATCGAAAATTATCCCTATTGAGTCTTCCTCAGCACGCGTCATTACTTGGAGCCAGTAATCACAATATTTGATTATTGACTTACTTCAAAAATCCCGCGATTTTATTGATCACCTTGTCAAAGTTATGACGCGTGCTAAGAAAGACTCGATAGGGATAATTTTTCTTAATAATTCTTAATCCCTTGCAACAAAAATTCCATTCTGATCGAGCGACACAAAAGTCAAGACCCGAACTATTATCCGCCAGTCTTCCCGAATATAAGATATTGGCGGATTGATAATTTAATTTGGTGGATTTTATTTTTTGACCACCTTAGTNGTTTCTCAAGATCCATACATAGTAGAAACTTTGTTTTTCTTGCATTCAAAATTTTGTCATTGGTTTGCTTCTAAATCAATTAAAAAATTAGATTTGACCAAAAAAAATTTCGGAAATTCGAATTTTTTCTAAGTATTTTTTCAGTATTTATGCTTTATTTTTTGAACGGTTTGATCGATGACCTTAATTTTACTTGAACAAGTTAGCCTGTTAGTTAATCTTTCAGACCAATAAAAAGAAATAAAAAAAACGCCAAAAAATCTGAACATATTTTTTAAATCGTGAAATGGTCAAAATTTTATGGTACCTGAACTTTGCATCAAAAACTAAATGAAATATCGAGAAAACCAGTCCATAGTACCACGTCTCTATCGATTGCGAAAATGAGCATTTTGTGGGAAAGTTTTTGATACTAGTGCTGGAAATGAATTTTAATAAGATGCTGAAGATACCGATATCGGCAAATTTAACGTGTAAATTTCATCGAATTTGAGCAAATAGACCTCAAATCGAATTTCTGATTCCATAGTACCCGAGAAAAACCCATTATTAGTAGGCGTACGGAAAATAAAAATTTCTGATATTTCCTTGCAAAATGATTTTATCCGTAAAAAGCCGAAAATCGACCGGTACCGTCATACAAAAAACTTTTTGTTACTTTTTTGACAAATTCAGACAAACAGTGAAACGCGTCGGATACTACCTTAAGTAGACAACAAATTTAGGAAAAATTGTTCGCCCCGGAAATTTACGAAAATAAGCTGTTTTTTGAATAATTTGTTTGTTTTTGCCTCGCAAATTGCACTGATAAGTTGGTTTTTGGACGATTTTCCGGAGTAATCATTTTTTTCATCTTTTTTTGGAAATACAAAAATAATTTTTAAATTTATTCCTATGTTGGAAGTATTAGATTGAGAGTTAGATAAAGTCGTGTCCAGTGTACACGGTAGGGAAGTTT
>SCLH01000536.1:39310-75959 GCA_004367855.1 Oikopleura vanhoeffeni | reverse complement strand
AAGTAAATTCAATTTTAATTTTCAATTGAAAATATGTAGAACTATATTCATGAAAAATAATTCGTGAGAAATCAAGAAAAAGGACGCAAACTTAATATATATGTGTATATCATCATGAACCCGATTTTGGAAATTACGAAATTTGAACATCGCGTTTCCCTGAGAACTTTCAAAGTTTGTGTATTTTCAAAATTAACCATTATTACAAATTGTATTTCTTTTTAAAAACAATTTCAAAATTTTTATTATTTAAAGTCAATTGAGTTTGATAGACTCATTTTTTTTTCTTTTAACTGAAACATTTTTATTGACATTATGGAAATGCACAATATTATTTAGTTAAATAGTTGAAAAGTTTTTCGCAAACAATTTTCACCCATACGGCTTATTTCACCTTTATATGATTTTTCAATTAAAAAATTGTTTTTTTCAACGTTTCGGTTTATTCCATTTTCAAGAGTGAGAAGTAAATCAAATACAAATTCAGAGAAAAACATTTTTGTTCCAAAAGCAATTTAGCGAATTGAGCCTCTGTTTCGCTAAATTAACAGACCGTTTTCACCTTTGCGCCCGAACCCAAGAAAAACTTGCTCTGATTGGTGAACTAAAACAAGATCTAGAATTTACAATTAAGTTGAAAGGTGGTCAGAGTAAGAATTTGGGTGATTTTTGGTCACTTGTTGTCACAAATGCAAAAATGAGTGTTTTGAAAACCTCCGACACTATTATTTTGAATCATTGACACACAAAGTAATTCGAAAAAAAAACATATAATCAAGAAATTTTTTGTTAAAAATTAACTACAGAATGATTTGTTAAAAAATCAGATTATTCAAAAAAACTATCATTAACCCTTCAAGGACAAATCAAAAGTGTTAGAAATACATCGAAAAAATTATTAAGCTACTGAAACATTTCATGAGGAAACTCAGCGGAGCATTACAGACTCTACTCTAAAAAGAAGAATAATAAACGAAAAAATTTAATTGAGTAAAATAAAGATAATAACGCCAAAATAATTGAATTTGGAGCAACTTTTCAGGACTAATTGGGAAGCAGCTTGAACAAAAATTGTGTGTGGATTTTTAAGACAAATCAACTGTTCTTCAAATAATATAGATAAATAAAATAAAAAGTTATAACTAAAAATTTATTTAAAAGTTTTAACTTTATAAAAATATTCGAATATGACCATTTTTTCTGCTTTTGAAAAATGCTGATGTTTTGCTTGAAAAAGTTTGAAAAACGTCTATCTTTTGCCTTCACCTATACGCCCGACGTCTGGAAAAAACAATTTTTATTTTCAGATGCTTGGGTTTTTGCGGGGGCTAACGATGGTTTTTGCGTGGGTTTCACCTATACGGCCTCACTTTTAAGCTCCACGCTGCTGTAATTGAATTAAATAGTTAAAAATGACCATAATTAAACATATTGCGAAATTGCATATTGCCGTTTTGTTAAAAAAATTTCTAAAACATATTTATCGATATTTTCATTCAGCAAAAATACCTGCAGTTAAGAATAACATTATTTGAATGATCGACTTTATAAGATTTTTATCCCTCGAATTCAGAATGCCGTTAAAAAACCTCACTAGTTTTCTGATAGATACAGACCCTATGATACTTTCATACAGTATATCTCAGATAAGACGGGTCATATTACACTTTCCCAGGAAAATTCGAATTTGTTCATGCATTCATCTGTAACCAGAAACAAATTGCTATCCATGCAGAAGTTTCAGACAAATTAATAAACTCGAAAAAACAATTTACCGTACATTTTTCCTGTGCGACGAACAGTGTCCGTGTAATTTTGTTTTGAAATTGCTCGAAATGTCTGCATATCTGGGTTTTTCACTACTGTTTAATCATCGGACAAAACAAATTGAAATTCGTAAGAGAGGTAAAATGCCCAAATTTGGGCTGAATACGGAACGCTGGTTTAACGCGGAAGTAAGAAAAACAGTCCCGAGGTAAACAAAAATCAATCTCGGCCTAGCACTCTCGCCGTTCAAGATTGCGATAATGTTTTTTATTCAAAAAACTAAAAATAAACAATTTAACAGGTTATCGGAGCATTATGTCTATAAACAATTGTTAACAAAATTTCACACCTAAGCCGTTTCTGCCTAAGTAAAGATGATGAAACTTTTCTTTCTAATGTGGCAATTTTTCATCATCCTCTTTCCTCCGCAATTATTTCTCAAATTAACTATTGGACTCAACCCGCATGGTTTTGAACTTTAAAAGTAGGGTGTCACTCTATTTATATTTTCGACCTTATTTTTGATAAAGTAAAAAATGACCCCAAAAAATGTTCTTTTGGGTGAAAAACCAATAAGGCTACAATTTCGCTGAAATTCAAGTCACTTAAAATGTATTTATTCCGGGCAAAGCTTTTCCCTTGCACAGTATGGTTGTCGATCCGGATGTTTATCAAATTCGTCAAAAAAATAAGCAAAAACTTCTTAATCTTTTAATTTCTACATTCGCTCTTCTCTTAGTTATTATTGACAATATTTCACACCGCAGCCGTTTCACTCAGATGATGAATTTTATCTTGAATATTCAGTAATTAATTAAGCGAAATTCTCGGAAAGACTGCGGTAACTTTCCGGCCAAGTTGACTTTTTCAATTAATTAACAAAATAAAATTGAGAAGATTATTATTTTGTACTATCAGACAATGGTTAAAATGATAATACGTGTTGGCCGTATATACTTTTTTTTATAACCCAAATGTAGTCACTATGGAAAGAACTCAATTGAATGAGTCGTTTTCAAAGGCTGAAATGGATCGGACTAAAATAAAAAAGCGTCGATTTTGGCCAAATGTTTTCCCACATTGTTCTTATAGAGAGTGTCTTTACAAACCGAAACCTCAGTAGTAACGTTACCACTGCGCTAAATATCCAAACTAAACTGACTAGAATATGTCAATACTCAGACTTTTTTGCAATTTTTGCTTATAAACGAAGACCCTAAGATACTTATCAAGATGCTTAGCCCTAATTAAACCAGCAACTTTCACCCCCTCAGGCACCAAAGCCACTTTTCTGGCTCAACTTTGAACCCTTATTATCGGAAAAGTATGAGTGCTTGCGATTACATTATTCTTTAGTCATTGAGATAAAGGATAGACTTTGATTTTTATCGTTTATAAATAACCCGTAATACAGTAATAATTCAGTTAATACAGATTAGTTACTGCTTCCAGTATATGTGGCAGTCAATGAGATTCGAACTCGAGACCTAATGAATTAACATTAAGAACGAAACAATCTCTTCACCTAGCAGAGTTTCGGCTCGAAAGCGCCACATTCTATCCAGCTATCGTGGATTAATTTTAATATTTTTTTATTCAAATTTTGCCTTTATTTTTCTCTTGAAATAGTGACCTTTACTTAGTTACCTGGAACCTACGCAATTAACTTGTGAAAAAAAAGACGCCAGAATAAATAACGTCCGGACAATAATTGAAATAGAGCAGATTCAAAAATTTCTTTCCTGAAAAGTGACTTCCTCCGAAGTAACCTGCGATTTCTGGTCTTTACTCTACAGGTGGTATCTAAAATGGCTCTGTGCCTGAGAGGATTATTCTCTTAAATACTGACCAGTATTCGTCTTATTTATTCATTGGAAGCGTGTTATACTCTATACTATATCTTAATACAGTATATAACAATGGTTTATAAAGCTTTTAGTCTCAATCATCTGAAGTCACTCTCATGCATTATTCAGTCTGAATGCATTCAAAATGATTCATGTTGAAGAACTGATTATGAATCAGAATGGCTGATCCCAGTTTGACAAATTGTAACTTAAGGGTTTTTTTTGTAAATTCACAGAATTTGAAATGAGCTGGTGGTATTTTGAACCCAAAACTTCGTCAGAAAAGTATGGAAACTTATGTATTTTCAAGAATTAAAATTACACTTTTTGAAGAAAAAAACATCGAAATTTTAGTTGTTGATAGTAACAGCTGTCCGCGAAAGCATGAGCTTGTGATTTATATAGGTTTCAAAATTTTTTTTCAGAAATACAGAGAGGAGTAGGCTTTTGCGTGCGACCCTGAAAATTAGCTCAAAAACAGGTTTTTTTGTCTATTCTGGAGCGAATATATTACAAATTTTCAAAAACGATAGCGCGTACGTATTTTGTGGTTGCTAAAATTTACAAATAATTTTCTTATCATTAAAACTCACGGACGAATAGGCTTTTTAAGTCAAAATACCACTCTATTTTGAGGGTTGTTCCTGATTGATCTAGCAATTGGTTATCTTTGATTATAAAAATTGATGTAAGATTTTTGTTCAAATATAACATTCTATTCAATTATTGGGTTTTCTGATGTATAGTTTTCAAGAAATTTTCAGAAAAGTACAAATCATTTATTTATATGTTTCACTCATATATGCAGTTATAATGTCTCATAGACTATGAGTCATAGTAAAATGAAACTTATTTTTATTAAAACTTCGAATTGCGTGGGCGTTCCGATGATATACATGATATGTATGGTCCATAAAGTATGGATAAAAGACCCTCAGAAGACAGATTCAGATAATTTTGAAGATGCAAAATCTGAGCATTTTATTGGTTCAATCCTTGCAAATCTGATAAATGTAATCGGCCTTTTCTGCAATCCAGGGCTTTGATTTGGTGCGAGTATCCCGCGTTGTTTGTATCATTCAAATATTCAGAATCTTTCCTATGAAGGTATTTTATCCATATAGCCAGCTTTTGGAAGAAAAAAATTATAAATTTCAAATTTTTATTTTGTTATCAAAAAGTTTGTCAAATTTCAAATATAGCGTTGAACGAAAACCACCTATTGGGGATTTGTTTGGAAATAATTTGATACTTTAAATAAGAAAAATCAATATATTTTGATCATGTGAAGACCAAATTATTTTGTCACATTTTTATTCCAATTTGGTATGTTATTTGCTCTTAAAATGTTTTATAAAAATCTATCAACTTTTTAACTAGTATAGTTCGGTTTCAAACATGGAAAATACTCTTACTGAATTTTTCGAGGCGTTTCTAGCGAACCTGCGTATGAGAACCCACATGTGTATCTTTGATCAAATTTATTTTGAAGGACTATTTGCGATAATAATTCTGGACTACATTCCAACTTAATTGATTAAATACGCCTTGTTAAATAGCTGACAAAATCAACATATAATTTTCTGTTAATTTATTCACATGCAGAATGTGCCGTGCAGATTTGTATTTATGGAAAACGTCAGTGAGGTTACGTCACTCAAGCTTAAAAGTAAATCACATAAAATACTTAGGTAAAATACTTAAGTAAAATACTTAAATACAAGTTAATAAATTTATTAAGAGCGGTAACTAGTATCCGACGGATGTATCATGTATGTCACATTAAATGTATGTCACAGAAATCATGTCACATGATTGTTAACTCATGAACCGCTGATAAAAAGAAATATAAGACAAATTTTGCGTAAAATTTGCGACAATCCCACCCAAAAGTGTCCCATAAAGGTAAGATTGTTAAAGTAAATCTCCTTCTTTAATAATAATAATAATTCGGCTATACCTTAATTCGGCTACGGAACCAAATAGCGTCTATTATTTGGAGAAGTAAAAAATCAGACAGTGAAAACTCACTTCAGTCATCGTGAAAAAGATGTTCAACAAGGAATAAAGATGTATAAGAAGCAAAAAAGAAAATATCTCACTGGATCCGCAAAGCTAGAATTTATTGAATTGATCGAAAACAATTTACTTTTATGAGAAAAGCTTAAATTCACTAGCGACACAAAATAGTTNATTGTAGCTGTCTTGAGTATTAGTATAAGGCAGGGTGCTTAATATTGGAACGCTAAATTTGAACGGCTGTGACTCTCAAGCAGATCACTAAGACTTGCATTGGTGGATTCGAACTCAGCGCTATAGGAATTAGTTAAGCTTTTAGAGATGGAGTTAGCATTGGTAACAATATAATCCAGTTCACTTCGGTTATCTCTGTTCATCAATAAACACCTTGCGAAATAATTCAGGTGAATAGAAAAATTGAATGTACTGAGGTTAATTTTTGTAATTCGGATTGTCGAATTAAAATGACACATTAACGCGTGTAAAGTAATCGAGGGCTTTACTCTGTCCCAATTCTAAAAAAATCAAAAAAATTGATAGTTTATCTTATAAAAGTAGTTAAATAAGTTATGAAATTAAGTAACTCCAAGATTCTTATGTTATTCTCACTTAAAACAATTAGAGATGAATGAGGGAATTAAACCCAGACCCTTTCCACGAGTATATTCTCTTCTTCCAAAGTCATATTGCAAAGTCGGAACTGCACCTTTGTAGGATGTGTAAACTTTCGGTTAATGGTCTGCCCATTTTCATTCGATTTTATAGAGTAAGTATGTATCATATAATATGATTCATATTATATACTAGAAGGCTCTTAATATTTAATGAAATCCTTGTCGTGGTGGTCTGCGATCTGGTCTTGTACGCTCGTCGTCATGGTTCCACTTCCGCTATACCGTATAGTCTATAATTTATTAATATTATAATAATTATATATTATATAATTAGCCTATAAAATTATTTTTTGTAGTAAATAGCTTATTTTTTTCTTAACACGATCCATTTAATTGAAAAATTTGATGAGAAATATATTATACCTTAAAGTGCTCTACAAAGCCCAAAAAGGTGTTTTTCATGTTATAGGCTATAAGTTTATGGATATATTGCTGACGCTTTTAGTTTGGCAGATAGTGATCCCGNAAAAAAACACATAATGAAAATTATTGATCATTTTTTTGATTCTAAAATAGCTAAATTTAATTTTTGAAAAAAAAACACATAATGAAAATTATTGATCATTTTTTTGATTCTAAAATAGCTAAATTTAATTTTTGAAAAAAAAACACATAATGAAAATTATTGATCATTTTTTTGATTCTAAAATAGCTAAATTTAATTTTTGAAAAAAAAACACATAATGAAAATTATTGATCATTTTTTTGATTCTAAAATAGCTAAATTTAATTTTTGAAAAAAAAACACATAATGAAAATTATTGATCATTTTTTTGATTCTAAAATAGCTAAATTTAATTTTTGAAAAAAAAACACATAATGAAAATTATTGATCATTTTTCTGTATGAATAATTATCAGAGTATGCGGAAATTGAAATTTCGAACATATGCCACATTATGTATTTATACATAAGCAAAATTAAGTATTTCAACATTTCCCACATTATGTGTTAATATATATATAATGCCGATATTATTGATCAAAAAAAAATTCTCTACAATCTCATCAAAAAATATTAGATAAATTTATCTTAATTCGCCGAAAATTATTTTTGAAAATCGCTTGCTGTAGTTAAATATAGGCAAAATGTAAAATTCTTTAGAAAACGGACTATTTTTCACGAACGCTGCATGCGATTTTTTTTTCAGATAATCTTCGTGAATCTCTAAGCTAAATATTCAACAGAAAAAATTATAATAATTTTTGTCAGAATTCTCGCAATCACTTTTTTATGCAGATTTACTGGGCGCTATTATTACATTGATTAGGCTGAAAATTGAAATATCGAAAAAGAAGCAAAAATCTTAACAATTATAATATTAAAATACTTTTATTTAGTGTAACTTTTGCCTGTGATTATTATTATTTGTAATTTGAGACTATCCTAATTCTAGAATTGTAAATAAATAAATTATTGTTGCAAGCAAATCCGATATTCTAGAATTAGTTATTCGTAATAAACTTTTTTTTGCTTGCAATCAATTTCTCGTGTGCTAGATGGTCGGATACAAGAAAAATAATACCAAATTTGAGACCGTGGTCAAAAATAACTACTGCACCCACAATCCCCTTAACACATTTGATATTTAAGCATATATATTAAGGGGATTGTGGGTGCTTACATTTTTGTTGCTAGTAAAAAATAGCCCGTTTTCAAAAAATAAAGGACTTTTGATCAAAACATGAGAAATGTTTTATATTGTTTTATATCGAAGAACGAAATCTTAAAATTATTGTGCAATAAAAATAAAACCAACATATCACTTGACCAACCGGTTAAAGACATAACCAATACGTTACTTTTTACAGCTCCGGTTAAATTCAGGTTTCAGTGTATTTCCAAATTAAAATGTATTTCTCTCAGATCATTTTTAAGGCTTTCTCAAACTTGTCAAGGGCCCAGTATTCTTTTTTATTTTTGCCTTATTTCTAAAAACTAAGACGTACATCCTTGCGCATCGATTTCAAAATAAATAAAATTTGCGACGACAACTGTGAGCTTGTATCACATGATATTCTGAACCTTGCTTTTCTCACAATGTTTTCTAGAACAAAAAATAAAAATTCTAGAATTTTAAATGTCGGATGCAAAAATATATCCTTTCAACTTCCTGATGCAAAAAAAAATAAAACTCCCACTTAGGGTGGCCACGGACTCACGAAAAACTCGATGTCTAAGTTGGCAAGCTGCTGTGAAACTGATTCTCAGAAACTACTCAGTAAGGACCGGTCTAAAAATTCAAAATAAAAAATTCTTTTGGAAATGAACTCCCCAATCTCTCAATTTCAATGCTCTATGATATATTTACCTAAGGTAACCTCTAAAACAGTTAAGAGTTCATTTCAAAAGAATTTTATATTTGACTTTTTAGACGGTGCTTACTGAGTATTATCTGAAAAAATCAATTTAAAGCATCTTGCCAAAACGTTTGAAATGATAAAAACCGTTTATACGCGAGGGAGTAAAATTTCAAAATCTAAAAAAAAATTTATCACAAAAAATGACACAATAGACCTAAGTTTTCAAGGAAGTTATGCCAAAAAAAGTTAGAGTCCGTGGCCACCTACTCCCACTGCCCTGGGCTTTCTGTAGAACGTTCAAAGAAGAGCCGATATAGCGCTCTGGTGCTTGGCGGAACTTTTTTTTGTCTCCACGGTTAACCATGCGTGTGGCAACACTATATAGGTGATGCATAGTAAAATCATCTAATTGCAAAAAACATCGAAAGTCTCCTTCGAATACTAAGAGATTTTGCAAGATTTCAAAAGTGACTTATTTTTTTTGAATTTGTGTTCAAATTTTACGGAGTTGTTTTTTGATATTTTTCCAAATCTTTTACTCTAAAAAACTTAAATGCGACCATTCGCAATTACAATTTGAAAATAGCCCATTTTTAGGAAATGTTCCATGTGACACTCAATAACAAAATTAATGGTGTCAGGAACAGAAGTTTTTCAAAAGAAATTCAAACTTCAATTTAAGTTTTCACGAAAATAATGTAATTAAAAAAAATAATTCGAGCAATTAAAATGCCAGAGCACTTGATGTAACTCGACCCAGAAATAATATCAAAAGTGTACTTATCCTTATGGAAAAACCATTTTAGAAATTATTTTGCATCAAAATTGTTGAAACCTATAAATAATTACTTGATTAACTATAGAATCAAATCAGAAAAACATAATAGGTTAGATCCTGTGCATCGATTCATACCAAAAAAATTTGTGAACACACGTAGGATCACGTTATATGCGACTGCTCTTATCATAATTTTCTAGAAAAAATCAATCTAAAACAAATGTGATCAAAAAATATCGTTGAACTTCCTATGCAAAAAATGAAACCAACTACCCATTGGGCTTCTAAACGCGTTGAACAGTCATCGCATATGGCTCGGTGCTTGCGAACTTTTTTTTCTGTGATTCCAGGGGTTAAGCATTTGATTTGAATAGTTTTACTTTTTTGTTTTTATAAATTTCTCACAGTGACTTCCGCATAAAAATGTCATGATACATGTAATAAAATGCTTGTTCAACTCTGCAGTATGTTCATCCTTTCTTGTGTTTTTCTCTTTCCTCGTTTCCTTATAAATTAAAATATTTTATTATCGTACAATACCCCGTTATACACTGAAAGTCATGTCTGTAGGAAATTTTCAGTATGATAGTCTTAGCGAGGTAATGGGTGTGAAATGTTAGAATTGCTGGAGTATATATCGAAGATCATACCTACGTGTCCCGTACAGCTTTGACGTCAGAGACCTAAAGAATCATGTGATTTGATTGGTCTATACACAAGACATGAATTTAGCTAAACATCGTGAAACTGCGTAGGTTTTTTGAAAATTTTAAATAATTCGGCAGAAAAGGTATTAATTATCTTCATGCACGTCAGAAAACTGCATAATTCTAGAAAGTTTAGTTAAAAATTGAATTTTTAAAAATAAAAATAAGGCGGATTATTAATGCGAAATCTCGGGACTTTTGAATAGAATTTCCCGGAATAAATTAATTTTTTTGAACATGTTCGCTCTGTTTGTTTTAAAAAAACTTGCTTACTTTGGCATCATCGGTGGTTTAAAACCAGCAAGACTTGGAACATCTTCATCACATGTGCTGGAAATAGCAAAAACGCCGATCGCCAAAAAATATATATTAATCAAGTTCATTTGAATCTAAAATTAGTTGTAAAGTGTTTTTGAATTACTTTTGTAACGTATTAATTTATGAGCTCTCAGGAGTAAATAAATTTAACGATTTAATTGTAGATCAATCTGGTACACAAAAACAAAAAAGTTTTTAATTGGAAAAAGCGTGAGTGTTATCTTGTAAAAATATTACGTGATTGAAAAAAAATACAAGAAGATGGTGATTTTAAAGTTGTATCAAAAATTAACCTCTCGTGGTTCCTAACCCTTGGCGAGACAGTTTTTTTTTGAAAGGCTCACGTCACCTTAACCTTGTGAGCATATAAAAAAAAGTTCCGTCAAGGCACCAGAGCCACAATTGTGGCTCTACTTTGAACGTTGTGTACAGAAGCTTAAGGCAGTTGGAATTTCATTTTTTGTCATGTAAGGAAGTTGAAAGATGATATTTTTGGATCCGACATTTCATATTCTAGAATTTTACTTTTTTGTTTCTAAAAAAAAAGTGAGAAAGCAAGCACATCATATCACGTGATACACTGTCACAGTTGTCTTCAAAAGTTACATTTATGTCTAAAACGATGCACAAGTATCTGGCCTACGTCATATTTTGTCCGCTTTGTTTTTATCTCATGAATCAAAAGTAATTTATAAATAAGTCAAAAATTTGATGGAAAAATCATAGATTTTGATGAAATGTTTATTTTTCCCTACTAAAGCAGAATTATTACACTTTTTTCTCTTTATTTTAAGTAAAATGGTATAGAAGTACACTGTGGACATTTTTTAATTGCTTAAATTCATTTTATGAATAACTAATTTTTTTCATGGGATATTGAAGTTGAAATTAGAACTTTCACTTCCGAAAAAAAATATCTGCCCCTAGATATCAATTAATTTTATTTTAACTGTTATGCATGCACAAAACACTTTCCTAAAAAACCGACTAATCTACAATTGTAATTTATGTTAGTTTCCGAAATAATTTTCCCGAAGTGAAACATAGGCGAAAAATCTCATAAATCAACTCCCCGTAATTCTGGAACAATCATTCGAAAAAAAATTCAATATTTTTTTTTGGAACCGAATATAAATTCTTTATAATGTGTTTGAAAGAAAAGATTCTACGATCCCGTTTTTTGCCCTTTTTGGATGATTTTAGGTATGCTGAGCCACAATTGTGGCTCTGTGCTCACAAGGATTAGGAGTGGTGTTCGCAAATTTGAGCCTCTTCCGAAGGCCATTTCCCGCCAAACCAGCAAAAGGTAATATTTCCAAAAACATTTGTTACTAACAGAACCAACCTTCGCGGTAATTTTAATTTAACATAATCTGATACAATCCCACCAACGCCGACACTACACTTTTAAAAGCTTCTTAAAAAGACACGCAGTTCGTACCTACTCCTTCAAATTCATCATTTTTTATTATTTTTTTGCGTGAGGCTCCGGAAAGCCTAACAATAATGCAAAATTGCGTTTGTTTTAAAATTTTTTTTTGGCGCTCAAAACAGCAAAAAAAAACGAAAACAAACATATTGATTTATTTATGATTTAATTGAAAGTGCGCTCATTTGTTTTCTTTTGACGCACACAAGTTAAAAATTGCACCAAAAATCCTTAAAAAGTGTTTGTATTAACGGAAAAAATTATTTTGAAGCATTTTTTCTGGTTTCTAAATTTGTCAAAATTTAGGCTCAAAATGAAAAGTCTGCCATGGCCCCCAAGAGACCCAAAGCAAATTTCGAAAAAAACTCTCTTGTTTATTGTCAAACAAGTCTTGTGCTTTCAAATGCGAGTGAGTCGAAACCATATCTCTCAAACCTGGTTGGAAGGACGATGCTTTTGCCTGAGCCTCCCAAAACTGATCATTTCTAAAAATTTTAATTTTTAGTTTTTTGCGTTTTTGTTCCGCCGAAAGCAAATTTTGGAAAATTAAAGCAACTGTGCCGATTTTTTAGGCTTTCCGGAGCCCCATCACAGGAAAAATAAAAAAAATTATGAAATTGAAGGAGTAGTACAACTGGTGTCTTTTAAGAGCTCTTTAAAAGCGTAGGGTCGGCGATATGGGATTGATTCGATACTGTTAAATTCAAAATTACCGGCGAAGGTTGGTTCTCGTTAGTAACAAAATGTTTTGGATAATCACCTTTGCTAGTTTGAACCGGAAATGACCTTGGAAGAGCTCAAAATTAGCGACACCCACCTCCCTGTTAAGGGATACTGTCGCATTTTAAGGCCAAAAAACAGGTTTTCAGCTCGTGCGCCTCAATGAAGTACTAGAAACAGCACGAACATATGTATGTTCAGTTTAAAGATAATTGAACATTTAATCTTGCTTTCACCAAAAACAAATCGAAGGCCGCTGATTGCGGCCGACTAATCAGGAACGACTTTTCAAAAGTGGCACTATTTCACTTCAAAAGCCTACTCCCTCCCTGAGTTTTTAGGGATACAACAAGATTTATATCAAATAAACCGGAAGAACAGTGAGCAAAACCAAGTGAGTTTTTTTTTTAAATTCTTGAATTTGCTCTCATATCACCAAAAAACTGTTTATTTGGCTATTTTTGAGTGCCTCGGGAAATACTACTCCTTCTGGATTTCAAAGTCACACATTTGAAACCCAGATCAATGTGCAGCAAAGAGTCCGTGCACAAACACCAAGTTAGTTTTGTCTAAATTTCTGACTCGTTTTTCGTAAATCGTGTTAAATTTTCCAAAAATCAAGAAATTTCAACTTTTTTCATACGAAATATTTTGAACTCATCAAAAAGTGCTTTCCATGCCATGTATCAAAATGAAACGAGTACCAAAAATGTGCTTAATCGGTTTCATATTTTCAGAAAAAACATTTTAAAACTAATTGCGAAATTCCATGTCCGAGTCTTTAAAAGTGGCGGAAAATGATCACAGACACTTTTTTTCAATCGCATTATTAAAATTGGTGATACTAATCAAAAAATATCATCTAAATTTGTTTTGGGTTATTGGTAGGGTTATATCCGGGACTCCTCCCTGGCCCAGAGGACTTTAGCCGGATAGTATGTGCACATCTCCCAAAAAGAACTTTTATCGGATTTCTTTGATTTGACTCCAGAATCATCGAAAACCTGTTTTTCAGACAAAAGCCTACCCATCCTAGGATTTTCTAGTAAGGACTTGGAAACCATATGAATGTGCAGCTTCTTTGTTTAAGAAATTCGGAAAAATATGTGCAAAATATTTTGAAAACTATCAACAAATGCTTTCCTGGCCACGTTGGAGGAAAAAATGACAACCATATACTTGTATTCTTGTATTTGACATAAATAATTATCTGAATCAAATTCGTTATTAACCCTAAATTATTGACAAGTCGACCACCTACTTTCATGATTTTCCTCTGATGATTTTGTGTACTAACTTGTTTCAATTAAACCCCGTTGATTGTCTAAAAACAAAGTAGGCGACGTTTTCACACGGCGTGAAAGCCGAATTTTTGACTTATACTTTGCTGTTTCTAGAAATCGGTAGTACCGATTTGGTACCAAAGTTGAAAGTCGTCAGTCAGAATTTCGAAGAATTTTTATTAGAATTTTTGAGCAGAACTAATTACACATTGTAATTTATGATACCAAATAGTTATACAGCATAGTAACACATACTTCACAGCTGATAATAAGTTCTTGAAGGTTGAAATTTCAAATTGAATTTTTTATGATGATTATTTGTGCTGCCAAATAATATAAAAATGATTCCACCAGAAGCTGAGATTATTGAACAAATCAGCCACACAGGTTCCCATCGTTGATTTCCATAGGGATCAATTGAGATGAAATTTGCAAGTAAATGTGGCACCAAAAAGCCTTCTGTTGAGAAGAGAAGGTTTCCAATGAGATTTAGAACTTGATTATAATTTGGACATAGATCAATATAACTAGGAAAGAAAGCAACAATATTGAATCCTGATAATGCGATTTTATTTTTTATATTAAAAATTAAAAAAAGGGTTTTGTCAAAAAAGCTTTTTCGTCAACACTTTTTTTCGTTTCTAGCAGAAAGCGTTTTCCCAATCAAAGAGCATCAGTAGTAAATAGGGTGTCCTGGACAACGTGTCCACACCGATAACATTTCGGCTTTGAAAAACGACTTATCCGATTGGATTCTCCAATAGCTCAAAATAACCACACATTCCTAAAAAAATTTAACAAAAAAGTTCCGAATCCTTTTTTGAACAAAAAACACGTGAGATTTAATATCAGCTTTAAATAAAAAAAAGCTTGATTCAGAAAAATTTGTTTGAGATTTTCTTTGAATATATGTGTGGTCATTTCGAGCTATTTAAAAACTTAATCAGATGAGTCATTTCCAAAAGCCGACATTTTAACGGTGTGGAGTCCACTGTGGACCCTATCTACTAGTGAGATGCACTTTGGTTTGGAAACGGATATATTTCAAAATATAATTCTACACGGTAGTTTTTCATCTTTTGATAATTTCTCTTGCATAATTTAACCGCTTCCTAGAAAACCACTTGAAAGACAAATAAGAGTCATTATTATTGGTAAATTGCAGCCCGATTGTGATATCAGTAACATTATGATCGCTGTTGGAAATAGGCAAATCAAGGCACAGTAATTTCGAAATGAACTGAGATCAACCCAATCTTTAAAGCGATTGACGCGATCTGAACATAATTTGATTAGAAATTGTCGCTTATACTTGAAAATATATCTTATTTACTAAAATATTGTTACAGTGCAATGCTGCTTAAAAGTTACCTCTACGCTGTAAAAGTTAACCTACCGTAGCTACGCGTAGGGTCCCTACGATTAAAATTTATATTTCTTGCAAAGTTGAGGACGCAAATGACATTTGCCAAATGTGAAAAATAATTTTTTTGAATATTCGAAATAATGACAATTTAATTTTTGGCTTTCTCGCACATTTTGTGGTACTGATATCTTTTCAAAATCTGATTTTTGTGATTTTTGAATCAAAAATTTTCATGTGAATTTACCCTGTGATATTTCGAAAATTATGGTCATTCCTTATAAATTTAAATTCAAATATGAGTTAAAAACCGACATAGTGATAAGAAATATTTGGTATCTTATCGGAAAAACGATCCGATTTAACTTTTTTGAATTTTTCCGTTTTAATTTTTAAATCGAATCAATTTAGTATATCCCTTTATTACACTTTGCTTAGAATGCGTAGCCACTACTTCTTTAACGTGTGATTTAAAAGTTGTGGCTACGCATTCTAAGCAAAGTGTAATAAAGGGATATGCTGTCATTTTCGGGTACAATGTAGGCCCTACATTGTAGGGTTACTAGGGTAAGGTGGAAGATGCGATTTAGTTTATTGAATATTTTCAATGTAGCATGCAGCATGCTGCATGCTCATACGACTCCAAAGATGCGCCAAATTTTGAACAGGAAACCACAAAAAATGATTAAAAAGAAGCAAAATTTTATTTTTCGAATTTTAAAATCGATTTTCAGTGAAAAAATTGTATATGGCCAAAAATTCTAGTGCTAAAATAACTCACGCATACAGTATGCGGCACACTTTTTATTCTTGTCGGAAAAGTTGAATATGATCTTCCTTGAAATTCATATAGCAATTTATATCCTTTTTCCGACCAAAGTGAATCTTGAAAATGATGTTGATCTCTATAGCGCGTGTTCGAATACCACTAGTGATGTCTTAGTGATTGTCTTAGGTATAAGAATAGGCAAAAGTGCTTGATATTGGGGCGCCAAAGTTGATTGGTGCGTATTATCAGCCGATGAACCCCCGGCCAATGAGGGATTTGACAATAGTGAGATTCGATCATGCGCTATAGAGATCCCCCTCATTTTCACGATTCACTTTGGTTGGAAAAAGGATATGGATGAAACAAAAATTTGGGCCTACCTAGAATAACAGAGGCAAATATCGAGGTAATAATTTGAAATAAAAACGGAAGTGACGAAAGAAATCCATTTGTATCAATCGTCAGCCCATGAACATGGTAAAGATATCGGGGTAAACCAGTTATAATTAAATTTGCTAGAATTCCATAGCTCAAATGCCCATAAGTTGCCAGCCAAAAGTTTCTTGATGTTAATAAATCAACCCAATGAAGTTTATTTGAGTTTTGTTCACAATTTTGCGGGCATAATGATGGTCCAATGTTAGTTGGTTTTATGAGAGGATCATTTTCATCATCGAAAAATTCTTCTCCTTTTGCATTTAGCCAAATTGGAGATGGATAATTTTCGATTTCCAATTCTGTAACATTCCGATTGCACAAAATCCATAGAACAGTCTAAATTTATGATAATTTAATTTAATAATAATTAATATTTTCATAATTAAGTCCGTGAAAATTTAAAAAAAACTAATAAAAAATTTCAAAATTTATTTAAAATTATACAGGGGGCCCCAATATCGCCGAATTTGCCGAAAACAACTATGCAATTTCACGATTTTTAGCTAAAATACTTCCACTGCCAATATCGCCGAATGTGCCAATATCGCCATATTTTTTAGAGAGTTATATGACAAATTACTTCATTCTCATGATTGAATTTCTCAAATTTACTTTTTTCAAATTATATTTGATTGCGTTTGGTGAAGTATTAAATTCTACGCATTTTGGTGATTCACTTTATTCGAACCTATTGTGAAACTCTTTATAAAAACAAAAAAAATGTTTTACATATGACATCATTTCGAACGCGTTTTTCATTTTTTGAACTAAAAAGTTATCTCGGTCCTCATATCGCCGAATGTGCCAATATCGCCGAAATTTTTTGGCAAAAAAATCTTTCGGCGATATTGCCCCCCCCCTGTGGACAATTATTTAGAATTTTTGAAAGTAATAAAGAATTCTCTCCAAATTATAGACGATTCTCAGGAATATGATCTGAATAATTTTTTTTCGCATTTTTTTTAGACATACTGTATTAGGAAAATTTTCAATTATTTTGTCAAAATTGGAAAAATTTTGCTTACCCATAAAATACTGATAATTCCAAATATAGAAAACGTTATTTCCCAGCTGAATAATTTGCATAAATAACCAGTCAACATATTTGATGCCATGTTTCCAAACAGACAAATACTGATAGTTATTGCAGAAAAAATATTTCGTTGTTTATTCGAAACTATTTTACCCCAATATAAGGGATCGAAAATTATTTTTCACCACTAAATCAAAGTACTGTACGTAATGTTATACATGTCTTCACCATGCAAAATAAATCCAAACTGTAATGCACTTCAATTAAATTTCGTATTAAAAAAATAAATTATTACAGGTTGAATTTTATTTTTGGTCGGTGTTTCATGCATCACTTATTATTACACTATAAATTGACTATAAATTGAGTGATGCTTGAAACACTGACAAAAAATAAAATTCAACCTGTATGTTTCTACTATCCAGGGTTCAAAAATTTTCAGAAATAAATAAAAACCTTACCCAATTTGCGGAATCATGAAAAATATTACGTACTGTATATGCAAAATCTGTTCAGTATTTTAATAGAAAAATCACTCGTCCTTAAGTGGGCAATATGGATTAAGGGCCCTCAGTCGACATATCGTGGCTATTTGAATGATACAAACAACGCGGGATACTAGCACCCAATCAAAAACCCTGGATTGCAAAATTGGCCGATTTCATTCGTCAGATTTGGGCAGTTGCAGCCAATAAAATGGTCGGATTCCGCATTTTTTCAAATAGTCACGATCTGTCGGTGAAGGGCCCTTAATCCATATCAATGCAATGATTAATACACTAGAATAAGGGCTACAATTTCAACATAATTAAAAAAATGTTAAGCAAAAAAATGCCGTTCATACCTTACATACCTTACATAGTGCCAACTACTACGCCAACTAAGATTTGATACCAGTTAAAAGCTAGAGGAGGCGGGACTGTAATCTTTTAATTAAAACGGTAGAAAATTTTTAGATATTTTGTTAGAATGATGAAAATAATTTGAGCCCCATTCCCACATTGCATTTTGACTAGGATAAACACCACCTTGACAAATACCCTGAAGAACCCTGACCATTATAGCACCATTGATGCCAAAATCAGCAAAATTTTTGAAGACAATTAATAAAGCGCCAGACCCACCGATTCCGAGGCATAATAATGAGGAAGGCTTTATAATATTTCCAATAAGTAAAGTCGCAATCATATAACCGTAGAAAAACGAACTTATCAAAACTCCTTGCTCTTTCTCAGTCCAAATATACTAAATATAGCGGAAATTAAGACATGATAAATAAAGTCAAAATGTTTTACAGGGAGAGGCCCAATATCACCGAAAGTTTTTTCCAAAAAACGGCGATATTGGGCACTTTCGGCAATATGGGGATAGAAATAAAGTTTTTCGTTCAAAAATAAAAAAAACGCGTGGGCGTTCAAAATGACGTCATAATTTGAAAAGTTTTTTATAATTAATAAGGAGTTTTACAATAGGTTCAAATAAAGTGAAATACCAAAATGGGTAGAATTAGGTACTCCAACAAATGCAATCAAATGAATTTTCAAAAAGTAAATTTGGGAAATTTTATCTTGAAATATGACGTCATTCATGACGCACTCAAAGTAATTTGTAGTAAAAACCTCAAACTCCCACGCAATTTTAGCGATATTGGCTCTTTCGGTGATAAGGGCACCGACAAAAATTTAGCTTAAAATCGTGAAATTGCGTAGATTTTTTTGACAATATTGGCAAATTCGGCGATATTGGGCCGGCAATATGCCCTCCCCCCTGTAAAAAATGTTTTTTTTAACAAATTTCAATGAAGATTCTGCGTAAAAAGATTAAACTAAACTAAAATGTAGTTCTTATGCCTACAATTTTGTTAACTTCCTTACACTCAGAAACGAGAACTTCGCCTCACACCCAAAAGCCTATCTAAAGGCAATACTTTGAGCGCTTATCACGGGAAAACTGGAAGAGATATCAATTAACTTATCTTTCACTGAAAGAGATCAAGGATAGAAATAAGTAAATAAAACATAACAATTTCAAATTTCGAAGTCTGTGAACTCGATAACTACTAGAGAAAAGAGAAGTTTACTCACTTTGTAAATTCAACAAATTCACAAGTGAAACTCTAGCTATTTAAAGCTGGTTTCAGATTTAAAATATATTATCTCGATCGCTTACAAAACAATTATTCATATCGCCGCGCATCAAAATATATGCAGCAAAATGTGAAAAATATTGCTAATCATCTGATAACTTAAAATCAGTACCACCTTATGTTCTTCACTTGATCGATTTGACTTCGTCGGCTTTATTTGGGTTAAATTACCGTTCAGTTTTTTCGGAAAGTAATTTTTTGAAAAATTTTTTTTTCATTATTTCGAGTTTCATAAAAATTACTTGTGAAAAAATTAATCTACGTATAGAGACTGCAGAAAAAATAAACTTATATCCAAAGAATTCCGAAATACTTTCCTAAAAATTGGCTTCCTCAGAATTTCGATTTTATGTATCGTTTTTACACAATAAATTTTTTAAGAAATTTTGGCGAAAATCCTAAAAAAAGAAGGAAGAAATATCTTCCGAACGGCTAATCGTATGAAATTTGCAACAATATTTTTGGAAATAAAATTGCAAACTCTATGACGCATATGATTGTAGGTCTGTGACAATGTTATTTCTGCGCCGTTTTGGCCCCCAAAATTTTTTTTGCCTTTAGATAGTCAAAGGGCGTGAGGGGGTTAACTAGAAGTTTAGCACTTCTGATCACCAATTTATTAATGTATCTAATTTACAAGTTTTGAACAGAAGAAGCACATGCGCTTTTTGTGAACAACGAAAAAACCTCATGAAAATCGCTTGAAAAAAATTGACAGCTGTAAAATGAGGTTAATCAACTTTGTGTACGGACTTGACCAAGGTTAGATTTCAAATTTTGATCACTTTACAATTTGCTGATCGCCGAAGACGTAGTATATCATATACTATATACTGTATATGCTTATTTTTCTGTCTTGTCTATCAAAAAGTTGTAAAATCCATAATCACCTTTTTATGAATATATGAATTGGACCAGTGTTCAAAATTTCCTGAATTGTTTTTGACTATCGATAAATTGGAAATTATTGATTTATTTCTACATGAAGTTGTCGCTTCCAGCATTGTCGGTTCTGAATCGGCCATCTCCAAAATTGCAACATTTAAAGAAAACCGGATTAAATAGCAGATGACATTTCCGAATGATAAAAAAATAAAGACTTTATAAGGACTATCGGTGATTTTCATTTTTTCTCTTTCTTCTAATTTTTTTCTGCTATCTTTTCAACTCAAAATCTCTTTTTGACATTGTTTTACTTTTTGTCGTTATTTTTTGGCGCAGAAAAAGCTTTTGAATAATGAGACCAATAAAAAGTTTCAACTGACTAGACGCGAATAAAAGTGGAACCGTGGCACAAAATTTTGACAGATTAATGAAAAAATCAATTAGAACCTCACTGATACAACTTAAATATTTGATGTCCCGCTCAATCACGCCGTGTGAAGACAAATTTGATTGGCTCGAGAAAATGGCGTGATTATCCTAGATCGGCCTTATTCTCACTCTTTGAAGGAGTAAATAATTGAATAAAATATCATTTATAATATCATAGATGTCCTGGTAGCATATCTGGTTCAAGACAGCGTCAGTAATTTACGTTAACTCGTAGACTTTAGACATGAATCTGTACCCAGACTCGATTACTAATAAATCGAGCCATATTAGCAAAGTTTCATTATCAACATACATTTTTCAATAGCTTAAAAACTGATTCAGCCAATTTGCATACAATTAAAAAAACAAAAAAATTTAACAGAATTTAGAGCATTTAATGAGGATAAGAAAACGTCGTAATGCGTCGTAAACTGCGATTAAACAATGGTGGTATGGCGACGCGTCGCCATAAATCGAGTCTACGAGTTAATAGTGTAAGTCAATAGTTTACGTAAAATATTCAACGCTAATAGTTTACGTTCAGGTTATTCGTAAAAATGAAAAAACTGAAATTCGTATACAGTGTAGTTCAAGAACTCTCTTATTTGATATAGAAAATATTTTTGATTAACACGAAAAGATTGAGCGCATAAAATGCTTACAAACGTTGGAGTAGAATTTTTGTCATTTTGCGTTGATATCTCATAATCAAAGATACCGCGCGCGCTGCTTTATTATAAAAAGTAGCGCGTGAATCGCATAACAAATAATAAGAATTTATCCTGAAAATGATTATACAATAAAAATCGAAACGTTGATAAATAATGAATAAATTTTTTAAATACTAAGAAGCCTAATTTCTTCACAGAAAATCTATTTTTGCCATTTTTATCATATTTTAATTAATATTTCTGTAATACGCGAATTTTGGATGAAAAATAGATTTTATCGTCGGAATATCGATTTTTTTATAAGCCACAAAAGATTTATCAGACCCGATTAACCCAGAAATATAATTTTGTTTGTTTAATTAATCAAACAAAGACACTTCATATGTGGATCTAAATTGACATGGAGAACCCCCTTAAAGGGGTACTGGTCGATGGAATTGAATTTTCTTGATGAAAAATTAGCCATACAGGGCTTTGAGGTTAAAAGTCAGATTAGCCATCTTTGAGAACTATCCTTTATCTTGTGAAAAACAAAAAACAAATCTCAAAGTTTTTTGTATGCGTATCCTTCACACATATGCTACACAAGAGGACCTAAGTCAAAATGGTAAAACTATCTCCTCCTAGGTTTTATGTTGAAATTGGCTGAAATTCTGACATAAATTGTAAAAGTGGTAGGCCAAACTCAATTTCAAGCCAGATTTTCAAATTTCTCTAGAATGTGAAAAACCACCGTTTTTTGGCAATTATTTGCCGGAAAAATTATCTCCTAGAAAAAATTTATAAAATTTATAAAATTCATTCAATTTTGTTTCTAAGCTAGCTTTTTCAGATTTCGACCCCAAACTCGAAATATAAATTTTTGAAAATCACGTGAAAAAATTTCCGAAAAAAAATTCGCTTCGATTTTTTCGAAAAAAGACTCAAAAGAAAGCTACGGAAACACTGATATGAAAGTTGGTTAAGGTGATATTTTGAAGTTTCAGTAGTTAAATTAAAGCAAACGTTATTTTTGAACTTTCATTTTTGAAAAAATACTAAGAACTGAAAATCCGAAAAACGGCAAAATTTCGAAAATTTTTTGATAACTTGGTCCGTAGTACACTTTTTTATCACCCCAAATCAATTTGGAGCATTTTTCAAAAGCCACAAAGGCCTCATAAAACCAGCAACCAGTACCTTAAGGAGATTGTGGTTGCTCCAGCAATTTGCTGGGGAAAAATAAGCTTTAAAACTCAAATATTCTTTTGTGAGAATTGAGGTGAACGTTTATTTTTGCAATTGTATATTTGTAGTCCGTAACCTTGAGAAAGTCAAAAATTGATTCATTTTTAGAAAATATTATCACATCAACCTTTAAATGCATAAACTAATTGCTGGTATTTCTTTCCATTGAAGTAATACCGTCATATCCACGTATCCAAATCGACATAATGCCGAATATTATTGTCAGAAAAAAAATTCTCTACAATTGCAACCAAGCATATTTTATAAATTTAATCTTAATTCGCCGAAAATTATTTTTTTAAAATTCCTTGCTATAGTTGATATAAGGCAAAATGTAGATTATTTACAAAAAAAAGTATACCTCACGAACGGTACATGCGATTTCTTTTCTCTTTTTCATAAATTCTTCTCTTATTATCTAATTAAACTTTTGAACCAAGGAATTTAAATAATTTTTTATAATTCTCGCAATCACTATTTCATGCTGATTTAATGCGCGCCATTATTACATTGATAAGGCTAAAATTGAAATATTGAGAAGGCGCCAAACATCTGAAACAACTTCACTATTGAAATACTTCATTTAGACTAATTTTTCTTGCGAGTTGATTTTTTTGTATTCTGAAATGATACCATATCTAAGAATTATTTTCTTTTTATGCAAGTCCGAAACGATATTTTTTGAAATTTTCTAGAATATTGGTCAATAAGTTCCAATTTTTATTTTGGTCTGAATCTCCGTAAAATTGATCACTAATGGGTTATTTTGTTTTTGATCAGTCATCTGTTATTATTCGGGCATTTCAGTAAGCAAGCGATTTCTATGTCTAGAAAAAAAATATCCAGAAATATTTTGGTGTTTTTTTTTAATTGCAAACGATTCCCGAGGTGCTGGAATGGTCAAGTGCAAATGAAAAAATACCGAATTTGCGACCGTGGTCGAAAATAACTACTGCACCCACAATCCCCTTAGGGTCGGTGCATTTTGAACAGATTTGCACTTTTCATTTTTTTTCTCTAATAAGAAACTTTTTTGCCACTTTGAAATTTTCGGATAAAACTTTTTTCGAACGAAAGTTGGCACTTTGTGCTTCGTTTCGTTTAGGGGTATACACTCTGATTTGACATTTTCTAGGTGAAATATACTGAAAATCTAACAGTTCACTGAGGAAAAACCGAGCATACTGTTATTTGTAGATCTATCCTTGATCTTGCGAAAAAATACATCACAAATTATTTTTTTGCAATTACACCAATAGGTTACGTATCCGTAACAAGGTGACATTTTCCAAACTCAATCTATCTCCTCCCAGACGTATATCAATCAAGCTCAATTTTTCACAGATCACGTAACGGTAGTATCG
This sequence comes from Oikopleura vanhoeffeni, assembly GCA_004367855.1. Classification (NCBI taxonomy): domain Eukaryota; kingdom Metazoa; phylum Chordata; class Appendicularia; order Copelata; family Oikopleuridae; genus Oikopleura; species Oikopleura vanhoeffeni. Next base: position 51,789 of record SCLH01000536.1, on the reverse strand, counting down.
AATCTTTAAGACGAGCTTTTATCGATCGGCGACTGAAGAATTCTAGACGCAAATAACCGAACGATTTTTCCCAATTTCAGACTTCAAATCTATCTCCTCTGAAGATATTTTGGCAAAATGGCTCAAATATTTTTACCCAAGTATTCTCAGACATCTGTAGAGATTAACAGGCTTTTTGCAATTTCCAGCCTGAAACTCGAATTGATTTTTTTGGTCCATTTTCCAAAAAATTCCGAAAAAAAAAAGTGCTTCGATTTTTTCGAAAGTAGGCTCAACAAGAAAAGCAGTGGAAAACACTGATGAGAAAGTTGGCTTTACGTCAAGTCGAGCTATTTTGAAGTTTTTAAGTGGTCAAATTCGAGCAAACGTTATTTTTTAACTTCATCATTTAAAAAATAGCTTAGAAAAAAAGATCGAAAAAATGCGAAAATTTCGAATTTTTTTTGATATTTGGTTCTTATAACTTATATCACCCCGTATCAATTTGGAGCATTTTTAATGCCTCTAAGGCCTTTATATCAAGTCGTATACCCTTAATCCTGGATTTTTTTCAAATAGATTATTTAACTTTATTAATCGTCTTTTTGAAAAACACTTAAAAACGGAAGATTTAGGTGAAGGCGTCAAAATTGAGGTAAATTTTTTTTTTTTAATAAAAACCGAAAAAAACGGTCTTGACCAGGCTTCCAAAGGATAGGATAGAGATTTTTACACAATTTTTTTGTCCAATTCTTTCACTTTCGAATCCAGTTCTGCCGTATTATATGAGTAATAAAACTAATTTTAAGACAACTGAACACGAAGTGACCATTTATCGAAAATGCCACCTTTTTAAATTCATTTACTTCTTAATCCACCTTCATAAATAAATGAACTATTAAAAGTAAAATTTTACCTGACTTTCGATTTAACCGGGAGTCATCGAAAATACCACCAAATTTTGACAATATTTTACCTCAAATATATCCCCAAGTCATATATAAATAAATAAAACACAATTTTAACCTCTTTCGGTTAAACCGGAAGTGATGACTCATCGAAAACATCGACAATTTTTTTTGAGATTACTTCACCCTCAAATATACCCCAAGTTATATATAAATATAAACACAATTTTACCTGACTTCCGGTTTAACCAGAAGTGATGAGTCATCGAAAATACCACCAATTTTTTCTGACAATATTTCACCCTCAAAGTATACCCTCAGTACAGGTATAATAAATAAATACACATTTTCAACCTCACTTCCGGTTTAAACCGAAGTGATGATCATCGAAATACCGCCTATTTGGTTAATCACCCATGATGTACATTGTATATTTATCAACAGCAATTATCCTCTCCTTGATCATACACCCCACCCTCAAATTACCCACAAGTAATATATAAGAAATAAACACAATTTTAACATCAGTTCCGGTTAAACCGGAAGTGATGAGTAATCGAAATACCGCCAATTTTTTTATTGAGATTATTTTACTCTCAAATATACCTCCAAGTATAATATGAATAAATTAACACAATTTTAACCTCACTTCCGGTTAAACCGGAAGTAATGAGTCATCGAAAATACCGAAAAATACACAATATTCTACTCCAATATACCTCCACGCAATTCCGTCTGCATGCTAAAATTTTATTCGTATTTACAAAACGGATAAAAAGGGATAAGGCTATCCCGGACCCGGGATAAAAGGGGATCAATCTATCCCTTCATCCGTTTTGGGGGATAAAACGGGATAGGGATAGGATGGAAAAATCGGCGGGGATGCATCCCTTTTGGAAGCGCTGGTCTTGACACCGAATTCAATTTATTGTTATGGTTTGATACTATTTCTACGTCAAAATCGAAAACTTTGAAATCCCAAAATTCAAATAAACGAAGTTTGGCACATCGTAAGAATTTTTTTTTCATGAAAATGAATGAAAACAACTGAATCGGTGGTCGAGACGGCTAAACAATTTGGCAAGTTTGAGTAAAATAAATTATTTCCAGCCTATACAACCCACTTAAGGGGTTGGTGATGTGAATGTAAAGCGTTGAAGAAAATGTGTTGTTATTCTTGAATTATACTGAAAGAAAACAATTCAGAAAACACATATTATGACCAATCAAAATATTGTATTTTCTGAATTGGTCCGCGTGCGTAGGCGAGATGACAAGACAAAACATCAGAAATGCTGGGAAATTATATCAAACGAACCTATTTTACTTATAAAAACCAACAGAGAATAACTTTTTCACGAGCTTTGGCAACATATATCCGAAAATTATCATACGTTTCATAAATGATCTGTTTTATGAATTTGAAACAAAATTTACCGACCTTAAACAGATTTTCTGAATTTCATTTTTACCGCCTAAAAACCGAAGGAATTTTTTTGAAACCGGACGGCTCATTACCATTTGAAGACGTTGTACTTTTCCGCAACATCTTTGTTTGATTCTCAATTTAAAGCAAAATTGACGGAGAATTTTGTAATTTTGTGAATTGAGGACATATTTTTACCGTTTTTCAGTACGGCACCGGTGAGCCACCCTTCACCAGAATCCAAAAATTTACTTGCAGTCGATAGAGAATGTTTTAGTCTCAAATTTTTTTTCTCAATTATTCTTATCTGCCCGTTATCGACCCTTCCAGTCCAGCTGGACGGGTGAGGGCTATTTCCTCAGCAATTCCAACATTCTACACTCACACCCCTTAAGGGGTGGTCGTCGCAAAATGAGGCTCTTAAAACAAATTTTCCCAATTTTATTTTTATGCCTTTTTTATGAAATATGGAAAATTACGAGCATTTTGGTACTCGTTTTATTTTGATCATGGCTAGCAAAGCACTTTTTGATGAGTTCAAAAATATTTCGTATGAAAAAAATTTAAAATTAAAATCAGGGAGGAGATACATTTGATTGAGACCCTAAACAAGGGTCAAAATACAGTTTTTTGGTGATACTGAGAGCAAATTCAAGAATTTTCCAAAAAACTTAACTTGGTGTTTTGCTCACGTTCTGTCCGTTAATTTGAGTCATAAATAATTGTTGTACCCTAAAAACTCAGGAGGAGAGACAATTTTGAAAAAATAATTCCGTTATTTTTGTAAGCACGTTTCTGATTGACGAAGCCATCCGTCACTTTGATTTAATTTAAGATGCAAGATTTTTTGTTCAAATATATCAGAGAGAGTTAATGTTTTGGTCCGACGATTTTGTACTTTTGCTACAATTGGTCATTGAAAACCCATTTTTGCCTTAAAATGCGACGACCACCCCTTAAGCAACTGTAAACAATTTTAATTATTTATTCAAAGCAACGTTTTGATGATGCTGCAGTAGCTTAACCCTCCGAAGCATATAAAAAAAGTTTCGCCGAGGCACGATAGCCTTCCAGGAGGCTATCCTTTGAGCGTTGTTTACAGAAAACTCTTATGAGATCAAACTTCAATTTTTCCTTTGTGATCAAGTTGAAGAGTTAAATTTTCAAAAAAAAATTCATATTCTAAAATTTTAATGTTTAATTCTAGAAAAAAACGTTTGAAAAGCATGGTTAATTAAATCACGTGATACTACTTCATGTTAAGCTCCAGGAAATGTATGTTTATCTTAATAACTGCGCAGTGCTCTGTGCTACTCAATAATTTTGTCTGATTGAGTATATCTGTTGGGAATCAAAAAATATTTATAAATAAGGTCAAAATATTCATGAAAAAATCACGTTTTTTAGGAAAAAATTGTTAGTTTTCTCGATTTAATCTAATTATTTCATTATTATTACAATATTAAGGCAAAGATAGTATAAGAGTACCACTCTGGTATGATTTTCACAAATTATATATTTTTTCAAAACGTATCATTTTATCCATACTAATATCGAAATAAGATATTTTGAAATTTCACTCCCAAAAAANAAAAAATATTTTTGCTCCAGATATGTTCAGAAGGCTAATTTTTATTGCAAATTGTACTCAAAACACTTACCTAAAAACAGGCTTATTTGAAATTTTAATTCCAAATTTTGATCAAAAAGTATTTTCTCGGAAGTTAGACTTAACCGAAAAATCGCCTTTCAATCAACTCGTCATAAAATTTGATAATATTATCCGAAAAAAGTTTAGGTAATATTTTTAGATTCACATTGTTTAATTTTAAAATGTATTAAAAAGAGAAGTTTCTGCGATCATTTTTTCCATAATTTTTGGCTGATTTAAAGTGGCTTTAGCCCTTCAAAAGGCTATATAGATCACCCGCCCTCAGAGTACAAATCCTAAATATTTGAAAAATGCGAAATCTGAGCATTTGATTGGTTGATCCTTTCTTAATCTGACCAATGAAATCGGCCTATTCCGCAATCAAGGGTTTTGATTGGGTAATAATATCTTGCGTTGTTTGTATCATTCAAATATTTAGGATTTGTACTCTGAGGGCGGGTAATCCATATNATATGCCTCGAAGGGTTAATGACTATTATTATTATAACAGTACTGATATCAGTAGGGACTGATATAAGGTATTTTAAAAAAGTACTCAAATTACGTCTAGTTAATTTGAGAGGAAATTTCGGAAGGTTTTAAGATATACAAGGACCTGAGAGTTAAATTATGCTTGAATTCGGTCTGTCAGACGTGAATTGTTCACAAAATATGAGTATGTCAATCTGAATCAAGACACAACATTGAAATACAATGTCTTATCAATTTAAAATATATGTTCTGTAACAGAACTTCTGTTCCAAAATTAGCAGCTAAAAATATATTTATTTTGCCTAAGAATAATATGTATCCTGCTTTCTCAATCACCCAATTAGATAACAGTATTGTTTTGCTGAGTTTGCATTTTTTTAAATTGTTTGAAAGCTTCGGTTTGGAACGGGATCTAAGTCGAAAATCAATAGTGTGATTTAGCCATACAATACTAGGAATAATTCCATTTTCTGGTCATCAGTTTAATTGGAAAAATAAATTTTTCTTTAGAACGTAGACTTCATGAAAATAAAATCACGTGAGATATGCTTTTAGTTCGAAAATACGAATTGAGGAATAAAATATATTTCTAAACACGGTTTTTTGATGTAAGCTGAGCTCAGAGAAAAACACATATGAAATTTAGAAAATAGAAAACATTCAATAAGGTAACCGACAAGATATTTCTGGATTGGGCATGATAATTTATTTATGAAGATATTTATTGACGATTTGAAATAAGCTTCGACATAAGGAATTTACCAAAATAACAATCGCCTTTCTACTCGTCCGTTCCCAAGCTCATCTGTAGAGACATTCTCCCTTTTTCTTGCGTCATTTATAGGACTCAAGGATTATTTTTTTTATGAAAAATTTTCAAAAAAAAATCGATTATTAAGGTCAATTTTTCGTGATTTTACCAGGTGTATGTGATCCAGTTCTAGCGAAGCCGTATGAAGGTGCTAAAAGCTGATTTTTTGGCCAGTCGAAAAATTAAGCGTTTTTCGGTTACGTTTTTTTGATTGAGGTCGCGCGCACCATATTTGACTTCTAAACGACCGGTCAAAGTTCAAGGTCAATCTCAAGTTCATCGTATAGACTTGTAAGGTACCCCAAAAGATCGGAAGGGTCGACTTTCTGAATGAACGTATTAGCCTATGGGTCAATAATAATACTGAAAGGTCGCTAGAGAGCCAAAACTGGTCACATCCAAGGTCAACCTCAAGTTCATCCGTTTAGACTTGCAAGTACCTCAAAAGAATCGGAAGGGTCAACTTTATGATGAACGTATTAGCATCTATGGGTCAATAATGTACTGAAAGGTCCGCTAGAGAGCAAAACTAGAGAGCAAAAAAGTTTTTGCTCTCTAGCGACCTTTCAGTACATTATTGACCCATAGTTGCTAATACGTTCATCATAAAGTCGACCCTTCCGATTCTTTTGAGGGTACTTGCAAGTCTAAACGATGAACTTGAGGTTGACCTTGGGTGTTGACCAGTTTTGCTCTCTAGCGACCTTTCAGTACATTATGGACCCATAGTGCTAATACGTTCGTCAAAAAGTCGACCCTTCCAATTCTTTTGGGGTACTCACAAGTTTATACGATACCTTGAACTTTGACCGGTCATTAGAGGTCAAATATTGGTCGCAGACCCTCAATTCAAAAAACGGGTGGCCGAAAAACGCTTAATTTTCACTGGCCAAAAAATCAGCCTACCTGTAAAATCACGAAAAATTGACCTTAAAATCAATTTTTTTTTGAAAATTTTTCATAAAAAAAAATCCTTAGTCTTAAAATGACCAGAAAAAATCCTATACAAGATAGCTTGAACACATTAAAACGAAAACCGATTTTTTATTTTTGAAATTCCTTATTTCAAATCGTCATTTGTTTTATTACAGTGGATGACTGGTTAAAGCACCCCTAGTTAAAGCACCCGTTAGGAAGGACTCTTTCATTTTTCGTCCGATTTTTTTTAATTTTGAAAACTTTAACTCCCTAGCGTATAAACGGTTTTCATCTATTTAGAAAAAAACGTATGGTCGATTATTTTTTTCAGAATTTAATCAATTAGGTATCATCCGAAAATTAAACTTACAAATTTTATCGGAAATACGCGCTTTTAAACGTTTTATCGCTGCTTTAAAGGTTACCTTAGGCTATGACAAAAACGTCAACAGATTACATTGAATTTAGTTTCAAAAACTGCAAGTTTAATTACGAGCTTTTTGAGATAAGAGACCGGTTAAGGGGATTGTGGGTGCTTCCAGCAATTTGCTGGGGAAAAATAAGCTCTTTTTAAAACTCAAGTATCTTTTGTGAGAATTGAGTNTTGAAAAAATACCGAATTTGCGACCGTGGTCCAAAATAACTACTGCACCCACAATCCCCTTAAGGGGGTGCCATAAACTCGGCAGACTGGAGTCGATATAACTTACGAAAATCAAAGGTTAATTTATTATTTGATGATTATTATCGTTAGCTCAACCGGTATAAATATGTTCAAGCTTATTAAAATCATTTTTATCTATTTTAGGAAAGATTTAAGCTCGAATTTTATTTTTTGAAATCGTAAAACTTTCAAAAAAATGAAAACATTTTGAAAATTTTCCACATTTTTCGATCAAAATTTTTTCTTTTATTTGTTTTTAAATCTGTGGGTAAAAAAACGAGAAATGGCCACTTTAACTTTTTTCATACATGTTTTTTCTTTAACTTTTTTCATCATATGTATATGCCTAAATATTTTCTAACCACTTTTTGAAAAATCTTAAAAAATTTTATTTGTCATTTTAACATAATTACAGATATTGAATTGTACTGTCATAGATGTATTTTGTGGTCGATTGTTATTAACGTCCAACTTCAATTTAGTACATTTCCGCATAATTCAAGTACCATAAAAAATTAAAGTAATTGTGTGTGTCGTGTGAATATGTGTCTTCGATAAAGAATCAGAGTTCAGACTAGTCACTGTCTAAAATTTTCTAGTATGTCTATTTGGTGTCGTGCGTACCGCGGTACTTTGTCATACGAGAAAGGGTGAAGTCCTATAATAATCAATCTCTGTAAACTATAGCATGAAATTTACAACACTCGTTTGTAACACCGGTTAGTGCCATTGGGCAACTCAATTAAAAAAAATATTCTTACAATAAGATTTCTCGGTTGACTGGGCGTCATACTCGTTTGATAGTCAGGACATTTTTATATAATAAAATGTGAATGAAGGTCAATTTTTTTTTCATGGAAAAAACGTTTGATAGTCGGAGAATATTTTCTAATGTGCAGAATTTGAAGCTTACTTTTAGCGGAGTACAACCGAAAATATATGTGAAGTTAATTATATCGTTTGCAAGAATGAATACTTTATCAAAGATAAAAATTACTGTCGTATTTGTCTAAGCGGACGTGCGTCTAAGCGGACGTTTCAGTGTCTTTTTTGGGTTTTTTTGCAAAAACCTACGCAATTTTGTCAAATTTCAAAAAATTAAAAAAAAAATTGCGAAAACCTACGCATTTTAATTTCAAATTTCAAAAAAACCACCTATAGAATATAACAGAGTCCGAAATTTTAACATAGATGCGGCTGTTCATGCCGAAAATTTGGCTTATAATTACAGCTCTCTAGTTCCATTATTCGATTTTTTAGACCAAAATGTGTCTATGTGCGTCTAAGCGGACGTTTTTCTGTGCGTCTAAGCGGACGTTTTCTGTGCGTCTAAGCGGACGTTTTCAAAATCTTCAAAAACGTCCGCTTAGACAAATACGACAGTAACATTTTCTTCATATGTCGCATATATTGATATCAGTATACGCTTCGAAAAAATGTACCAATCTGCCAGACTTATGGCACCCCCTTCAAAGATCTCTGAAGAATTGGTAGTCTGTAAAGAACCGGAATTGTTATCAATAGAAAAACATTGGTAGGAATTAATATACAACATGTCGCATTTTCTACTCCCATTCTTAATTTTGCACAATTTACTATCCGCCAATTAAAACGTTTAAATTTGGCAAACGTGTAGGTAACTTGCCAAATTTAAAAGTTTTTATTGGCGGAAACTGAATTGTGCAAAACGGGACGAAAAATGTGTTACGCCCGGCGGGGCCCCCGTAGGTATCAAAAGTTGGAAAATTTTATTCGAATTTTTTTTGAGATCACAGTATGTCTAGGCAACGCAAAAATTAACATTGAGAGCAAAAATGTGACATATGATATAAAAATAGGTTTGTAGGACGGACCTCTTAAGGGGGTATATCTGTCTGGACTATAATTAAAGGCTTTAGAGGCATTAAAAATGCTCCAAATTTGATGCGGGTGATAATTAAGGTGTACTAAGAACCTACATCATCAAAAAAATTTTTGGTCGGAAATTCTCGCATTTTTCGATTTTTTAATTTTATCGAAGTATTTTTCAAAAGATGAAGTTCAAAAGAATTAACGTTGCTGAATGACCACTAAAACTTCAAAATATCGGGACTTGACGTGAGCCAATTTTCGTCATCAGTGTTTCACTGGCTTTTCTTTATTGAGCCTACTATTCAAAAAAAATCGCGAAGCACTGTTTTTTTCGGAATTTTTTTTCGAAAATCACCAAAAATGTCATATTCGAGTTTTAGCTGTCAATTGCAAAAAATTTCTCTGTGATTATTTCTTACAGGTGTCTGGTGAGGAGTACTTGGATAAAAAATTTTGAGCCATTTTTGCAAAATATTCCTCGGAGGAGGAGTAGATTGTTGAAGTCTGAAATTGTTGAAAAAAGTGTCGGTTATTTGGCACTTCTAGAATTGTTGCAGTCACCGGAATCAAAAATCTGTGATTTTAGTTTGACATACTACCGTTACGTTATCTGTTGAAATTTTGCAGCTTCAATTTGAGTTTATACCGTCTGGAGTGACGATAGATTTTGCAGTTTTGGAAAATGTCACTTGTTACGATACTGACCTTAGTTGGTTAATGGTCAAAAAAATTTGTGATGTAACTTTTTCGCTAAGATTAGGGATAGATCTACAGAATATAGCATTTTTCGTTTCTCATTTATAGGAGAAGCTTTAAGCATTTAGTTTTCATAATATATCACCTGTGAATGTGTCAAATCTGCCAGTATACCCCCTTGCAGTTATGATGTCATAAAAATGCAACCGAATCAATTGTTTTATGTTTAATGCATAAAGCAATCCCGAATGACAACAAAAAATTATCGAAAATTTGCTTGTTCTTTCGATTTTTTCTTAGTATTTTTCTCAAAATTTTGTTCAAAAATAACGTTGTGTCAAATTTGACCACTAAATTCCAAATATCCGTGTTGACGTTAGCCAATTTTTCCTTTAGGTGTTCCCCAGCTTTTTTTTTGAGCCTACTTTCGAAAAATCGAAGCACATTTGTTTTTCGAAAATTTCCACGTGACCTTGAAAAATTTTTCATTGTTTGGGTCAAAATCTGAAANTGAAATTTTTTTTGAAAAATTAAGTAAAATTTTAAAAAAAATTCGAAATTTTTTGAATATTTTTTGAATTTTTTAGGCTCAAAAGAAGCGCCCAAAAACAACGATGCCGAAAATGCCAATAAAATGTTTTTTCACCGACGTAAAGTTTCACAAATAGAGTTTGAAGTTTGTAAAAAAACATTTTCAAAGTTAATTTTGACACCTGTCCGCAACTTTTTTTTTCAAAATTTTATATTTTTTGTTTTTAAAATTTTTATGCACATCTTTTAAGCATAATGATATGTAACAATGGACGATTCGAATTCGCATTTCCCACCCTAGGTTAGTGCCATTGGGCACTCAATTTAAAGAAAAATATTCTTACAATAAGATTTCGGTTGTACTGGGCGTCATCTCGTTTGATAGTCAGGACATTTTTATATAATAAAATGTGAATGAAGGTCAATTTTTTTTCATGGAAAAAAACGTTTGATAGTCAGGAAATTTTCTAATGTGCAGAATTTGTAAGCTACTTTTTAGCGGAGTACAACCGAAAATTTGTGAAGTTAATTAATATCGTTTGCAAGAATGAATACTTTTATCAAAGATAAAAAAATTACTGTCGTATTTGTCTAAGCGGACGTGCGTCTAAGCGGACGTTTCAGTGTCTTTTTGGGTTTTTGCAAAAACCTACGCATTTTGTCAAATTTCAAAAAATTAAAAAAAAAATTTGCGAAAACCTACGCATTTTTTCAAATTTCAAAAATTTCAAAAAAAAACCACCCATAGAATATAACAGAGTCCGAAATTTTAACAGTAGATGCGGCTGTTCATGCCGAAAATTTGGCTTATAATTACAGCTCTCTAGCTCCATTATTCGATTTTTAAGACCAAAATGTGTCTATGTGCGTCTAAGCGGACGTTTTTCTGTGCGTCTAAGCGGACGTTTTTCTGTGCGTCTAAGCGGACGTTTTCAAAATCTTCAAAAACGTCCGCTTAGACAAATACGACAGTAACATTTTTCTTCATATGTCGCATATTGATATATATCGCTTCGAAAAAATGTACCAATCTGCCAGACTTATGGCACCCCCTTCAAAAGATCTCTGAAGAATGTGTAGTCTGTAAAGAACCGGAATTGTTATCAATAGAAAAACATTGGTAGGAATTAATATACAACATATCGCATTTTTACTCCCATTCTTAATTTTTGCACAATTTACTATCCGCCAATTAAAACGTTTAAATTTGGCAAACGTGTAGGTACTTGCCAAATTTAAAAGTTTTTATTGGCGGAAAGTGAATTGTGCAAAACGGGACGAAAAATGTGTTACCCCGCGGGGCCCCGTAGGTATCAAAAGTTGGAAAATTTTATTCGAATTTTTTTTGAGATCACAGTATGTCTAGGCAACGCAAAAAAGTAACATTGAGAGCAAAAATGTGACATACTGTATAAAATAAGGTTTGTAGACGACCTCTTAAGGGGGTATATCTGTCTGACTAAATAAAGGCCTTAGAGGCATTAAAAATGCTCCAAATTGATGCGGGTGATAATTAAGTGTACTAAGAACCTAATCATCAAACATTTTTTTTCGAAATTCTCGCATTTTTTCGATTTTTTTTTTCGAAGTATTCTTCAAAAGATGAAGTTAAAAAATAACGTTTGCTCGAATTTGACCACTAAAACTTCAAAATATCGACTTGACGTGAGCCAATTTTCTCATCAGTGTTTCACTGGCTTTCTTTTGAGCCTACTATCAAAAAAATCGAAGCACTTTTTTTTCGGAATTATTTTCGAAAATCACCAAAAAAATCATATTTCGAGTTTTAGCTGTCAATTGCAAAAAAATTTGTGATTATTTCTTACATGTGTTCTGAGGAGTACTTGATAAAAATTTGAGCTATGTCATAATTCCAGATATACCCCCTTGCAGTTATTTGTCATAAAAATGCACCGATAATCAATTGTTTATGTTTTGAATGCATTAAAACAACCGAATGACAACAAAAAATTATTCGAAAATTTGGCGTTCTTTCGATTTTTTCTTAGTATTTTTCTCAAAATTTTGTTCAAAAATAACGTTGTGTCAATTTGACCACTAAAAACTTCAAATATCGTTGTGACGTAAGCCAATTTTTCCTTTAGTGTTTCCCCAGCTTTCTTTTGAGCCTACTTTCGAAAAAATCGAAGCACATTTTTTTTCAGAAATTTTCCACGTGACCTTGAAAAATTTCATGTTTGGGGTCAAAATTGAAAAAACGGCGCCTCAGAAGTTCTCATGTGTTTCGAGCTACCGTTTGCAAACAATTTTGAGTGAATTTTGAAATTTACCTAGGTGGAGATAGATTTTCCGATGAACAAAGTCCAAAAAACGAAGCGTTTATCGCATATTCTCAGAAAAAATATAGCAGTTATCAACAAAAGCGCTTCGTCAGAAGTTTTAAATTTCTTAATTATACAGGTTATCTTCAAATTTAAGTATTTCAAAATAAAACCTCGAGGAGATAGATTTTCCGTTTTTGCTTAGTCTCACTGTCTCGCTTATGTGTCTGGGAGTGTATGCATGCAAAAAAGTTTTGACACATGTTTTAC
>SCLH01000536.1:0-12073 GCA_004367855.1 Oikopleura vanhoeffeni | reverse complement strand
TTTTTTTCTTTCATTTATCGCTCTGAAAAAATGTACCAATCTGCCGGATCGATGCCACCCCCTTAAATTTCAGCCAGAATCAAGGAAATTGACCATCGCTGTAACTTCGTTTTTTTGTTGATACCGAAAATATATATTTCGAAATATCATAATTATCAAGTTTTTTTTGGTCTTTGAAAATTTAAAATCACATTGGTCGAAATTTGAACCAATCAGAATCGACTATTTCGGCCGCCGTTTGCAATTTATTTTTCTGATTGTTAATTATTTTATTTAAAGGCATGGGACTGTTCATAGAGCTGTGTGGCAAGGTGAAAATATTGCTGTGAAAAAATTTCAATCGTGGGATGACGATAACTGGAAACACGAAGTTGAGGTGAAACGCAACTTACAAATTTACTTTCTTCACTTACGAAAATTTTCAGATTTATGAAACACAACTTTTACAGCATAAAAATATACTCCGATATATTGCCGCAGATACTATAGATAATGGACACTCAACCGAAAGATGGCTCATAACAGATTATTATGAAAAGGGATCATTGTATGATTTTTTAACCTGCAATACAATAAATGTTACTCAGGCTGTAAAACTTATCAGATCATGTAAGTAATTTGAAAATATGGAATAATGGGTTTATATTTTTAACTCGCAGCGTTGCAAAGTGGTCACTAGCGACCATTTTTTTTCATTATTTAATTTTAATTCTAGAAAATGTTTTTTAAGGCAACGCTACAAGTTAAGGGGGTAGCAGCGATGTGGCAGTACTAGCGTCAATTAACTTACGAAAATAATTAGTTGGTTTATTTTTTTGTGCTTGTTATCGTTAGCTGAACAAGAATAAATGTGTATCAGCTCATTAAAATCATTTTTATCTATTTTAGGAAAGATTTGAGTTCGAACTTTTATTTTTGAATTCGTAAAATTTTCAAAAAATTCAAAAATATTATTAAAATTTCACGCATTTTTTCAGTCAAAATTTTTTTGTTTTTTTTCTAAAATCTGAATAAAAAACGAAAAAATTGCCACTTAACTTTTTTTATGCATGTTTACATATTTCTGAAATGCTGTTTTGAAAATCATAACGTGTTCATTTGTCATTTTTTGTCGACTTTTTTTAGAAATATTATGAAAAATTTTAGCAAATCAGGTTCAAAATTTTTTATTAAGCTTTTTTAAATTCTCCTTGAAAAATCATGCCGAATCAGTTGTGTTATTGTCTGGTATCTATTTGATTTCCGTATTCAACTGATGAAGGGTCAATCGAATATCGTTTCTGAACTACTGATGAAATTTACAACACTTGCTTGTGACACCGGTTTGTGCCATTTGACACGCAATTTATATAAAATTTATTTACACCAAAAAATCTATATAAAATTGCGGGTGTAATAGGCTACTTTACTTTCGAAATCAGGACACTTTTTATTTTAAACTCAATTGAAGGTCAATTTTTTTTCCTAAAAAGCTGTTTTTTTATATTTTTCATGGAAAAAAAACTTTCATATTAAAGAAATTTTTTCATGTGGATAATGATTCTCCCACTAATTAGTGCATTACACCCGAAATGTCTGAAGTTTATAAATATTGTCTTTAAAAAATAATCCCACATCGGTCAAGTTGGAAATTGGAGTCATAATGAAAAGTGTTTTTGATATTTTTACAGATACTTAAGTATGTTGGGAAATTAAAAATATAAACGTTTGCAAGAATGAACACTTTTATTGAAGATAAAAATAAATAAAAAATTTTCACACATTTTTTTTTCTTTCAAAAATCACTCCGAAAAAATGTACTAATCTGGCCACAATCGCTGCTACCCCCTAATAAGACCTGAACGAACCCAAAGTTTCTTGCGCAGCTTGGAGTGATTTTTAAGGGGGTACTCAACGGTTTTTGACATTTTAGATCGGGGCTCAGAACAAAACGAAACAAGTTAAGAAATTCTGAAAAGCCTGAAAGGAAGATTTTCCTTTGCTTCCGACCAACAGTAAAAACAGAGTTTTTCGAGCACCACAGCACCAAGTGGGAGTAGAGTTCTAGAACACTGATTTTGACTTCAATGTCTTTTATCTCGAGGAACGGCTTAATGGAAATTAATTACACTTTCTAAGAATAACAATTACTACGAGTGTTGACAGTTATCGAATATATTTTTGCGCGAAAATATTTCGAATCGGACTTCTAGAATAATGAAAAACTGGTAATTTCATGATATTTTAGAATTTGTAGCTCAGTTTTCTCAAAAACGATTTAATACCAATTTTTTTTAAATTGGTATAATTAGGAGAAACATGTCTTCTCAATTTTTAGTGAAAAACTTTTTTTTAAACATCGCTCCTATTTATAGAAAATTGCAGATTAATTCAGCCGGAAGTCAATTTTCATGAATTCTAGAAAAAAAATTTCATCGTATTGAGCTGTAAGTACCATAAAATTGAAGCGCATAGTCTACTGAACAAAAAATCTGCTTACGTCAGGTTGAAATTTTGATCCCTTATATTCTAGAATCACAAGAAAATGTAAAAATTCTAAACTGAAACGTAATTTTCTCGAAAACGATCGATACATTTTTTTTAAATTTATATAATACGTGCAAACAGTCTTCTCAATTTCCAGTGGGAAAACTTTTTTTAACATGCTTTCCTATTATAGAAAATTGCATTTTAGTCAGCCGGAAGTCAATTTTGGAGTTCTAGAAATTTATTTCATCCGATAGACCAAAAGTACCCTCAAATTGAAGCTACTGCAAAAGTGATGTAAAAGTTGCTACTCACTTTTACTTATTTTTAGAAATTTTTCGTTAAAATTGACGTTTATGTATTTTTCCCAAAAAAGTACTTAAAAAATCTGAAAAAAACTCGAAAATTTTGAGAAAAATCTCGAAATTTTTTTTTATGATAAGAGCAGAAATGAATTTTGTGGCCTTCCTGAGGCTATTTGGTGCAGTAATTAGATCCGAACCTGAATTAAAAAACGTTGGAGTACCCCCTTAAGGCTTTTATTTCTCCGCGAGAAAAACAATATAAAAAAAATAATTTAAATAAGCTTTTCTAGAATACCTGATATGAAAACTCGGAAAGTGTTCTTCCCTCACCTTGCGCACGATGTTCTATCGCCGGGAAACCTTTCTTGACCCGAATTGGCCAATCGTCTTTTTTGTCCTTACTAATACTTTGCTTAAGGTGGGTACGGAAAGCACGGTGCGTGCTTAGCGTACCCAAATTGGTCTGAATGAAAAAATTTGTGAAAAACGCAACGTCATGATTTATGCGTCATTACTAGTGACTCATTAGGGTGGTTGAGGAATTTCACCAACTGCACATGATAGGCATTACTTAGTGCCGCATAAGTAGGGTCAGTACCGGGAGACTTATCTGCGAAACTAAACCCCTCAGTACGGATTCTTTTAGTTTTTGAAATGCGATCGGTTTAATAACAACAAAAAAATCAATAATAAATCAACTTTATAGCGCGTTTTAAAGCCCGAAAAGTTGTTTTTCATACTCAAATTGTGACCACTTGGTGGCTCCAATTTTTTTCATGGTCGGAATCATTCTTTTTAGAAAGTTTAACCTCATCAACTCAAAGAATTCGCAATGAGGGGTTTAGTTTGCAGATAAGGTCTCCGTACTGACCCTACTTATGCGCCTGCACGTGCATAAATCGAGCTGCCAATTGGCTAATTAATTGTCGGCACTCTTGGCCAATGACGAGATTTGTATATTGTCATCACGAAGTGCCCTAGATTCGACCTGCTAAAATGCAAAAAATATGGTCTCAAATCAAAATGTCGATTATGCATCAATAATGATAATTAATTTCATGAAAAAATAGCTATGAAATATTCGTGCAAGATTTTTAGACTCTAGGAAAATGGCATCACGGGCGCCCCATTTTTGATCTACTAAAATGCAAAAAATGGTCTCAAACCAAAATTTCGATATGCATCGAAATATAGAATTAAATTTTCATGAAAAATAGCTAGAAATATTTGTGCAAGAATTTTAGAACTCTAGAAAATGGCATCACGGGCGCCCTAAATTTGATGTACTAAAATGCAAAAAAATGGTCTCAAACCAAAATTTCGATATGCATCGACTGTAAAATTAATTTTCATGAAAAATAGCTATAAATATTTGTGCAAGAATTTTCAAACTCTAGAAAATGCATCACGGGCGCCGCAAATTTTGATGTACTAAAATGCAAAAAAAATGGTCTCAAACCATAATTTCGATATGCATCGAATGTAAAATAAAATTTTATGAAAAATAGCTATGAGATATTGGTGCAAGAATTTTAAACTTAGAAAAGGCATCACGGGCATATCGCATTTCGTTACAAAAACCCCTTCTCTTATTCTATTTCTGGAATTTTGGCTTGAATAAGCTGATCTCTCCGGGATTATTCGAAATATCATTTTACGAATAATGATATTCAAATAATTTATGTGTTATATACCGTTTCTATTCATACAGTGCTGTACGTGGTCAATGTAGAAAATAGATTAAAGCGGCGTGCAAACAACCACCTTTACGTTTAGACCTATATTGTCGGCCGCCATTTTTAGATTAATTATTTCTTTTGAAAACCCTGGTGTGAGAGCGTTCTTTTTCGAACTTTGAACATTTTTTCGTTAATTAAACTAAATCTTTAATTGATATGACCAAATATTAGCTTTACAGTATAGAAAAAGTCTGAATTTATGCCGAGAACCTTAAGTTAAAATGGATAATCCGATTTCCGAGTGATAATTTTAAAATAGGTCATTAAACAGAAGGATATAGCCTATATCATATAGGGCAGGCCAAATAAATTATGACACAATATTATTGTGTCAAATCCATTTCAATTCAATATTTCTAAGAAAATTATTTAAAATATTTAATCGGAAATGGGTTCGTTCTGTTCTGAAAAATGGTTCGATCTATTTTTGAAAAGTTTAACAAAAAATCGACTATTAGTTGTCCCGTAAAAAGCTTCGACCCTTTCTTACTTCGACACTGAATTCGATTATTTTGACGATCCAATCGAGTCTCATAGACCCGTTTTCACGGACAATCTATTTGAATCATATAGTAGTTATGCTTATCACTGTGCTCGGTGAAATTCCTCAAACCACCCTGACGCATAATCAAGACGTTGCGTTTTACAAACATATTTTCATTCAGACCAATTTGGGGTCAAGAGGTAAACCTTTCTTGAACCCCAAATTGGTCTACATAAAGAATCGGATTCAGACCGATTTGGGGTCAAGAATACCGACTCCTATCGCCCTAGGAGCGCTTCTTGTTTGAAGACACAGATCGCGAATAATTAATTGTATCTTGAAACATATTTATAATTCAATAATATGGCCTTTGATCTGGAGTCAAAAATGGATTTACGATATTTTTTATGCCGTAATATAGCTTTTTATTCAGTTAATATCTTATGATGTCTGTTTGGTCAATAAACTTAAACGAAATTACATCTAAAAAATTAATTTCTGGTCTTATATCCATCATGAGCCCGAGTAACTTAAATCTCTCATTTGCCTTTTAAAAGAATAGGGAATAAGAAATTTAAGTTACTCGGGCATCATATCGATATGCATTTTACAGAATATCACTAAAATTCATAAAACTAAGAATTAACTTTCTGACTTCTTCGTCCGCTCGCCAAAATAAGACATCCTACAGTACTGATGGGGGATTCTCCGAATTCGATAAATTTCTTGTGGGGCGCAGCTATTATTTATAAAAGAGAGCCAATGAGTGACGCGCATTGTAACCACATAACACCGGAAACCCCTCATTCCTATTGTAATAGAATTTTTGGTCTCTTTTTCAAAACAGCAACAGCACATGTAGGTGTTAACATAGAATTATATGATATAACAGATTGAAATAGAAGATATTGACAATTTAATTTCTAACAAATTTTGTGAGAGATTTTGAATCCGTGTAAAAGTTTGAAATATGAGTTTAAATTATATGACCCAAAATTGAAATTAAAGCCTATTTTTAACTAGGTGTTGCTGGTATTGACCATTTACACAAATCCATCGGCGCAATGGAAAATAAGCAGCCGATTGCTCATCGAGATATCAAATCACGGAATATCTTAGTAAGTAGCAGTGGCGAATGTGTAATCGGTGATTTGGGCTTAGCTCTAAGATTAGATGATTTTCATCGCCAGAAAATGGAAATAAATGGAATTGGAATTAAAATAGATAATCCATTGGAGAAAAAAATTGGAACTACGAGGTATATGCCACCAGAAGTTTTAACAGGGAAAGGTTATAAAAACTGGAACCATGTGTAGTGTGAAGAAATTTAGATTAACATTTTTTTAGTTTGCAAATCTAGATTAAAAAAAAACATCCTAAAAATTTGTGTATAGAGCTATAAGGCGTGTTCGGTTTAAGCGCTAGAGAGCACATTGGATATTTTTCAAATTTTCGGTAAATTTTGCGGCTTTGAAAATATTAAAAAAATTGGGAATTATTTTTTGTGATTTAATTTTTACTGCAAAAGATGACGTTAAAGGTCAAATGAATTCTTTCGATACAAAAATACTACGAAAGAAATCCTTGATATCGAGTCTTTAATGAAACATAGGCAACTATTGTACGCAACGCCGCTACTATAATAAAACTAAAATAACAAAATTCCAACGTTTCTCTGCCGAAAATCAAATAAATCTGACTAGTAGTGAAATCGGAAAATGTACCAAAAATTTCAAGCTCTCTCTCTCTCTAGCGCTAATACAAGACATGTGATCGCCTTCTGACTGGGACCAATGGCCTAGTGACTTTATGCGCAAATTTGCGACGTACAGTGTTTTTTCGGACACTTGCCAATATATATGGTCTTCTGAAAAATAGCAAAAGTTAATTTGTATATCCTTTGGAAGATAAAATAGATAAAAGCTGTTTCGAAAGTTATCTAAAATCCGATATGTACAGTCTATCTCTGGTAATTTGGGAAATATTGAGTAGGGTGAAGGATGACAAGAATTTTGCACCTCAATATTTTCTGCCGTATGCAAAAGAATTAGGGTCTGATCCAACAATTGAAGCAATGAAAATAAAAGTTATAAATCAAGGTTTTCGACCACAGAATAAATCATTATTAGGTTAGTTAACTTCAGTTATAAAATCAAAGAGCTGAAAATAGGCTGTCAACAGATGAACAAATACATCAAAATAGGCATTTTTCAATATATGGTATATTTTTCGCCACTTTTTTAGCCAAAATTTATATATAATTCGGCTTTCGAAAACGACTTATCCGATTAAGTTCTTAGAAAGCTCAAACTGAGCAAAAATATCTACAGTAGTGAATAATAAAATGAAAAATTGGACCATTTTTTCTGAGATTACTGAAATTGTTCAATTATCAGTTTTGTTAGAAAAAATAGGAAACATTCGGACCATTTTTTAAATTCATTTCTCTCAATGTTTGTGCTCAGTTTTAGCTATCTTAGAATTCAATCAGATGAGTCGTTTTCAAAAGCCGAATTATATAAAAATGATATGTCTTAATACTTTCATGGCAAAGGAGATTAGGCGAGCAGATATGAGTCAGAGATAACAATATAATGACTCATCATGCATACTAATCATGTGTCTGAAACCCAATATAAGTAGTGTTCGTGTTAATGACAAAAACATATTTTTTTCAAATTTGGACGTCCTAGCCTGATTCTGAGTGGTTGAAATCTAAAACATTCATAATCGGTCATTTCGGCTAAATTTTCATTGTATTTTTCATGCTGATTGTAAGTAAATATATTTTAATGGTCAAAACCTAATGTTTTCCCTTAGCGCCAAAAATTGATTTTAATTATAGCTAAAGGACAGCCTGACAATATTTTTACCGGGTTAATTTCTTAAAATATTTTCAGCTTGGGCGAATTTCCGTCCTAACAATTTTTGCGTAGTTTGTTTGGTGTTCCAAAAATAACTATAGGACTATTTTTAATGGTAAAAATTAGATAAAAAATGTGTTTAACTAGTGGACCACTAGTAGTGGTATTTCTAACTTATTATGATTATTTAAGCAAATAACGCAACCACTCGCCAAATAGTCAGCTGGATGGAAGAATGTTGGCATGCAGACCCGGCACAGCGACTCACATCCCTTCGGCTTAAAAAATCACTCGCAGAAGTACAAATCTAAAAATGATTTAAAAAGCCAAATTATAACCTGAATTACCTGTATAAATCGGCTGGTACATTTATTTCTTATTTTTCTGGGATCAATTTCTAAAAATATATTGAATTTTTAAGACTGGGTAATTTAGCCTGAATTCGGTGCATCAAGTTAAAAGAATATTTTAAAAATATATCTGGATTTTAGTTCCAAATCAATCATTGAAGGATCCGTTTGGCGGATAAAAAATTTCAAAAAGTCCTACAAATTTTGAATTTTATGAAAAAAAAATAATTTAAAACTTAGTGAATTTTTTTTGCCAGGGTATTCGGAGAATTTGTGTTTTTCGCTAGACATTACTGTTGGGGTTAAATATACAGTCATTTGAGATTCACATTTTTTGTCATCCATTAGTCAACAAATGAAGAGCCTGGAAAAGCTGGATCAAGGCTTTAATTTTTGACTCTTTCAGGAAGCTTTTCGTATTTTTAAACTAAATGTGATTCATTTCAAGAAGAAATATCACCTGGATGTTTTTCGCCAAAGGTTTTTAGCTTACTTTTTGTACAATTTGTCAATCTGAATTTATCGCTGTTTCCGATAATAAATTATCCGTATTTCAAAACTGTATCTGCTTTAAAAATTAGAACTGATTTATGTACAGTCCTCGCTCCCTAATTGGTACACTCCTAAATGGGTAAGATAGTTTTTCGGCTATATCACAGAAAAATTGAATGTTTTTAGACATTTCTAGAATTCTAGAATTTTTATGGGATTGAGCTTTCGATTCAATAAAAAACATAACATTTCTGATAAGATCATCAAAACAAAAAAATTTCAATGAAGCATTCTTTTTTTGTACCATAAATTTAATAATTAAATATCTCATATATGCAATTTCGCCAACTTTGAGTATTTTTTTCTGATTTGAGAAAAAAAAAAATTTTTGAAATTTTTTAATACACATATATGTAAGATGATATTTCTGAGGCGAGTTCCCGCTACTCTCGTCCCCAAAAATGAATACAACTCTAGAAAAGTCGATATTTAATTAATATAGCCGAAATACTATTTACCTCCTAAATGGTACACAGCGCCCTAACTGATACACTTTTTTGGGTCGGTCAATGTGTCCCTAACTTTTTTTTCGATAATTTTATAACTTATTTTCAAGAGAGTTTTGTACAAGGAAGAAAACAAAAACATAAACTTGATGGTCCCTATTTTTTTTAACATTGCAAGGGTTAAAAGACTTATTTTCAAATTATACTATTTTTGCTATAACTGAGTTTTTTATAATAACCTTATTGCGTTTTTCGTAACTTTTCACGGATTTTTGAGTCATGAAAAAATATTGGACTATTATTTAAACCAACCAAACTTTCGTCAGTGGTTGTCCATCATAATACGGTACAGTAAAGTTGTTGTTTTCCAAATTTATGGTTATATTTCAAATACTATTTTAAATCATGTGATGCGAAGGTAGATGAGGAAAGTGAGATTTCCCTAAAACCTTCTCGAAGGTTCTATTTTGGTCACGCGGATTTGAACATATTATTAATTGGTAGTATAAATACGTATTTGTGAGACCCCCCAAAGGCAGAATTGCCAAAAAAGTTGTCAAAAATGTACTTTTTAATATGACTAACCTTGGAAGCTCCAAATTTGTTTTATTCGGCAGAGGCTCCTGCACCACTTAAGTGGGGCGACACTTTGAGCCCTCATTACGGGATAAACTACATTTCATAAAAGCCGTGATTATCTTATTTTTGTAAAGATAGCCCAACTTAGCGAGGTTATCAATTCCAGATTTTAAAATTTTCATTCAAATCGGCCGAAACTGAGCAACAAAGATTTGGGCTTTGATCACTACTTCTCATTGAAAACAGGAAATTTTCAAAAACATTTATTTCTCTTATTCGCACTCATTAAGACCTTGGCTTTCACATTTTTTTTTTCGATTTCAATCTAACCTCCCGTTTCTTCATAAATAAGACGATTAGCTGCTCGATTGATCAAAAACGCGAAATAAATTGCAGTTGTGAAAAAAATATGTTTTGAGGATGACACAAAATGTATCCGCTAATCACCGAAAAACCACATTTCAGAAAAAAATAAAAATTGTCTCATTTTAGAAACAAAAGACTCAAATTAAAAAAAATACTTAATCAGATTGTAATTTTTTAAAAAAAAAAATTTGTCGTTATAGATCACTTACTTGCCATCGAAAACATAAAGATTAACATAATCATTTCTTTCTCTATTCTCACTATTCTGACCTTGGCTTTCACAATTTTTTTTAGATTTAATCTAACTTTTTTTTCTCTCACCACAAGACGATTTCAGCGAGATTAATCAAAACCGCAAAACAGTTTGCGCTGTCAAAAATCATTTTTTGAGAATGAAAAAATGTATCCCTAGTTAAATAAAAATTCAGACGCTCTTATCACAGCTGGAATCCAAAGGAAGTATCGCCGATCGGCCAGCTGATCGCTTAGCGTGGTATGAGGATAATCAAGCATCTGTTTGATTTTTTTCAGCAAATTTTCGCTTAGATCTGTTTCCAGCAGCTAGAGGGCGTTAAAAATGTCGGTTATAAAAGATAGTTTTTTGCCGATTTCATCATTCGATGACAAAACAAATGCCTTATTTTACAGAAGAAGACTTGAAGATTTGTATTACTATGAAGACGCCTGATTACTCAAACTTATAATTCCGAATTCTGAGTTATAAAACAACGTTTGTTATAATTTAACCGCTAAGACTTCAAAACATTATCTCGACTAACGCCAACTTTTCTGACAGTGTTGCCGTTTTCATTTGAACCTACTTTCAAAAATCGAAGCATATTTTTTTCGAATTTTTCTCAAAAATTAAAAAATCACTCACGAAAAAATAAAAGAGTTCCGATGGTGGAAATTTATTTTTTATTTTTGAAAGATACTTAAAGACTTTCCTAGAAACTCACGTCCCTCAGATTTATCTATCGTTTAAACTGTTTGAGCAGCACGCATTTAGTTTTTTTGGAGAGAAAATTTGTCAAAAAAAGTAAGATAAAATAATTTTTGAAACGAGACGTCCTAAAAATTTAACTGCCATTTTTGAATTCCTCGTGGCAAACCTATGTGGTTTGAATCAAAAAATTTCCAAGGA
The DNA here is from genome assembly GCA_004367855.1 of Oikopleura vanhoeffeni. NCBI lineage: Eukaryota > Metazoa > Chordata > Appendicularia > Copelata > Oikopleuridae > Oikopleura > Oikopleura vanhoeffeni. The sequence goes on along the minus strand of SCLH01000536.1, from coordinate 778 downwards.
TTTTTCTTTATCGATTTCAGCGATTCAAATTTCGCAACATTAGTGCCTCCAAGGGTATAAACGGGGTCGTGCTTTCCGTACCCAAAAATTGGTCTGGCATTATTTTTTTTATTTAGGTCAATTTGGTACGGAAAGAACGGGCGTGCTTAGCGTACCCAAATTGGTCTAAATAAAAAAATCATAAAATTGCATTGTCATGTAAACAATATAATGAAGGGAGACCAATCAAGCTGAAGCGGGAATGTAGTAAACAAAGCATCTGATTTTTTGTTTGTGGCAGTTAAATGGTTTTTAGGGGACGGAAACTTATCTCAAGAGGAGATATACGTAGGAAACATATATCCAAATGTAAAAAAAACATGGATAAGAGGTTTTTTCAAGGGATTTATCGATTTTTAGCTAATATTTTTGAAAACTTAAAATCTAGTAGTTTGTATATCATAAGCGAAATCACAGTTCATCGTGGAATTAATGCCAGGATGATGAAAATTAATTTTGCCTCTTCCAATATTAAATTTCACGGAAGTCTGATTGGAGCATTAACGCCTGATGAGTCATCACTGATGACTCATCAGTGATGACGTTTGCAAATTATCTCAACTTTATTAAAGTTTAATTGGTCAAATAGTAAATAATTTTCATTTTGCGCCCGTGCTTTCCGTACCCAAATTGGCCTAGATTATTCGTTTTTATTCAGACCAATTTGGGTACGGAAAGCACGGGCGTGCTTAGCGTACTCAAAGACAATTTGAAATAAGGAATTTCAAAAATAAAAAAT
>SCLH01000535.1:529874-545322 GCA_004367855.1 Oikopleura vanhoeffeni | reverse complement strand
TTATCATTCCATAAGGATCAAATTATAAAGTTTAAATTATTATATAAATATTTAATCAAATATTATGTCTATAAATTCATTGAAAAATAACAATGGTTCAACAAATAGTACTGAATATGAAGAAACTGTCGAAAACGACTTTTCGCGAGAAACAGTTTCTTCAGATTCCGAAATTACTAATTTATCAGAATATTCAGACCTGGAACAAAATTCTGAATTTTCAAACATATTTGACAATTGGAATATAGACATAGAGTTCGATAATCTAAATTTGAGTGAGGAGGAGAACTTCGAAATAGCCAGGCAATCAATAATTGATATAACACTTCAAAATGATATCGAAAATCTAGGCTTATTTAGCCATGATATTATTCAAGATATGACTCTTGATGAACTAATTGAATACCAAGACCATCTCCTCACACAAAATAATAATATTCCATCCGATATGATAAATATCATTAATGAACAACTTTTCGTTATAAATTACCTCATAAATAACCACGAAAACCCTAACCAAAACTAACCAATTCATAATTTCATTCATATTAATACATCCATTAAAATGTAATTCTGTACATATATCAATATCGCTTAAAATGATCAAAATTGATAAAATTACAAATTGTCTAATAATATCAATTTTGACCAAAAAACATTATTCAAAAAGACAGATAGACCTGTCAGACAATAATAATACTTTCGCCCGAAGAGAATACAAATCAGACGGACAGACATGTTTTTGTCCTTAAAATATAGGGACAAAAACAAGTCTGACGGACCAAAAACAACAAATTACATAATACAGTACCCGCACTATTAGGCGTTCAGACTTATTATGCAATATTGTTAGTAAACAATCTAAAAATTTCTCAATAAAAAGATTTAAAATAAAAATCTCTAGACTTAAAAATTTTCGAACTTGAAAAAATTTTAAAACTTTGTAGTCATTCGATTTCTGACGAAATTTGAATCGCGCAAGGAATTGCAAATATTATTGAGTATAAATTTTTTGAAAAATTAGAATTAATTTATTTCTTTTAAATTACGTTCAACAATTGAAGAGTTCAAGACCAAATAATATTATTAGGACAGATAATTCTGATGGCAAAGCAACGACAGGATTCTCAGGTTAGCAGCTGAGATTCGAGATATATTTTAATATTCAATAAAAAATCTCGAGTTCTCGGAAGATAGCGGTTAGCCGTATAATATCTGCGTGAGAATACTGAGTCGCTTAAAACCAAAAGGATTAAAATTAAAATTATTTTTTCAAATATAAACTATTAAAAACAAAACTTATAATAAATTAACTTTCAGGAACCAAGCACCTCTAAAAAGGTGCCAAAAATTCGACTTAAAGCTCTACGAAACATAAAGGTGGAAAAAATTGAGAAGAATATGGATCTGGTCACCGAATTAGATTCTGAAATAATTTTGCCTGAATCAACCATAGGATTAAATGTAGCAAATGATAGTGACGAGAAAACTCTCGCCATTGAAAGTGACCCAGAATTTAGTGACAGCGTAGAATCAGAAGGTGAATCAGTAATTTCACCAGACGATTTAATGATAACTGAGATTCGAGCTATGAATCGACATTTATTCGGTCTACTCGAAAATCAGTCATCATATGAAGGTTCAAAAAATTGGGCTAAATACATTTCTGACGCGGATATTTGCATCAAATTATGCTTAAAACTGGTAATGAAAAATTATCACAGAAATCAAGGTAATAGTACCGAAGGCCTACTAATTACCATGACTAGTGATGTTGATTTTTTAGAGCCAAAAATTAAAGAGTTGATAGGAGGCCTTAAAAATCCAAATAATATGGAGGATCGAATCCTGAATTTTGAGAAAAAACTGGAATTTGTCAATAAGCAGAACATGCAGAACCGTTTTGATATCACTGACGTAATTAAAAAATCTTCCACCAATTCTCAGGTTCGGCAACTCCATACTTATATGGACGGAATTAAAAAACAGGTTGATGAAATATCACAATCAAATTTTGATCCTTTAGGCTGTATCCAAGATTCAGATATTGAAAAAATATCTAATGAGGTTACAAAAGCGGTTGACTTAAAGTGTAAAGAAAGAGCCAAAAATAAATTCCCTTTTGGTCATGATCTTAATATGTCAAGATTAGCTGTTAAAGTCACAGATTTAACACCAGCTGAAATGTTAAATGGCCTAGTAGCCACAATATCTCATGCAGATTCCGTAGTAGGAACAGTTTTACTAGAAACCCTAGGATTTAAAATGCAGGAGAATCTTTCTGGTAAAATTTATAGTGATTTTATCAAAAATTTAATCATCCCAATTTCAGTAGTTAACCCTGAAACAAGATTTCAGCAAAAACACCGCTTTCACCGCGTTTACAACGCTTGGGATAAAATATTGATAAATATTGTTAACCCAGGAAATATCAACTCCTCTGATATAATCGAAAATTGCCGAGTTTTACAATTCGGTCTTCGAGATATTAAAGCTGATCGCTTGCCAATGGGTATTAAAATTAGGAACTTAGCCATAGCAAGTATCGGGGGACAGTCTACGTCGCTAAAAAACTCGGTAATTTTAGAAAAAATTAGCGAACTTAAACCCCAACTTCCGGCCACCGGAAGTAACTCTTACAACCCCTGCGCAGGGGTCACATGGACATCAACCATGAGAAACTGGTCTAAGGATATTATCCCGAAACAAAGGTCTACCCAATATCAAGACGTTTCCATGCCAAATGATCCCTTGTCTACAAACATCAGTCAGAAAGAATATTCATACACTTTCACTGAAACCGGTAATAGACAACCAATAAGAAAACAACCTAAACTGTCGGAGCCACATAACGGTTCTAGCGGTGTTTCATGTTGGGAGTTATACCAAAATAATATTTAACTAATTTTCTAAAAAATAAGTTAAGATTACGACAGTATTGATCAACCCAGAGCTCAAGACGAAATGGGCGAACAAGATATGCCGTTATTTCCTAGTGACAGTGACTCTTCACTACAAAGCATGAGCTCAATCAAATCTCCCATCCCTGTAAAGGATGAGAAATTTGATTATAGCGTTTTTTCAAAACTTTTTGAACCAAAACCGGAAATAAACAATACAGATCCAAGACCATCAAATACTTCCATAACTAAAGATTATCAAAAATTTGTTAGGAATAAATTGCTAAAACGAAAATTGCATAATTAAGTAGCTAACTAAAATTAACCTCAAGGATAAAAAATTATTGCATAATAATTATATTAAACCTTAAGGATTAAAAAAAAAAACTATTATTAAATATTATTTGTTGACTGCACAATAAATGAAAATATTCAATTTCTAAAAATGTTTATTAAGATCATGGATTTTCCCCGAAAAGTAGGAAAGGCACTTTCTTTCTCAAGTTCAGAAGGTTCAAATATTGTTTGTATAAACTATGATAATTTTGTGCTATCAGATCCTCGAATGAAGATAGAAATACCTAGACTAGTGGTCATAGATTGTGAAACGCTTAAAATAATCTATAAGAAAAATCCTGGTCAAATTTTTGTTAACTCACTGAGAAGGGGTTTAGCATTAATTAGGGTCATGGCGTACCTAAACGATCCAGAATTAACTGAATGGGTTCACGCCATTAAAGTAGTCACGGACTCATTAAAAAATATTAACACATGTTCAAAGATTAATAATCACTCTTTGGAAAGATGGTTAAACGTTTTACAGTATATAACTCGGTCTAGGCGATGTACAACCTGGACGAAAATAATGAAAAATCTTTCAATGCTTGGCAATGAATTTCCATCGATCAGAAAGGAGATAAAACAACTTTTTGATCAAATAAAAAATCTGCTAAATGGCAAAACAGCTATTGCCAAAAAAGACGAGAAAAAGTGGGATGAGGAATTACGAAAAATACCAGTTATTTATAATAAGTAATATAAAAAATCTACTTTCCTTTACAGTTCAAAAACAAAACATATTTACCTTTAACTTCATCCTTAAGGATTAAAAAACTTAATATAAAAAATTATATTAAAACATAATAGCTCGAATTAATATTTAAATATATCTAATAATAAATAAATTTAAGAATGCCTGGTAGACTTAATTTTATGAACGAATTACGAGAAGTAGCGCGAACTCGAAATAATCGCCTCTTGGACGCCCCCCAAGCCGAGTTACCGCCTTTTAATCGAACAAGACCATTTCCATGGGGTTACTCTTGGACACCGGAGCAATTTAATTTAGAAAACTATAATTCCGGTCATCCAGTTTATGTAACAGATGACGGAGGTTTAAAATATACACCTGACCCATGGTCTGCAACTGGTGATTTCATGTGTCCTTTAATAACAACATCATTTGATTTTGAGACATATGAAAATACATTAGAAAAATGGTTAAAATTTATTAATGTCCCAATGGAAAATGTCATTTGTATTAGGTCCTTAGCAAACTGTTTAGCAGAAACAGTTGAACTTCAAGGTTTTAATACACCAATGCCTTTAGTAAGAAATTTTTCAGAATTTCTAACACGAAACTGGCCGGGAGACCTACCACGAAATAACGATGGGTCAATCGCATTATCTGAGACCGAAACCATGGACGAAATTTTTGCGGTTTATGGAAAATTTTTTTCTGAAGGCTTTAAAGTAAGAAAAGCGTTCATCACTTTTACCAGATGGTTAACTAGGCGAAATAAATTTGATAATTTTAAAAAATTGTCAAATTTGTTAAAATTATTAGCTCAAGAAATAGGTCCAACGGCCCATGGATTTTGCAGTAATTTAGTAGATAAATTAGACGGTGTAACAGATCACCGGTTAACAGACATTTCTAGTAAGGCCCAGGAAATCAATGAGTATAATACCAATCTTACTAATTGGATGTTCGAAATGCACGCTACATATCCAATTTATAAAATTGTAGGCGGATATGTAAAGGAAATAAGACCAAAATCGGATGGGCTACACAACTTTAAAAAAGTATATTTTATAAGATGCGCCGAAGAAAGGGCTGCAGAAGATGAAAACTCATCAACTTCGGAAGGAGATGATGAGGTATCAACACAAGAAAACGCTCCACCTTTTAGAGACGAAAATAATAATTTCATCGATCATTCCCTAATGAGTGATGATGAATAAAATTTAACCAATTAATCATAATTAAATCCATAAGGATAAAATACAATTCTAACAATCTCACCCTCAAGGATAAAAAACTAATTTATAAAACTAATTTATAAAATTATGCATATAAAAATATTAAAAAACCAACGTTTAGAAATGTCGTGGCAAGAGGTTGACACCTTAGTCAGCACAACAGTCAAAAACGGAGAATTTGACAAACGATTCGATGTACCGTACAAAGAACCAGTTAGGGCCATAAGTCATGACGGATTACCATTCAACAAACCCTATGTACATAGTGAATGGGTAACTTATTCAGCAGAACTACTAGAAATTTTTGATAAAGTTTGGCGGGACGAAATAACTCCAAAATGGTCTGATTTGAAATTTAGAGATGAATCAGACTTTAAGGCAGGGATTTTTGCAGGATTCCCAGAAACATGGTTGGTGTTTATAAACACTTTACCGTGTGAAAAAACAAAATTTCTCGCTTATAAACACGTAACTAAGGGGATAAGCATATTTGATAATCAATGCCACGTACCACCTAAATTGGCAAGACCTTTTTTAAGGGGGAAAATAAATTATAGGCTGGCCACGGATTACATAATTAATGACCTATACAAAAGTTGGCATAACCAATTTCTATTAAAGAATCATGAACCATTAGAAATTGACGGGACAATATTAAATATAAGGAGTTATTACCCCATAAGGATAAAAAAGATCAATGGTATTTTATCAAAGGAAAAATTTTACCAACCAAACTCGAACCACCTTACCGATAATATAACTAAAATAAACGACCAATTAATAAAATGGGTCCGATCTGGGGCCATTGAACTTTTAGGAACTATGGACAAAATAAATTCTAAAATTAGGACGACACTTGTGTTAGCATACAATATAAATAATGATAAATATAGAGTATGTTTTGATGGGGGAAGTTTTAAAGCGACACAAAATTTTACAGTCCCTTGCAAATTAGATACCCTAAATAATACACTCTTATTTATTAATAAAGGTGATTATTTATCTAAATATGATGATAGTTCTGGTTTTCTTCAGGCATATTTAGATGAACCATCAAGAGATATGACTCATTTTCGATGGGGAAATTTTATTTTTAGATTTTTTGCAGCGGCCTTCGGCATCGCAAGGGTTCCGGGCGATTTTCAACTAATGAATAGTTGTGCAATTAGTTTTTTAAGACGCCACGGAATCCCGGTATCGTTATATTTAGATGACAGACTTGTCTGTGAGAAAAATTTAAGCCTTAAGGATATAAATGATATAAAATCAGGGAAAAAAGCACCAAAAAACGCTTTTTTAACTTGTATTGCCATGATAGCAGCAGGTGGTTTTATTTCTAGATCAAAAAGTACCTTTATCTGCTCACAACAGATAAATTTTTTAGGTTTTGATATCTGCACAGAAACAGAGACCATTACAATACCACCAATTAAATGGGCCAGATTTCAGGATGAACTTGAAATTATAATCAATTCCCCCGTAATAAAACTAAAAGACCTAGAACGGCTACGAGGAAAAATGTGCAGCTTTCTCTTAGTGATATACAATCTCAGATTATATATTAGGAAAATAACAGAAACCTTAACTAAATGCGAAAAACTAAATATTAAAGAAATTGAAATGACTGATTATTTAAAATCAGAATTAATAATATGGGCAGATAAGGACTTTAAAACATTAAAAACAACCAGAAACTGGTACCATAAACTTTCACACACGGTCGAGATGCAAAGGTATAAAGTATCTACTGATGCATCAGAAATGGCCGGGGGGTGGATTGACCTTGACGGTTCCGAGCGAACGTTCTATTGGGCAAAAGAAGATCAGTCCTTACATATTAACCTAAAAGAGGCCATCGCCATCAAATCTTATATACTCACTAAGGGTAACGATATAAAAAATAAACGCATTATGTTTTTGTGTGACAATAGCACAGTTGTTCACACATTTCATAATGGGAGTAAAGTACCAGCCCTTAACAATGAAATTCTTGCAATTAATAAATTGGCTATTGAATTAAACTGTGTTTTTACAATTCAACATGTTAAAACAGACGTTCAAGAAGCTGATGAAGCTTCTAGAACGTTAGACTTAAAAGAGGAAATCTTATCAGATGAAACCTGGTATTTAATCCTAAAGGAATTTTGTAATCCAGACATAGATTGCATGGCAAACTTTACAAACAAAAAATGTGATACCTACTATAGCAGATATAAGGAATCACAATCGTCTGGCACGAATTTTTTCTCAATAGTGCCCCAAAAGGATAAAATTTTATATTGTTTCCCTCCTAAAACAATTGTACATATAGCAGCACGACACCTATACGACTTAGGAAATACGTTTTGTCTAATATTTCACGTTTTTTCGGAACTCCCTTATTTTGTCGCACATAGACCTAAATCATCGATTCTAATGCGACTAGATAATAAAGTCAATTTTGCCACATATATACCTTGTAGGAAAAGAAGAAAAAATTCCTACTTCGCACCAAATACAAAAAGTGGGGCACTTTATTGTATAATTTTTTACAAAAATCAATAAATTTAATATAATTTATCTAATTCAGAAATGAGTTTAGATCCTTGGTGGATAATCGAAAATTATTATGAAAAATTAGTAGACTTCGTGTTCAAATCTAACATTACAAAAAATTACTTACATCGGAGATCAATAAGTCATGAGGAAATAACGTTTAAAAACGAAAATTATAACAACGTTACACAGGTATTCAATCCGCCTGATTGGACAAATGATTTCGAAGATGACGAAGACATTTCGAGTGATGAAACAGACAGCGATTAAAATAACCTTTAGGATAAAAATTAATTTACAAACACATACTGATTAAATTTATTGAGATGAATGAAATTAAAATTAAATATATTTTTTTGTTTTAGAATGAATAAATTGATTATGGTTAAAAGTTACATCAATAATCATAACATAATATATGTTGAAATATTAGGTGCAATAATGGGAAAAAATTGCAGTTCAAAAATAGCTTTTGACAAACAAAACCCTTATCAGAAAAATAAAATTAAAAAATGGCTTAAGAAAAATTTTAATCTTACCAACACTCAACTCGAATTTGTTTTTTGAACTGAAACTGTTCACATACTTCAATTAATTTAGATCATTAATAAATTATAAAACTATCACTATAATTAACAAATCACCTTTAAGAATGAATACATCGGAATCAATAATGTCATCCTTAGGATTAAAATATGCGAACAGTGAAAACCCCGTCGATAAAATTACTCATAAATACCGACCAGTTAACAACTATGTCATGGAACCAACATCTGACGACATCGAGGAAATGCTAAAAACGCATAATGCCTCTACAAACAATAGATACGCAGTATACCAATCAGAGTTGGAGATAATGCGATCAGATGTTATTCGTTTAAAAAGGGAAACTGATAATTTCCTAGCCATTGAACGAAATATTCAAAGTTACAAAATTGAATATATGGGGATTCAATATAAAATTGATAATGGCCAGCCACTAACACCTCATGAAAATCATGTAGTATTAACAATGAGTGTTGAACAGCTCGAAGGTTGGCTGACTGACAGTATTAAGGATAGAACTGACAGTCAAGCAAAGAAAATTACTCTTATGGAAAAAATAGATTCCATGGAGGAAAAATGTGGTAAATTAATAAAAAATTACACAACCAACATGATTATAAATCGTGATGGTAAAAATTATTTGCGTTTTACTAGTGCTGATAGCTCCAGATTACAACCCCTTTGTAGGCCCTTAGAAACTGTCGCCCTTTACTTTGTGCAAATGCTAACGCAATGCCATAAATTAATTAAAATTAAACTCGAGCCATGTCTCGATTTAATTAAAGAATATAGGGATCATTTCCCAAGTAGTGATAGATATCACAAGCAAATTAATGTAGTAGTGGCCCGTATAGAAACAAATAAAAATTCTATCTCTAGGCTAGGACTTACACAAAAAATCTATGACCTTTTAACGCCAGAAAGGCAAATAGATTATTTATCGGCAATAGAAACCTGCATGAATAGCCCTGATATGGCCATAGAAATGAATAAGTTGGCCTCCGAAAAAGCTCGGGAACAAGCTGAGGCAAAAATAAAAGCTAAGGAAAATGAAAAGGCAAATGCCATAGCCAAAAAAGCAAATGCTCGAGGCTCCGGCAGGGGCCGCGGCCAAGGCAGAGGCCGAGGTAGAGGTCGCGGTTGGGGCAATTATAATAATCAAAACCGGGGCAGGGGCCGAGGACGAGGTAGAGGCCGGGGTAGAGGTCGAGGTAGAGGTCACTATGACCCAACATATAATAATCAATCTTGGAATAACGAAAATGCCAACCAATTTGCCATCCAAGACCAAAATAACCCTAATGTAGGAAACCATTTTCAATTTGATAACAATCACCGTGGCGGTACAACATTAAGAGGTCGTGGAAGAGGCGGTTAATACGATGATTGTAACCTTTGAATCCTTAAGGATAAAAAACTTAAAAAGCATTGAAAAATAAAAAACTGTTTCTAGAAAACCATTAGTTGAAAAAATTTATTTTTTTTGTAAACAAAATAAACCCCAAGGATTGAAACAAAATTTGAATAAACAATAAAAATATTATTAAATTAAATTTATATCAATATAACATATTCTACTTTAGATATGTATCAAAAAGAAGAATTAATAAATCAATTAAGATTTATGATTCTAACCATCGCAAGTGACTGTATTTCAAAAAATTATTGTTTTAACATAATACCACTATTACGGTCGCTCAAAAAGAATGCAAAAAATGAACTTGAATTGCCCATTGCAGAGTTAATCAGAACAAAAACCGAATTCTTAACAAATGAATGTTGGTTCTTTGAAATCTGTCAAAAATTAACATTAGATGTGGAGGAAGCTAATATGTTACTAGGAGAGTAGAAATTAAATTTAAATTTTACACCCGTTACATCCTTAAGGATAAAAAACTATTTGACTCGAAAAAATACACAAAATCTAATTAAGCTAGATTTAAGATTGAATCATCATGAAAAATCATAAATCGCCCTATATAGCAAACAGCTTGACTGAGACAATCGCACTACTTCAAAAATTCATAGATGAAAAAGGACTAGAAAATATAAGTGAAGAATCATGCTTAAATTTCTTCAAAATTTGGGTTAAAAAGAGAGACATAATTCAGAGAGTGAAACCTTATCGGCTAAATATTATGCTTTTCCACTGTAAAAAAGTGGTGAAATATTTCCTAAAGGATAAAAAACAACTACCTACTATTAAACAATCGCTTAAAAAATTAGCAAATAAACTCGCCCGGAAATTATATACAAATAATATTTTTGCACCCAAAAAAGCCAATATATTCAAATTATCAGAAATAGAACAAATAATAAACACCTTATGGGTCCAAGGAATAAACGGTAAAGAAACCGCCATAATGCTCGGCTTCAATTTTCTAACCGGAAATCGTGTAGGCGATTTAAAATTTGCCAGCTGGAGGGACTTAAATTATATTCAAAATGAAGATGGGCGTTTTTTAAGTATCCCATTAAAAATATCAAAAACTAACCCCATGAGCTTAAAAACTGAGCAAATAACCCTCAAATTAAAACCTAATACAGTATGGGATCTAGAATCAAAACTCACCACATTGCGTGAATTGCAAAAAATAGAGATAAATTCCCAAAATAAAATTTTTAAAAATAGGAGAACATCCAGCTTTGTTTACCACATGGAAAAAGCTAGGAAAATTTGTGGTTTTACAAAACAATTAAGCGGTCACAGTGGCCGTAATTCGGTAGTCGAGAGAATGTTACTGGCAGGGATTAGCAATGATAACATTTGTCTATCATTTAACTGGAAACGAGATTCAGAAATGATATTAAGATATCGAAATAAAGTAATAGAACATAGCTCCAAAGGAGCACAATTTTTATTAGATAAATTTGATACAGAAAACCTTAGGATTAAAAATAAAATTAATCAATAAGAACAAAATAAAAATATTCGTTCGGTAGAAAAAATAATATGCTTATGAGTAGAATTAATCATTATCATTTAACGCATATTCAATCTTATAATTAGGCGCTTACTTTAAAGAAAATGAAAATTATATCCTCCACACATATAGAAAATATTTAAAAATATAATATTAAGAATGTTAAAAAATGACCAAACATTTTCGAAAATAATTTGGGACCTAGATGAATTTATCCAACGCGAAGGTTCAGAAATGAACATGATTCTTCTACGTAGTAAATTAAGATTAATTCACAGTCAGCTACCAAAATCATTAGAAAAAACAAAAATAAGGGGAACGCTAAATAGACTTAGCAAAATCCCAAAGGATAAAATTCTGCTCAAACTTATTGATTTTATCATTTATATTAGAATGAAACATAAAATATCGACATTTACCAGGAAAATTTCTATAATCCGCATAACAAAACCAAACATTTTATTCCAACTCTGTGATAATTTATCAACACACCTTAAACTCGAATACAATAAATAATCGATCAAATTAATACCACATATATTATCCATTATAATTTATAACTATTAAAATTAAGAATGTTTTTTCACGGAAGTCAATCTTTTGCACAACCACTACAGGAACCTATAAGCCATTTTATCCTGAAAGGGTTCGAAAGAAGAATTAAAAATGTTAAAAGACCCTTGTATAAAAGAACAATCCAGTTATGCTTGTCACAAGAAATTGAAGACTTCCATGACCAGATGCGATACCCATACGGACAAATTGTCATGATGGAGCGCAATATAAAAGCTCTAGAACAGACCCGCCATTATTACGCATTTAAAACACTTTCAACAATAGTGGATTTAATTGAGCGGGAAAATTTTGTAAAAATGCTTTTAAAAACAGATCTTGAATTCAGCCGAAATTGGAAAAGTATAAAATTATCGGTCAACAATTGGATCGGTGAAATTTCTAATTTCGAACTAGACGGGTCAACAGAAGTTACACCTTCTACATTGAGATACGTTAATCGAAAAAATAATAATGCCGACTATATACAAGAAAATACCTTGGATATGATAATAAGGGTTAAATCAGAGTGGCAAAAAATCTGGCGAAAATTTAATGACACAAAACGTTCACTAGATTTTATCCTTAAGGATCAAAATTATGAAAATGTAATGTTTGATTTGTCGGAAACAAAACCGGACCTATCAGAAAACTATTTCATGTTAGCCATCGATTCTGCACACGAGCTAAGACTCTGGCATTCATGTGAGGGCAATATCTTCAAATCAAGACCAACAAATCGGCCAATAAAATGGGTTAGTGTAGACGACCAATTCACATCGATGAAACCTACTTGGTGGCTATATGCAGTAAAACGAGGCGAATACCAAAAATCAGATATTAATGATTATCTAAGCGAAGATCTTAGTGCAACAACTATTTACTGAAACATTAAAAATATAAAACCTAAAGGATTAAAAAAACTGCAAACCTCAAGGATAAAAATAAAAATAAAACAAAACCAATCAGTCGGGCTAATACTTGGACTAATAAATGGGGGATAAGGCTCAAAGAAGCATTAGCCCTTGAGTTCTAAGATAACAATTAATAGACTAGGAGCAATCTAGATACGTCTGACTCCAGGCATGAGATAGAGTCTTTTATGGTATGAAAGACGAAACCGGGAGGTACGAACCGGTTTTGTCGGTCAGACCAGAAAAGTACTATTAATCTCTAGATCCGACCCATTTGTTATCATATCATTCGCGAAGTGAATTCATTCAGAGAATTGCACCGATTGACATCGGAGCAAGAACAAAGAACTCACGACAGGGTTCTGAATTCACTCTCTNAAAATTTTGAACATGATTTGCGAAAAATTTTCATAATATTTCCAAAAAGTTCGACAAAAGATGAAAAATAAAGATTTTATGATCTTTCAAACGGCTGGCAGAAAATATGTAGGTGTTTTTTAAAAAAGTTAAAGTAGCTTTTTTTTCGGTTTTTACCAACAAATTTAAATTAACAAAACAAAAAAAATTTTGGACAAAAAATGCGGAAAATTTTTATAATAGTTTGAATTTTTTTGAAATTTTTACGATTTCAAAAATGAAAACTCGAGCTCAAATATTTCCTAAAATGAATAAAAATAATTTTATCAAGCTGAAACATATTTATATCGGTTCAACTAACTATAATAAGCATGAAAAAATATACTGACTTATTATTTTCGTAAGTTATAACAACTCCAGTCTGCCGGGTTTATGACACCCCCTTAACTGATAGCTAAAATCTTTTTGCTGCTGCTACAAATCAAGTTCACAATCACTGTGGATGGATTTTGGGAAATGATAAGTACCCAATTTTCGAATCTATATGTCATTTATAGTAAAAACATACTGTGCTTTTTTTAAACATAAGTTATGTTACATAACGCACAAAAGACAGGATCAGAAAAACGTCTAGTTGTAAGCTTATTTTCAGAAAAGTAAGCCAAAATATAAACTAAGCTCTATTTGACGCCCTTAATTAGTGTAAAAGTTCTATGAAAAAATTTGTTAATAGATTTGTTGTCAGATTTTGAATATAAAATTTCCCAATCAACGAGGTAAAGTTCCCTTGTAGTCACCATACTTTTAAAATCAACATACAATTTTCGAACGAATTTTAAATGGGTTATCACTAGTTACTGCGGTCGCATTTTCTACCAATATTTTATCGTGAACATAATGTTTTCCGCTTTTAATTAGTACGCTAACCGTAGAGAACTGTGTTCATTTTGATACATTGCTTTGCCAATATTAATTATAACATACTTGTTTTGAAACTATAATATGATTCTCTCATCTTTCAATTATTTTAAATTATTATTATCAGTAGCCTCATTTCAGAAGTTAAACTTTTATTATTTTAATGACGGAAACATGAGCAACTAAAAATATAATTGCAGACTCTAATTAAGCCATTTTTAAATAATTAATCTCTCACTGAACTTGATTTTGATGAAAACTAGACTTTCAGGCAACTTTTATGCTGCGGCTGCGATCCCGCGGAAAATTGTGAAATCGAGATTAAGACGCTTTTTCAAAAGCTATCTCCTCCCCCAATTTTCAAGATAAATTTTGGTTTATACTTTATATCGAAGATCCTGCCTAGTCGTCGATTTATCTCGAGCGTCATAACTTTGAGCCAGTGTCCAATCACAATACCCGATTGTCGACTCAATTAAAGAATCCCGCGATTTAATTGCCCACTTTATCAAAGTTATGACGCTCCAGATAAATCGACGGCTAGGCAGGATTTTTGATATGAAAGCTCAAAACTACTTTGACAATAACCTCTAGCTTTTTTTTGAAAGTGCGGCCAGAATTTGTACTGGAAGCATATTAAGGTAACTATAATTGTTTAATATTTGAAATTCAAAAATTGAATTTGATGAAAAAAAAAGTTTTTATTTTTTTTGAATTTATTTGAACATTTTTAAAAATTTGTGTCCTTTTTTTAAACGGAGAAGTCAAGAGACAAAAAATGTGGCATGTATGAAAATTTTCAGAAAAATCAAGATTTCGTTTTTAAAAGTTTTTGTCCGACAAAAGATAAATTTCGAAAAAAACGCTCTAGATAATGTCTTGTATTGATAGTCTGGAGCCTGACACAAACAAAAAATAAAAATGATAAAACTGACGGAGAAGAAAGCTTTTTAGTGTCTTTTGGTAAGGTTTATTATACGTTCATGTGAGTGCGTAAGTTGGATTGTATCAGATTACTGAAATTTTGAAAATGATTGCGAAGAGTTGTTCTTTACGTTATAAAAGTTTTTGAAATTCCACCTATGCTAGTTTAGCCAGAAACCGGATCTTAAAAAAGGCAAATCAGCGACGCCCACTTCCTTAAAACTTATTTCTTAGAATTTGAAAAGAAAATCATCCGGCTCTTCCAAACGAACCGAATTATCTTTCATAAAAACAGTCCCTCCAAAACGCCAGAAATCTTTTTCTGCAATTTCATAAGATTTTTCTATACCAGGTATATCAGGTAATACCTGACAGGTATACCGGAAGCTAGAGATTGACATTTCAATAAGGCTCGTAGAACCAGGTTTAAACTGTCCGTCAAAGTTTTTGGATATACCAAATCTCATAAGTGAGCATAGACAGTTAAAAAGCTATTTCGGATAGTTGTTAAACCGAACAATCAGGGGCCGGAAGTCACGGGACTCCCTTAAGGGGGTACTGGTCGCTGGAATTGGTTTTTCTCGATATAAACTTGGCCAACCAGGGCTTCGAGGAT
>SCLH01000535.1:505404-525052 GCA_004367855.1 Oikopleura vanhoeffeni | reverse complement strand
CCCATTTTGTCTAAAAATACTTGTTGTTAACTTTTCTGTTTTCTCTAGAACATGTTGTGACTGCATATTTTATTGTGTTCGTTGATCATATTATTATAACGTACTGATGAAGAACCTAAAAATTCGAAATATATTTACATAACAATAAAAAATATTATTAATTAATTGTAGTTGTTTATTTTTTTGTGCTTATTATCGTTAGCTGAACCAGAATTAATGTGTATAAGCTCACTTTAATCATTTTTTTTATCTATTTAAGGGAGATTTGAGTTCGGACTTTCATTTTTGAATTCCTAAAATTTTCAAAAAAAATCAAAGCATTTAAAAAATTTTACGCATTTTTGATGCGTTTTTCTGATTTTTCTGATTTCTTTTAAATGATCATAATAAACATGAAAAATGTGAATAAAAACAAAAAAAACTTTAACTTTTTTCATGCATGTCAACATATTTTCTGACTGCTGTTTGAAAAATTATAAAATTTTTAATTGTTATTTTTTGTCGGCTGTTTTAGAAATATTACGAAAATTTTCCGCATATCAAGTCCAATTTTTATAAGTGGTATTTTGAACTCTCGCTTTTGATAGTCAGGACATTTTTCAATAATAAATCACAATTGAAGGTCAATTTTTTTTCTAAAAAAGTTGCTTTTCTCTATTTTTTGCCATTTTTGGCCATTTTGTATGGAAAAAACTTTCATATCTGGGAAACTTTTTAATTTGCAAAACAGTTTGGGAACTTTTCAGTGGAGTACATTCCAAAATTGCTAGAATTTATTAATATCGTCTCAAAAAAAAATTCTAACATAAGTTGGAAATGGAGTTCCAGTGAAAAATGGTTTTTAATATTTTTACTGATGCTCAGTTATGTTACAAAAAATTTACATTTTTTCTTTCATATATCCCCTTAACACACTTTGGTTAGTTTTTGGTCCGAGTGTGTGCGTAAATAGGTGATTTAACACACTCCGACCGAAAACTAACCAAAGTGTGTAAAGTTTGAAATTTCGAAACTAATAAGAACATTGTCAAAAAACAGCCTAAAATGAGAGACATTTTTAAAATTCTTTAAGTGGGTCAAATCGCGTAAATAAATTAAACTGCTGTCTTTCCCGTAACCTTCTCGTCATCCTGTGCGAAAATCTATGAATTTCAAATATAATTCGTAACTTTGTCATGACTAGACATTTTTTCATATATAATCAAAATGCCTCTTAGTAGCAGAAAGGATGTCCACTGGGACTATCACACTGTTTACATTTCGGTTTTCGAAAACGACTCATCCGATTGAGTTCTTTGATAATTCAGAATGACGACACATATTTATAAGAAAATCCAACAAAATAATGGTCCGAATCGGACAATGTTTTTCTTCTTTTTTCGAAACAAATTTGGGATTTATCATAAATGTTTGAAAAAATTTGGAAAGGGTCTGTTTCAGACCAATTTGTTCCGATTTTGTGTTGTAATGAAAAGTACTTTGGTTTAGAGAAACAAAAATTCGAACAAAAATTAATCTCGCTTTGTAGGGTATGTACTGCTTGATGCGAGTTGGAACCAAATTTGGTATTTCATTGATCAATCCTTCTGGAAAAATATCTCCAAAAGATTTCGGAGGATTCAAAGAGCTCGAGGGAATGATTAAAGGACTAGTCACATACGTAGAAACGATGACGGGAGCACTTCAAGATATTGATCAACGACAACTAAAGAAAGAAATAAAGAAATTGACAAAGTTCATGAGAATTCGAAATGTAAGCACTTGTACTCTTTTAACCCGAATTTTTTGGAAAAAAAATTNTTATCAGTGGTGGCACCACTGTGGTGCAAAGAATACTTTGCAAAATAAAAAATACGGCGGCTGAGCAAAAATAAGGTATTCGATACTCATAACAAATCTTGATGAAAGTTTGGGTGAAATCATATTTTTTGTTGTGAAATTTTAGCATCAAATTTTTTAAAGCATTTATTTTCACATGCAGATTTTTTCATTATTTTCTGCATATCTCAAAAAAATTTAAAATTGATTTTTAATTAACTAAATTTGAGTTATTCGATACTCAAATTATGGTTTCTAAGGAATGCCCAGAAAACAACAAACAATTAAAAAAAAGATCAAAATTTTCTTTGGAAAACATTGAAACCTAATTTATGATCAGAAATACTCAAAATATCAAAAAGCTGTAAGCAGATTTCTTCTCGGCATCACCCAAGCTTTAATTTTATTGCATTTTCGACTAAATCCGACGACTTTTATTTTCCGAGTTTTCACTTCCGTTTTACTAAAATGCGATTCTCCAAAATTGAACAGAAAATTTCAAAAATCTAATTCCTCTTTAATAACCGAAACGTATTTTTTTTTCTTTTTCCCCAAATTTATACTTCATTCTGAAATTTAACCTAGTAGGAGTAGTACTTTGAAGAGCTAAAACCTTGAAATTAGGCGGTTTTTGGCAGTTCTTGAAAGTACTAGTCCGAAATTCAAAAATCTAATTCCTCTGAATCCCGAGCATTATTGTTTCCGTAGTTCATGTCAACTTCCAGTGAAATCGTATGCGAGCTCTAGGAGGGGTAAAATTTTGAAATTTGATTAGGCGCTCTAGAACATGCCGCATGGTGGTCACCAGGGTCGGCCAAAAATTATTCTGATTAATTATTTTTGTAGATTAGGAACAAAGAAACATTTTTAGGACCGCTACCCCTTTAATAAGTTTCCGAAGACAAATTCATTTCTTTGTTTCTTTTAAATTCAACCAAATGTCTTTAACTGAAATAAGCTTTCGGAAAATAAAATCGTGTCAAATATTTTTTTTGTTTGTCAAAACCTCCACCTGGTGGTCGGCCTAAAAAATGTGACAAAAAAACCACAGCAAGTAACTATTTCTCTGATTCAATCACAATACATTATTAAGTTATAAAATAGTAAATAAANAAATTGGTCGAAATCGTCTCAAAAACATGAAAACAAATATTTTAACAAACAATTTTAGGTGAAAAACGCATTCAAAGTGGCTGACCTTGATGGTGATGGCCAATGGGATGATCGTGAAGTCACAAAACTAGTTATGGTTGTGGTCAAAAAATTATTGATGATGGTATTTTCCAAATGATGAACTACTTTATTAGAATTCATAAATAAAATTAATAAAACTTCAAAAATTCTATTTTATATTCTGTTCGCAGGCCAGATTGTTACAGCTTTTATGACCAAAACCAGATTTTCATTCCAAATAATTTTCGAAGGAGAAAAATTGCACTAAATTTTAAAAATACAAATTTTCAACATCTATAAAGGTTTTCGGGTCCTAGACTTGCAAAACAAAATAATTGTACCTATTATAATTATTAAGTCTTTGGGTTTTCGATTAATTTTAAGTAGAATAAAAATTGCCTAAAAACTATTAATTCATGGCCGAGAGAAAAAGAAACAGCAGAAAACTTTCTATAAGATTTTAAGAAAAATCGAAATTACCCTAAAAATTTCTTATAAAACCGGAACCCGAAAAACTGTCTGCCTACTTAAAAAGCTGTTTTTAAATATAGGCTGGCAATTACTGGTAAACGATTTCTTGGTCAATAATACAAAAACCTAGCGGATTAGGGGTGCGGGATTCAAATACTATTTCACGCTCTGATTTGTCAACGTCAAATATCTCAGTATCTTATCGCAGAGAGTGCTTATCACCGATAAGTTATCGGGCCGATAAACGCCCACTTTAAGGGGGTGTGCATGTCTGATTTGCAATTTTGNAGCAGTAATTACAAAAATGCAAATTTGTAAACCTAGCCTTGATCTTGTGAAATCAAAGAACAAAATCAGGTTATGATGACTACATCAATCGTCACACAGTCGTAACAGGAGGTCACTTTGCAAAATTTCAAAATCTATCTCCTCGCAGGCCATATATCGAAATTTGTTCAAAAGTTGACATAATACGTTATATGTAAACTGAGGTTTCTAGTGTACGTTTTTTCATTTCAATGTCCGAAAATTTTTTTTTGAGGATTTGATCCGAAAAACAATTTTTAGACATCCCGAAGCAATTTGGTGGACTCTGATTGCCTCTAAGTCTTCATAAAAATCAGACATGCACACCCCCTTAATTTTTTATCACAAATTAGTTTGAGTGCGTTATGAACGACGTCATTTATAAGACTACACCAAAAAAATCACCAAAATCAACTTTTTTCGAATTTTCGTTTGTTTTACTTAATTCTACGCATTTTGGTAATTCAAAGACTGCCTTNAATGAAACAAGCTTATATAAAAAGCGAAAAATCCTTGATTCATCCTAACTAAAGCCTTCCACCATAAACGATCCCTCCAGTGAACCGTGCGCAGATAAAAGTTTCTTGAAAGCAAATAACCGCCTAAATGAAAAAAAATGCAAGAAAACATCTGGCGTCAATTGGGCAAAATTAAGCACATTAATTTCGTATATTTATTTAAAAAAAAATAAAATTTGTTTGATCATACCACAATAAGAAAATGAGCACAAATTTTAACCAGCAAGTTCTTTCGAATTTTGATAAAAAATACCATTTTTCGAAATAAGTGCAAAACAGGAATTAGGTAACTCCGTCGTGTCCCTTATCAATTTGGAAAAAAAAAATGACAAATACTGAAATTCGCCTCTTTTTGCCCGACAGTGACAACCTATTTAAAACCGGAAACGGAAATCGTTTCTAGATTCATCTCAAAAATAGACTCGGCGCAACGTATTAACAAACGAAAGAAATAAAAAATTAAAGGAGCATTTTTTACTCACCGCTAAACACTTTTGGCTAGTGTGGTCGATATTGTGTTCTCGCTAGTGTAGTGAGGGCGAGTCATCACTACACAGTACAACCTCGCTCACCGTCCAATCACTGTTGCGCGTCAAAACCCACGGCAAAGCACGCAGGACAACAGAGAACCTTACCTCTGAGGGAGTCACCCACGGATGCTTTATCTCTAGATGCAAAATATGGATTCCATACATGGTAGAAACTTTATTTTTCTCGCATTCGAAATTTTGTCATCGGTTTGCTTCCAAATAAATTTAAATTTTTTCTATTAATATTCCTTACACTATCAAAAAAGAGAAGACCTCACTGGGATTTGATCCTAAGTGCTGACGTTGAAAACGTTTTAAAGATGGAGTTCCGTTCAATATACATGTAGGATATATCGAAATTTGTTCAAAAGTTGACATAATACGTTATATGTAAACTAAGATTTCTAGTGTACGTTTTTTCATTTCGATGTCCGAATAAAAATATTGAAAATCGAAAAAAAGCGAAAATTTCAAAAAAAATTTTTGAGGATTTGATCCGAAAAACAATTTTTAGACATCCCGAAGCAATTTGGTGGACTCTGATTGCCTCTAAGTCTTCATAAAAATCAGACATGCACACCCCCTTAATTTTTTATCACAAATTAGTTTGAGTGCGTTATGAACGACGTCATTTATAAGACTACACCAAAAAAATCACCAAAATCCACTTTTTTCGAATTTTCGTTTGTTTTACTTAATTCTACGCATTTTGGTAATTCAAAGACTGCCTTCAAAGACTGCCTCAAAGACTGCCTTGAGTCAGTTTTTAGAAATCTACTTTTGATGTTAATTTTTTAGAAAACGACAATAAGTTGGATAAAGTAAATTTTTGAACAACTGAAAATAATCGGGAAAAATAATCTCTGGAAAAATAGGATGCAGTGCATCCGATACACTAATAAAATTATGAGCGCTTTTGATTTTCGAAATTTATTATTTCAAATCATCAATAAAAATGTGGATGACCAGGGGTCGGCAAATTTTCTCAAAATGGCTGGTCTGCTCTGAAACAGTTTTCAAGCTATTCAGATATAATCTGATACCAAATTCGGACTGAGCTCCACTCCCCAAAAATTTGTCTAGGGGTTTGAGTTGAAAAATAACGCGATATCTGCTGAAATTGACCTGAAAGAGTGAATTAGACCAAACTCTGCCGATCCCTGGTCCAAAAAGCAGTTTTCTTTGAATCTTTCTGAATTGCCAAAATACTTCTGCATAATTTTTGAAATTAATCGTCTTTTATTTATGTTCAAAAATAACAATTAATTTCGAAAATAAATAAGATGTTTTTGATTCATTTTCTGAATATATTGTATTTTTTAGTAATTTCAAAATAATAAAACGCATGTGAATTATCTCATAGATAATTAATCAGTCTATTTTTTGTACATTTTTGAAATAGCGAATCGTACTATTATCTTTTTAAAATTAATCGTCTTTTATTTATATTCAAAAATAACAATTAATTTCGAAAATAAATAAGATATTTTTGATTAATTTTCTAAATTTATTGTATTTTTTATTTATTTCAAAATAATAAAACGCATGTGGATTATCTGAGATAATTTATCTCACATAAAACTAATCAGTCTATTTGTTTATCGTCCTTTATTAATTTTCAAAATTAATTCATTTTGTAACTTTATTTATTTTCGAACTTACTTTCTAGAATAATTAAAAATGCAATTTATTTTGAAAATTTATGGAAATCAAGAAATAATAATTTCAGAGAATAAATTCGAAAATAAATAAAATTACCACATGTATTGATTTTGAAAAAAATAAACCAGGATTTATTTGAACTTTTATGTTTCATATTATATCGATAGAATAAACTGAGTTTATTAAACTCTCCATAAAAATTTGAATAATTAATCTCGAAAATACATAAGATTCCAATTTATTTCGTAGAAATTATGTCTTTATTTATTTTCGAAATAGAAAGTATTTTTATTTATCTCCAAAATAAAAAGTATTTCAATCCCCATATTATTTCGCAAAAAAATGCTACGGGTTTTGTATTACCCCCACATAATGCGCCTAGCGGGCTCGTGGTGACTAATTCCCAAACGAGTGATTCAAAAACTATCTCACGCTCTGATTGGTCAACGCCACCGCCTACGCATTCGTCTTGTAAATAATCCCGCCAAATCGTTGACCATCAAACCAATCAATTTCTTCCCTTTTGAATAATAATATATTTGTCCTAATTCGGACACTTTTTTAGAGAAAATTATTAAACTGTGACATTAGGCGATTCTAGAGAAGTGAACTTTCGTGGGAGAAATCATCAAAAACGATGGAGAACTCAGACGATGACGAATTTTTCTCAGGAGACGATTTTGATTCACCTAATGGGTTGGGGACGCAGGTAATTCATTTTGGAATGTACTTACTAAAGTTGTTTGAGAATACAGTAGAGGGGGGGCGAATTGGCTGAAATCTCCGGAAAAAACCTACGCAATTTCATGATTTTTAGCTAAAATAATTCCAGTGCCAATATCGCCGAATTTGCCAAAATCGCCAAAAATTTTTGAGATTTCTTTTACAAATAACTTTGTAGGCGTCACGAATGACGTCATTTTCAACATCGAATATCCAAAATTTAGATATTTTAAGTTTTACATTTGATTGCATTTTGTGGAGTAATCAATTCTACGCATCTTGGTGACTTCACTTCATTCGAATCTATTGTAAAACACCTTATAAAATTAATAATATGTTCGACAAATGACCTCAATTTGAACGCCTACGCGTTTTTTATTTTCCAACAAAAAAATTAATTTCTATTTCCATATCGCCGAATGTGCCAATATCGACGAAATTTTTTGCCAAAAAACTTTCGGCGATATTGCTCCCCCCCCTGAATGTGTTTTTTGCTTGCGAAATGAAAATTGTGATTTAGGTAATTACGGCCAATCAAAAATGGTAACTAGGTGGATTTTATTTCAACAGCCAAACTATAGCCGATGTCAAGGGTTTAAAAATATAATCCACCAAGTTACGATTTTTGATTCGCCGTAATCACCTTAAGGGGGTGGCATCGACTCGGAAGACTGGAGTCAAAGTGTCTGTGAAAAAGTTTTTTCTGGAAGTTACAGTTCTATACGAAGTCGACGGAAAAAAAATCGATTGGTGATGGTTTCGCGACTTTTCATAAAGTGGTTTTCCCACCAGAGGGCCCAAACTTGAAACTTAGGTACATTTTCTGGTTAAGTACATGTCAGATCAAGTTCATTTTAAGGACAAATTAAGCTTTGAAACTAAACTAATAAAACTACGGTTTAGTTTTTTCGAAAATACTTAAAATACAGTAGATAACCTTAAAAATATGAATTTTTTCCACTTAGTGTAATTTGCTCAAAAATGCTCATCAGAATAAAATAATGTTTTTGAGTACATTCCTTATACAATTTCGCGAGCATTAAACTACGGTTTTATTTTTTTCATTTTTGTGATCTAACAAGAAATATAAGCATAATATAATGCCATGAAAAATTTTGAGCGATATTAAAAAAATAATAAATTATTATTTCGTGAGGCTTTGAAACCTTTAAGTGATTTCTTTCGTTATTTAAAATGTTATTAATGTTTTTGTGCCGTGGGAAATAAATCAGGGGAACAAAAGGTGTTATTCACCAATTTATTTTCTGTTTGCCCACGAAAAAGTTGTTTGATTTATTTTCTTCGCAATAATCAAAAATACCGATAATTCGATGGCATTAAATTTGTTTGAGTTGATTTCCAGCTGAGATCTCATCGAAGTTTTTGATCAAGAGTGATTACAGAAACAGATTCATTAAATGTGCTGCACAGCGCTAGATTTAAATCTTATATAAGTCTGACAATTATATTTTAATTATCTACATTTGAAATAAACGTCTCCTAATTCGACAAGACTGGTGAATCTCAAAATGGACATGAATATAGGGTGAAATGATCTAATTTTCAATTTGATGATAATTTTAGAGCTCTATCATATCCAGAAATGTCTTTTATTGAAAATAAAAGACAAATTAACGCATTTTTGTCTATAGACAAAGAAAAAAATATAAAGTATCGATAATTAGGTGCAATATATAATTAGAATTAAGTCAGTTTTGTTTTTGAAAGAAATAATGGCTGGTTAGACAGCGAGAGTGATTTTTCTCAAATGGCTTAAATCTAGAGATGGCGCTAGCACGAAAACCACTTTATAAAAAGTCGCGAAACCATCACCAATCGATTTTTTTTCGTCGACTTAAGTAGAGAACTCTCACTTCCAGAAAAACTTTTTCACAGACACTACCCCTTAAGGGAGTACCCCACGCGGCTTTTATTTGGCTCTCAGACATGATAGAAAGCTAATTTTATCGCATTCTCATTTTGTTATCGGTTTCAATCCTAAAACATTAAAAAAAAATTTCGATGTAAAAAAATTTCCAAAAATTTCCTATTTTTTTTAAATATAAATTTCCTTCATTGTCTGTAACTTTCAAAGTTGAAATCCGTTGACACTGATTTTTTTGCATGAGTTCACTTTGATTTCAATCTTAAAAAAAAAATCAAAAATTTTTAATTTTCGAAAAAAAAATTCTGAAATTTCTCTAGATTGATAAAATCGACGTACCCCACGCGGTTTTATTTCGGCTTTCAGACATGGTAGAAAGCTAATCTTTTATCGCATTCTCATTTTGTATCGGTTTCAATCCAAAAAAATTAAAAAAAAACTTTTCGATGTAAAAAAAATTTCCTATTTTTTTAAGTATAATTTTCTTCTATTGTCTGTAACTTAAAAGTTGAAATTCCGTTGACGCTGATTTTTGTTGCATGAGTTCACTTTGATTTCAATCTTAAAATAAGAAATATTTTTTTTTAATTTCGGAAAAAAAAATTCTGAAAATTTTCTTAGGCAAGTTAGATTGATAAAATCGTCGGACCTTATATTTCGGCTCTCAGACATGGTAGAATGCTAATTTTTATCTCATTCTCAATTTTTGTATCGTTTCATTCCGAAAAATTAAAAAAATGAAAATTCGATGTAAAAAAATTTCCTATTTACTTCTAAATTGACCGTCATTTTCAGCTTATGTCGACCAGTAATTACGTGTTTTATGAGAAAAGAACCGATACATACATTTCACTGTGTGAAATTAACTGGCTGTTCATTAAAAATATGAATTTGTTGAAAACTATAAAAAAAATTATAATCTTCCAAGAAATATTTTATCTGTATGTTCAGGAAGCAAATCTTTGATTGCGCATAAAACCATAACTACAAAAGATAGCAAAATACTGAGCGCATAAAAATCACGAACTCGCAATTTTAAGAAAGTGCTTTTTCCACGAAAAAATTGCTTACTGTGCTCCAAATGATATTGAACTAGCGCGCAGGGTACCAAAAACAGCCATTTTTTTGGACTTTATCAGTGATGTAGGCAAATTAAAGAAAAAAAAAATAATATCTGAGCGCATAACTTTTTAACTAACAAATTTAGGTATGCTCAAAAAATCAGAAAATTATGTTAATACATCGCTAAATGAAATGAACAGATAAAAGTCGAAAAATGACTTTTTGGACCGGTAAAATACCGTAGCTCATACAAAAAACTTTTTGTCACTTTTTCGAAAAATTCAGACAAATATCTCCGGGGTCTTAGAACAGAAACTCAAGCAACTTCTTATTTCAGCTCAGAACAAACGTTGAAGGCTGGGGTACTCCCTTAGAGGGTGGCATCGACTCGGAAGACTGGAGTCAATTTAACTTACGAAATTAATTAGTTGTTTTTACTTTTTTGTGTTTATTATCGTTAGCTAACCAGAATAAATGTGCATCTACTCATAAAAATCATTTTTGTCTATTTTAGGAAAGATTGAGTCAGAAGTTTAATTTTTGAATTCGTAAAATTTTAAAAAAAAATCAAAGCATTATGAAAATTTTCCTCATTTTTGTCCAAAATTTTTCTGATTGTTTTTTGAAATCTGTGAATAAAAGCAAAAAAAATAGGCACTTTAAGTTTTTTCCTGCATGTCTACATATTTTCTGACTGCTGTTTGAAAAATCATAAAATCTTTATTTTTCATCTTTTGTCGAATTTTTCGAATTATATTGAAAATTTTTCGCACAATCGTGTCCAAATTTTTCGAATTCCTTATAAAATTGAGGTAGAATCATTTATTTAATTTTTTGTATCTATTAAATCTCCGTATGTCAACTAATGAGTTGGTCGCGCGATTACCATTTCTAAACTATGGATAAATTTTTAACACTCGGCTGTACACTCGATAAGTGCCACGCGCACTTAATTTTTAAAAATTTAATGGTAGTAAAAAATTTCCGATAAAATTGCGGGTGTTAATAGCGTCATTTTTTGTAATATCAAAAACGCAATTGAAGGTCAATTTTTATCTCAAAGAAAGTTGTTTTTCTTTACTTTTTGGCATTTTTGACCATTTTTCATGAAAAAAAACTTTCATATCAAGGAAATTTTTTAATACGCAACATAAAAAACCGGACTTTTTAGCGCATAACACCGTCAATGTCTGAAGTTTATTAATATCGTCTTTAAAAAATCTATAGTCGAGTTTAGTTAGAAATGGATGTACAGTGAAAAGTGTTTTATATTTTCCCAGAAATTAGTTATGTTAAGAATTAAAAATATAAACGTTCGCAAGAATGAACACTTTAATTTAGAAAAAAAATTAATTTTCACATTTTTTTCTTTCACATCTATTACGGGGCCCTGCGGTCACTTTTTCAGTCACAAAATTTTTATATAATTCGGCTTTTGAAAACGACTGACCGATACGTTGTTCGATAGCTCAAAACTGAGCACAAATATCTAGTGAATAATACAGTTAATTGGTTAGAATCGGACCATGTTTTCGTTTTTCCTGAGATTACTGAAATAATTTAATTATAAGTTTTGTCAAAAAAATTGGAAACAATGGCCTGATTCAGTTATTTTGTTTCAATTTATGTTTCTTCAAATATTTGTCTCAGTTTGAGTCATCCAAGAACTCAATCGTGGAGTCGTTTTCAAACGTCGAATTATATAAAAAATTTAGCTGAAAAAGTGGCAAATAGTGACCGCAGGGCCCCGTAATTGATATATCGCTCTTAAAAATGTATCAATCTCTGCCGGATCGTTGCGACCCCTAAAGGTGTAACGACGGAGGTCTTTAACTCGAGATCAACACATGCTACAGAGCGGACAATTTTTATTCAGAAATTTCGGAATCTCTTTCAGTATTTTATGCTGTCATTTTTAATTGCTGGATCAAAACATATAATTTTTATTGCATTGGGAAGCCAGATTTCAAATTGTATGAAAAATTAAATCTGGCGAAATCAGACGCAATCTAAACTTTGAACGTCTCGCATAAGAAAACCAAACAAGATAATTCGAAACGAATGCCATATTAACCTGTGGCACACAATTGTAATAAGTGCTTTTTTATATAAAAAATCTGATATCAGTGCTCTAAATGAAATTGAATAAGTGCTTAAGGATGTGGGGACGATAATTGAGATTTCTCAGAAAACTTTTTGATTGTCCATTTTGTAGAGAATTTTCCACTGAGTTTTTTAAAGCTTAAGCTAAAGCTAAGGATTTTTCTGAATTTTGATTTTTTTCAAAAAAAAATAAGTTTGAGATTTTTGAGAAATTTGAAGTGAAAGGTACCAATTCGATCTAGAATTTATTTGTCACCTTTCAAAATTGCGAATGTAGACACTTAACTCGAAATACTGCCAAAAACGTTAAATTTCAATTTTAATTTTTTTTTAATTTCAAAAATTCAGAACTTCAATAAAAACTAGAAATTCACAAGTCGTTCCTGAGACTTTGGAGAGGAAATTGGAAAAAGGCTACCGTTCAGACCTTAATTCAGCCTTTGCGGTGAATTTGAAGCATAAATTAAAAAAATCTACATATTTTCAATTTTGAAATTTCTACCGCTCGAGATGCGCATTCATATTTGGAAGTTGAATCGCAAATAACAAGAAAAAGTGATGAGGACTGAATGAGGAGTAGGCTTTTAGTGCCTTTAGAGACGCCTACTAAAACCCATTTTATGAGCGTAGGTTGAGGTATCAGATGCTCTGAATAGTACTGGCACCTTCCTTAAGAGTGTACTACGTTTTAAAAAAAAATATTTCTGAAGTCAGGTTTCTCAGAAACTTCACTTGAAAATGTGTAAAAAAGAGCCCAATTATCGTGCCCCACATCCTTACACCGAAAAACAGTCAATTTAACGTGTAATTTTGTCGATTTGAGCAAATAGACCGAAAATTACATTTCTAATTCCATATATTTCTTTAATAACCATCAATAGTGGGCGTTAGAAAAATCAAATATTTTGACATTCATCTCTAAATAAAATGATACGAATTTAGTCACAAGACCGGGTTTTTCAACCAGTACGATCATACAAAAAACTTTTAAACACACTTTTTGGAAATTTCAGACAAATATTAACTATATCCAGTATTTTAGTATCGTCAGGCTGTTTATTAAACAGGGCTGATGTTCAAAAAAAAGTGAAACGCGTCGGTTTACCGCCTTGACAATTTTCATTTCGCAAGTAAAAAAACACATACAAGTATGTGACATACGTATGCTCTATAAGTAGACTTTATAGACTAAAACGTGCATCCAATAGTTTATTTAATCACTTTAAAATCAAGTGTTCTAGCCCCCGAGCAAAAATATTTATCGGCAATTTCTCGTTGTGCAATCCTATAGTGACAGTAATTCTGTGACTTACAGTATACTGTATACTTATGAAAAAAAACTGTAAAAAAAATCTGTAATAAAGAGCGCTCATTAAGTATGAATAACTATTTGGCTAAGACGATTTGAAATATGAAATTATTGATGTCAAACATGGGAACCGCAGTATACCGATTATTATTTGCCCATCTTTTAGAGAATTTTGTGTGGTTATTTTAAGACTATTTATTTTCTTTGAAATTTAAAAAATCGGTTAAAGATGGGAAAGTGACAAATCCCGATTTGTATTATAGGGGCATTTTAGGAAATCACGATTATTTTTCATGTTGATTTTATCTTATTCAGCTAATGCCTTAGTTAAGGGTGTGGGTGTCGCTGATTTTGACAGTTTTCGAAGCTAATTTTGGAGTAAACTAGCAGAAGCTGATATCCAAAAACTTGTGCATCTTGAAGAACAACTCTTCACGGTGAATTTGTGATTTAACAGTATTTCTGATACAATCCCACTACGCCGACACCTACGCTTTAAAAAGCCTCCTGAAAAACAACCGCTAAATACGGCATTTTCCTTATCCGTCAATTTTCACCCAGTTTTTTCATTTTTTTTTGTTTCAGGCTCAAAAAAGCCTCATACATGATGCATAGTTTGTCATTTACTCGGAATTTTGCTTTTTGCGGAAAAAAACCGAAAAAACCAAAAGTGAAAATTTTGAATTGGTCAGTTGGGCAGCTCAGGCAAAAGTATCTCCTCCACCAGTTAAGAAGATACAGTTTTGTCTCATACTGCCATCTGAAACACAGGCCTTGTTTGACAAAACATTAGATGAGTTTTTGGTAAAATTTTTTTTGGCGTCTCTTGGGGGCCATGTCAACTTTTCATTTAGCCTAATCTTTGAAGTTGGTCAGTTGGAGGCTCAGGCAAAAAGCTATCTCCTCCACAAGTTTAGGAGATTACCAGTTTAGTTCATACTCATTCGAAAGCACAGGCCTTGTTTGACGAACAATTAAGAGCTTTTTGAAATTTTGATTTGGCGTCTCTGGGGTTTTCATGTCAACTTTTCATTTTATTTTGAACTTTTACAAAATTTTAAAACCCAAAAAAAATTTGACAAAATGCTTCAAATATTTTTTTCGTAATTTCAAACACCTTTAAGGATATTTTGGTTCAATTTTTTAACTGGTCTCAAAAGAAAGAAATTAGCGGCACTTTCAATTTACATCATAAATTAATCAATAATTGTTTGTTTTTCGTTTTTCGGCCGCCAAAAGCGAAATTTCGAGGTAAGGGCGCTTTTTGCATATGTTTGAGGCTTCTCTGAAGCCTGACACAAACAAATTATAAAAAAATGTGGAAATTGAAGGAGAAAATGCGTATTGAGTGTTTTTAGAGGCTTTTAGGTTTAAAAGCCTAGTGTAGGGTGGGTGACGATTGTATCAGATTACTTTTAATTACAAATCACCGTCGAAGAGTTGTTCTTCAAGATGCGAAGTTTGGATATTCAGCTCTGCTAGATTTATCCAAAAATAGCTTTGTAAACTGTCAAAATCGTGCGACACCCACACCCTGAAGGCATATGTACCAGTATAAAAAAGCTTTTTTTCAGTTTCTTTCCCTGTTTATTTCAAAATAGCATATGCACATTAAATGTTTTTTCCTATATTTACTATAAAAATTGATCAGCAACCAGCAGAAATGAATTTTTAATTGGGGAAACTTTTTACACGAAATAGAAGAAATGCAGCTAGAGAGCAATAAGAAAAATCACAAAAAGATGACTAAGGAATGGCTTGATTTGAAATGTGATTTTTGAAAATTTACATTTGAAGGGTTTAATTTCCCAGAATAGTCAGTATTTCATCAGTTTAAGGCTCAGACGATCTTTTCGAGAAAAATTTAATGATTATCTCGATTAAACGTAGTTGAAAATGTTGGTGAAAATCTTGATTTCGAATTTAAGGATATCAACCCGTGGACACAAATCCGCTGTATCTTTTTAGTTTAGAGTTGGTACGAGCAATTTGATTTAAAAGGCGTTTTTCTTAATCGCCCAATTTTAGTGTTATTGTTTGAAAAAAAAAATCAAACCAGCCACTAATTAGCTATGTTCTCTAAAACGGGCTGAACTTTGGTATCTATTAACAAGTTATAGAATGCATAAAAACGTGAAAAATGATTTGTTGAATTTTCGCGGTATTTAACCATATGCAATTAAGAATAAAATTCCATGGTAAAACCCTCAATCTCATTCTATGTTGCGAGGAAATTAAAATTCGACAAGAGGACGTTGCTAATTTTTTTGAAAGCGTGGCTTTCCGTACCCAAATGGGACAATCGACTTTTCTTTGTGCCCTCCCTATACTTGCTTAAAGCTGGGGTACGGAAGCACACCGATGCTTTCCGTAACTAAATTGCGTCTACATTATTTTTTTATTTTTAGGTCAACTTGGGTACGGAAAGCACGGGCGTGCTTAGCCGTACCAAATTGGTCTGAATGAAAAAAATTGTTTGAAAACGCCAATCGTCTTATTCGATATGTACTGCAAATGTAACTGTAGGCGTGGATTGAGCGACTTCCGACCGACTGCCCTGTGAGTGCACAAGTGTAGGCCATAACTCTGGCCCATAGTAGAGGTCATATACCGGAGAGACTAACTCGAAAAAAGCTGTTCTTTGTAACACGCAGATCGATAATAACAACAAAACATCAATTGATAAATCAACCTTTATAAGCCGCGGTTTAAAGCCCGAAATGGTGTTTTTTCATGCTCTAATTTGTGACCACTTAGGAGGCTCCAAAGTGTTTTGTTCGATGGTCGGAATCATTCTTCTTGAGAAAGTTTGACCACCATGAACTCGAAGAATCCGGACTGAAGGGTTATTTTTGCAGATGAGTCTCCCGGTACTGACTCTACTTCATGCGGCATAGTTATGCCTATCACTGTTGCTCCAGTGCAGGGTCGGTGAAATTCCTCACCCACTCCTAATGACGCAATAACCAGACGTTGCGTTTTTCACACATATATTTTCATTCAGACCAATTTGGGTACGCTCAAGCACGCCCGTGTTTCCGACCAAATTGACCCTAAATAAAAGACATGAATGTGCATGACCAATTCTGGGTCGGAAAGCACGGCACGTGCTAAGGCGTACCCAAATGAGGTCACACTACACCGACTCAATTTTTTTAAATCTGATTTTTTTAAAAAACTACTTGTAGATTTTTTGCCGAACTATAAATCGTATATTTAAACTACCAAGAAAAAATAACTTTTCTGCGTTCTTCATGCGAATTTTTTCTTAAAGATCAACCAAAGTTGTCGATAAATGTTCGTTCGATTTTTCTTTAAAAAAAAACTAAAATTTGGGAGATAAGAAAAAAATAAAATTCCATATTTAAATTGCTCGTAACAACTTAAAATTGACAGATCAATCGCGATTCGTGCCCACGGAT
Source organism: Oikopleura vanhoeffeni (assembly GCA_004367855.1). Taxonomy (NCBI): domain Eukaryota; kingdom Metazoa; phylum Chordata; class Appendicularia; order Copelata; family Oikopleuridae; genus Oikopleura; species Oikopleura vanhoeffeni. Next base: position 508,070 of record SCLH01000535.1, on the reverse strand, counting down.
CTCNAAAATAATTCGATTGGTCAACTTGAATTTTTTTTATAAATCTCCGTTCTTGTTTACATTGATATTTTTTGCAAATAAAATAAGTCTGTCACTCTGAGATTAAAGCTAACAACTTCAAACAAACTATTATTTGTCTTGATCATGTCACAATGCTTCATAAATTAGTAAGTGTAATAAGGAAGTATTAATTAGTAAAATTAACAAGTTTGAACTTTTGTGATCAAAGGTTTCCGGTTTTAGATTGATATTTTAATTTGTATTTTCATCAAAAGTACTTTGATCAGTGTCAACAGCTGTATATAATGTTGAGGAAACCATATGTAGAATTTTTTTCTTCACAGGATGACGCTCTTCAAACATTTTATATAAACTTCAAATTTTCAAAATCAAACACGAATGGGTAGACTAAAAAACAACACTCAAAATTAAGGTATTAGACAATTTGTTGCCCACGTGGTCATCGTCATGGCGACTATAGTATGCCAGAAGGAGCAAATTGTGTTATCTTTTCAACTTTCCAGGCTTCGAAAAATTCAATTATCAATATCAAGTTTAAAAATAAGCCCTTTTTAAAACTCAAATATCTTTTGTGAGAATTGAGTTAACGTTTATTTTTCCAATTGTATATTGTAGTCCGTAACCTTGAGAAGTCAAAAATTGATTCATATTTAGAAAATATTATCACATCAACCTTTAACTGCATAAAACCTAATTGCTAGTATTTCTTTCCATTGAAGTATACCGTCATATCCACGTATCCAAAAATCACATAATGCCGATATTATTGGTCAGAAAAAAATTCTCTACAATTGCAACCAAGAATATTTTATAAATTCATCTTAATTCGCCGAAAATTATTCTTGAAAATTCCTGTCGAAAAAACTGATCACACTGAGCGTTTTTTGAAAAATTAAAATGTTCTAGTATTCGAATTTTTAGTATTCAAATAAATCAAACTTAAAAAGAATCAGTTAGAATTAGAACTTACGGAGATAACTGGGTGTTTAAATATTTAAAGATTAGTAGTTGATAATTCAGGCTGTTTATTAAAGGATATTTACTTTTCACTAGAACTTTAAAATATTAATTTCAATTGCCCTCAATCTGATCAGTCATTTTTCTCGACTACTAGATATCAACAAATGTTTTAGCGGCTACACTGAAGCTAACTTAATTTAGCAGGATAAAACTATAGATAATTAAAAAAATCTTTTACGAAAATCTTGGAAGAAAATCACCGAGACAAAAACAAAAATTGGTTCACTGAAATTAAGTTAGCTACAGTGTAGCCACTGAACATTGCAAAAGACATTTTGTTGATATAAAGTTTGGTCTTTTAGAAAATCATTCTTGTTTTTCGAGATTAAATATAAAGGCATTTTTTGCAAAAATAAAAAGTTTTGATGCGCTTTCGATTTATTATTATCATTTTCAGATTAAGTTTTTTTGTGCGAGTGAGAAATTAATTTTTTTTCGCAGTAAAACAATTTGAACAAGTAGACCTCGAAATCGGTAATTTTTCTAGAAAAATAACTGATAATGGTGGGATTTTCGAATAATTATTTTATCAATTTTATCTTCAGTAAAAACATTGTTTTGGGACTCGAGGAGAGAACATTTTATAATTTTTTTGAAATAACTTGCTACAAGTTATATTTTTTAGTTATTAAAAAATATAAAATAACAAAAATGCCTAATGTTTTTGTCATTCCTAAGCATGTATGGTAAAAAGTCAAAAGAGACACAAACATATATTAAATATATTAACCAAGTATCTTCAATCGTGGCCTTAACGTAAATTTCGAGACTCTCCACGTTTGCGTGCCTCTACACTCATCGCTTAACTAAGGCAAGCCAATCACAGGCGTGGATTCAAAAGCGTGCTGCGGNAGTCGAGTTTAGTTAGAAATGGATGTACAGTGAAAAGTGGTTTTTATATTTTCCCAGATAATTAGTTATGTTAAGAAATTAAAAATATAAACGTTCGCAAGAATGAACACTTTAATTTTAGAAAAAAAATTAATTTTCACATTTTTTTCTTTCACATCTATTACGGGGCCCTGCGGTCACTTTTTCAGTCAAAATTTTTATATAATTCGGCTTTTGAAAACGACTGATCCGATTACGTTGTTCGATAGCTCAAACTGAGCACAAATATCTAGTGAATAATACAATAATAGTTAATTGGTTAGAATCGGACCATGTTTTGGTTTTTCCTGAGATTACTGAAATAATTTAATTATAAGTTTTTGTCAAAAAATTTGGAAACAATGGCCTGATTCGGACTATTTTGTTTCAATTTATGTTTCTTCAAATATTTGTGCTCAGTTTGAGTCATCCAAGAACTCAATCGGTGGAGTCGTTTTCAAACGTCGAATTATATAAAAATTTTAGCTGAAAAAGTGGCAAATAGTGACCGCAGGGCCCCGTAATTGATATATCGCTCTTAAAAATGTATCAATCTGCCGGATCGTTGCGACCTCCTAAAGGTGGTAACCGACGGAGGTCTTTAACTCGAGATCAACACATGCTACAGAGCGGACAAAATTTTTATTCAGAAATTTCGAATTCTCTTTCAGTATTTTATGCTGTCATTTTTTAACTGCTGGATCAAAAACTATAATTTTTATTGCATTGGGAAGCCAAGATTTCAAATTGTATGA
>SCLH01000535.1:488993-502296 GCA_004367855.1 Oikopleura vanhoeffeni | reverse complement strand
CCCTTAAGCATATGTACAAGTATAAAAAGCTTTTTTTCAGTTTCTTATCCCTGTTTTATGTTCAAAATAGCATATGCACATTATAATGTTTTTTTTCACTATATTTACTAAAAATTGATTCAGCAACCAGCAAGAAATGAATTTTTAATGGGAAACGTTTTACACGAAATAGAAGAAAATGCAGCTAGAGAAGCAATAAGAAAATCCAAAAAAGATGAACTAAGGAATGGCTTGATTTGAAAGTGTTTTTGAAAATTTACATTTGTAGGGTTTATATTTCCCAGATAGATCGATGTATTCATCGTTTGAGGCTCAGACGGATCTTTTCGAGAAAAAATTAATCGATTATCTACGATTAAACGTAGTTGAAAATGTTGGTGAAAATCTTGATTTGAATTTAGGATATCAACCCGTGGACACAAAATCCGCTGATCTTTAGTTTAGAGTTGGTACGAGCAATTTGAATAAAGGCGTTTTTATAATCTCCCAATTTTAGTGTTATTTTTTGAAAAAAAAATCAACCACCACTAATTAGCTATTCTCCAAAACGGGCTAAACTTTGGTATCTTTAACAATGATAGAATGCATAAAAACGTTGAAAAATGATTTGTTGGAATTTTCGCGGTATTTATACATATGCAAATTAAGAAAAAAATCCATGGTAAAAATACCCTCAATCTCATTCTATGCTGCGAGGAAATAAAATTCGACAAGAGGAGGTGCTAATTTTTTTGAAAGCGTGCTTTCCGTACCCAAATTGGGCAATCGACTTTTTTTGTCCTCCCTATACTTTACTTTGCATAAAGCTGGGTACGAAAGCACGACCGTGCCATCCGTAAACTACATTTGTCACATTATTTTTTATTAGGTCAACTTGGGTACGGAAAGCACGGGCGTGCTGAGCGTACCCAAATTGGTCTAATGAAAAATATTGTTTTGAAAAAACGCAACTCATTGATTATGTGTAATTAGGGTGTTGAGGATTCCACCGACTGCACTGAGCACAGTATAGCATACTTCTGGCCCATAAGTAGTATACCGTGGACTAATCTGCAAAGCTGTGTAACGCGATCGTATAATAACAACAAAACATCAATGATAACATCAAGCTTCATAGCGCGTTTTAAACCCGAAGGTTGTTTCATGCTCTAATATTGACCACCTTGGCGCTCCAACAGTTTTTTTCATGTCAGGAATCAATTCCTTCTTGAGAAAGTTGACCCCCATGAACTCGAAAGAATCCAGACAAGGGAGTTTTGCAGCATGATCTCCTACTCGACTTCATACTTAGCGGCAATAAGTATGCTAATCACTTGCTCCAGTGCAGTCGGTTGAAATCCTCACCCACACTAGAATGACGCATAACCATAACGTATGCTTTTCACAAACATATTTTATTCAGCACCAACTTGGTACCTAAGCACCGCCCGTGCCTTTCCGTACCCAAACTGACACTAAATAAAAAAGAAGAATGCAGACACAATCTGGGTAGCGAAAGCACGGCGTGCTACAGCGTACCCAAGAATGGTACACTAGACACCGACTCAAATTTTTTACATCTGCATGTTTTAAGAAACTACCTGTAGATTTTTGCGCAACTATAATTCGTTAATATTAAATACCAAGAAAAATAACTTCCTGCGTTTTCATGCATTTTTTTAAAGATACCAAAGTTGTCGATAAAGTCGTTGATTCTTGAAAAAAATACTAAATTGGGAGATAAGAAAAAAGCCAATTCATATTTTAATAATTGCTCGAACAACTAATTACAGCATCATCGGAATCGTGCCAACGGGTTAAATATCCTTTGAAAATTACAAACCAAAATCCTACACAAATGTTAATAGTCGATCAACTTTTATAATATCGGGTTAATAAATACTCATCATAAATAACGACGAAAATTTTTAAGCAGATATTTTTTTTAATTTGCATAAAAAACGCAAATTTTTTTGCTTCCGAAAATCACTGATTATTTTTTTAGAAACTCAAAGTTCTAATGAATATAACTGAATTTGTTCAACTAAAAATGTGACCCCATAAAAGACAGCTGGTGTGAATTAGACTCTGTGATGGCCGAATTTGACATGGACGACAAGGACCCATCTGGTACCATGCGCGCCGAGCGTGGCTATTCCTCAGAAACCAGACAGTGATATAACGACTGCCGTTGACGACTTTGAATTCTCAACCCTCAAAAATCACTAGCAGAACAAAGTATTGTGATATGATTACGTTAATTTAGAAGGAAAACATATTTATTGAAAATTATTATGAAGTCTAGATATCTCGGGGAAAATTTCTTAATTATATATCGCACTTGTTTTCGTGTTTTTTTTTCATATATATTTCTATCGTATTGTAAAAAATTTTTTTAATTATTCATTTAATTATTTCATATTATTATTTTATTTCCTTTGGGTTCTCGTAAGCAGCGATAAATACATAAATATTTATTTTATAATAATTATCTTATTTTTAATTACAACGCCTTGAAGTCCGTTATCAGGAANGAAAAATCCAACGAACATTATCGACAACTTTGGTATCTTTAAGAAAAATCGCATGAAAACGCAGAAATTTATTTTTCTTGGTAGTTAAATAATACGATTATAGTTCGGCAAAAATTACAGGTAGTTTTTTAAAACATGCAGATTAAAAAAATTGAGTCGGTGTCTAGTGTACCCATTTGGGTACGCTTAGCACGCCCGTGCTTTCCGTACCCAAATTGACCTAAATAAAAAGAATGAATGCAGACCAATTTGGGTAAGGAAAGCACGGGCGTGCTAAGCGTACCCAAATGGGTACACTAGACACCGACTCAATTTTTTAATCTGCATGTTTTAAAAAACTACCTGTGATTTTTGCCGAATTATAATCGTATTATTTAACTACCAAGAAAAATAACTTTCTGCGTTTTCGTGCGATTTTTTTTAAAGATACCAAAGTTGTCGATAATGTTCGTTGGATTTTTCTTTGAAAAAAACACTAAAATTGGGAGATAAGAAAAAAGCAAATTCATATTTTAATTTGCTCGTAACAACTTAAAATTACAGATCATCGGAATTCGTGCCCACGGGTTAATATCCTTTGAAAATTAACACCAAAATTTCCTACTACAAATTGTTAATAGTCGATCAACTTTTTATAATTCGGGCTATTAAATATCAATAAATAACGACGAAAATATTTTAAGCATGGATTTTTTTTAATTTGCATAAAAAACGCAAATTTTTTTTTGCTACCAAAATTTCGATTTGATTTTTTGTAGAAACTCAAAAGTTTAATGAATATACTGAATTTGTTCAGCTAAAAATGTGACCCCATAAAAGAGCAGCTGGTGTTGAATTAGACTCTGATGATGGCGAATTTGACAGTGACGACAATGACCCATCTGGTACCATGCGCGCTCGAGCTGTGGCTTTCTCAGAACCAGACAGTGATGATAACGACGTTGACGACTTTGAATTCTCACACCCTCAAAAATCACTAGCAGAACAAAGGTATTGTGGTTGTTACGTTAATTTAGAAGGAAAACATTATTTTTTGAATATTTATTATTAAGTTCTAGATATCTCGGGAAAATTTCTTTTAATTATTATTCGCACTTTGTTTTTGTGATTATTTTTTTTCATTATTATTTTTATCGTTTTTGTAAATATATTTTTTTAATTATTCATTTAATATTTCATATTATTATTTTATTCCTTTGGGTTTCTCGTGAACCAGCGATAAATAATAAATTATATTGATTTTATAATAATTACTTATTTTTAATTTACATAGTCTTGAAGTCCGTTATCAGACCGCTCCAACTCAATATTAAAAGTACTGAGTCCAGCGAAAAGAATCGAGACGTACCATGCAATATGCCATAGTAGGTAGTATGTGACATGTCATGACATAACGTAACTTACTATGGCATATTTTCATGGTACAGTCTAGAACTTTTCGCTGGACAGTACTTTTAATATTGATGCGACGCGTCGTGATAAACGGACTTCGCTGTACTTTTTTTTCGATTATTATTTTTTTCAGTCAAAAAATTTCTAAATTTCCGGGAATTAATTTACTTGAGTAAAGTTTTTTTACTGAAGTTTTTTTTTCGATATCAATAGAACTTTAATTTTAAGACTTTTGGACAAGAATGCAGAAAGGTAAAATTCGAACCAATTAATTAAAACACAGTTATTAGATTATTTTATTTGGGTTCGAAGCACGATCATATATATATATCGAAAATCCTGCCTAGTCGTCGATTTATCTGGAGCGTCATAACTTTGATAAAGTGGCCAATTAAATCGCGGGATTCTTGAATTGAGTCAACAATCGGGTATTGTGATTGGACACTGGCTCAAAGTTATGACGCTCGAGATAAATCGACGACTAGGCAGGATCTTCGATATTGTTTTCTAATTGATTTTATTTATTGCACGATTATTAAATATTGACATCAAAATAGTACTTTTCACTACGTCTCACCTTCAGGTAATGAAAGGTAACAGAAATGATTTTAGATTTCGAAAAGTTGACAAAAAATATACAGTATGTCACGTTTTGCTTTCTTTTTTCCAATTTGCATAAATCTGAATTCCACCGTTTTGATTGGTTTAATCTGGAAAAGACGTAGGTATTTGCCAAAATTGATCGTTCTCTATGGGGGATAGCAAGTTATGCAAATTGGAAAAAAGAAAGAAAAAACGTAACATACTGTAGTTCACATTTTTAGTTATTTTTTGGTTATGCCTATCTTTGACTATAAAAAGTACGGTAGAAATTATCCGTGGCGCGGTTTTTCTAAAATCAAATAAACCGTTTCCGAGCCATTCGCTCCGATTACAGGTTTCGCTAAAATAAAATTATGTCAGTACATTTTCGATTAATTTTCGCATTCAAAGCTGTTGAAAAGACATATTTACTTAAGTAGTACTTAGTTCTAAAGTAGTACTTAGTTCTAAAGAACTTTTAAGTAAACTATAGTTTGTCGAACAAATTCAAGTTTTCGATTAATTTTAATACCACACGCAAAACAGTCTAAACAGTTAACAATTAAATATTTGACAATTTAGTATTTTACTTGTATGGCTAATTTCCGACTTTCGCGCTTCCTCGTTTTTCATATGTTATTATGAAAAACTCGTTTTTTGACTTATAAATATGATGCGCAGCGGGGTAATAACTCATTTTCTGACTACTAGATGGCCAAATACTTTTTTCTGCCCGGAATCGTTTTTTTTCTGGGTCAACAACCCCTGTGAGGTCATCGAATTTTAACAACTACTGTAGTTTTATATTAAGTTTTACCGCTGCGCCTACTTATAGACAAACGAGTTTTCAAAATAACGTGCCGGAAGGTTTTGGGCAAATACGATTATAGTCTATAACTTATAGACTATAAGGTCAAAACACCTTTTTGCAAATATCATAATAATGTAGCGGGTATTATCTTTTATAATTTATTTGAAAAAAAATCAATAATTTGCAAAGTGGCTCTCTTAAAATTATCATCAAATTTCCTGAAATCCCGTTATGCCAAATAACTGTGGCGGGATATAAATTTAAAAGCCGGATTCAGTCGGGTCGAATGTTCTCGAAAACGGCTGATCCGATTCGAAAGTTTTCAAACGTGATCGACGTCAAAGGTTCGGATCTCGGCAAATAGACTATTTTCGTTACCTGGTAGATATACGGTTCTCAAAATATCGAGGTTTTAAGATTTGACCGATTATTACCGTTATACCGAACATCCACCAGGTAACGAAAATAGTCTACTTGCCGAGATCTAAACTTTTGACGTCGATCACTTTGGAAAATTTTCGAATTGGATGAGCCGTTTTCGAGAACATACAACCCGACTGAATCCGGCCTTTAAATTTATATCCCGCCTGTATATTTCGTGTTATACTTATTATATCTAAAATTATTTCTGTTTCTTCTGACTACCCAAAGCTCAATAATAAATTCATACCGCTGTCAAAATACTATTTTTAATACCAATTTATTATATAATAGATTATTCATAGTCTGATCATTGGTTATTAATCATTTAAACCAGTATTTGCCAACAAACACAAAAAAAGTTCAATCATTTAACTTTCATGTTATGTTTCAAACGTTTTTTACACGAATTTTTAGCGAAATGTTTCCTGCAATGAGTACGATTTTGTTCGAACAAGCTGAAGAGCAGATTATTTTTGAGGAAGAAGAGCTAAGAATAATCGAAGAAGTCCAGAGAATGGATGACCAAGAGTTCGAAGATGCTGAAAAGGCAATCGCTGAAGGAAATGATCTTCAAAAATAAAAAATAAGGGTTTCGTCGTCGTTTTTTTTTGTCAATTATACAAGTATAATCAAAAACTGATCCCATAGAAAAAAATGGCCCAAAGTTCAGAAAGATCGTATGTACCAGAACCGAACTTTTTTTGATGAGCCCATCTAAAAAAATCAGTCAAAAGCAATTTCTCCAAAAATCTACACTTAAAATGTACTTAAAAAATGACCCAGTTGACTGATTAATACCAATTTGTTTAGTCCTTCGAAAATTAGGCTCGCATTTTGAGCTCTTTACCGCCAATAAAAAAAATGATTGATGTGGAAGTAGTAGACTTTCAGTTACAGTGGGTGACCAGTTAGATGTGCTTTAACTAATGTGTGCTTTAACTACTGACCCACTGTATAATATCTTCAAAATTTAAAAATATCGTTATACGATCATCGTATGTACCAGTTCCCATTTATTTCACTGGCAAATTCGAGATCTCTAAGGTAGCTTTTTTTTTAAAAGAACACACCCTTGTCAGCTTAATAACTCGGAAGTCATACAAGATATAGTATATCATATAGACAAACGGTTTTCTGTATGGTGTAGCCAAGTAAATTTATGACATGGAAAAATTTGTTTTTTTTTCAAGGTCAGCCGGTTCGCCGGTAATTGACGGTCCAAACCGGTAAAATCGGTTTTATACAGAATCCACCACAAGCAAGTTTTGAAAGTATACTTTTTAGGATAGTTTTTCAAGATGACTTCCGAGTTATTAAGCTGACAAGGGTGGGTTCCTTTAAAAATAAGCTACCTAAAAATATGTCGATATTTTATAACAAATTCAATATTCGCAAATTTTATGTTTTAATAACTTTTGAAAATTCAACTAAGAAAACTTCAAAATGCCACAGACTCCCGAAAAAAATAACGAAACATTGGCCTGGGAAGAAAGTCTTCTGAGGACGCCGGAAAATTTTAAGAAACCTCAAAAATTATCTCGATCGTTTGACGAAACTGCCTTTTTGGAAGATACAGTTTTGCCTTCCGAAAATGAGAATGACATAACGATCGTTCATGAAGACGATGAAATTTCCATGCAGGATTTTGGTTGATCGATAAAATTTTGTGAATAATTGTCTTTTAGGACACACAATTTTATTTTATGAATATCTTCTCCGTTAACTATTGGCGTTGTTTTTATGAGGTATACTATTTTCGCCGGGAATTTAAAAAAGCCTATCTTTGACTATAGAGAAATGTGTAGGCGGAATATATTTTCTATGAAAATTTCTAGACTTTGTTCTAAATGTTTTGAAAATTATATTTTTGCATTGACTACCATAGAATTATGAAAGTGTATTTCTGACAATGTAATGTGACAATGTGTGTGATATCAACACACCCATATTTCAATTGTATACATTTTTATTCGTTTATAAGAGAGATCTTAACGCCTACGCAATTTTCATAGCAAAAGATAGGGGAAAAATTCCGGGCGAAAATAGTATACCTCGTTTTTATCTGATATTTACGGTTAAAATAGTTCTGCGAGGTCTATTTGATTATACGTATCGTTCAGACTGGTGATTCTAAAGACGAAAAATCTAGAAAACTTTATATGAAGGCAACCTATAGGCTATAGCCAATTTTAATAAGAATTTTAGCTCTACCGCAAAATAGATATTATGTGATACAAAATATTTTTACTTTTAAAATAATTGTAGATGGAAAGTTAATCCGCCTGATTTTCCAAAAAATTGTATTCCATATTTAAAACGTTTACTGCTAGAGCAAATGGAAGCAAAAAATCTTGAAATAATTCGACATCAAATAATATTTATTGTCAACCTCAGAAAAACCTAGAAAATTATGTAAAAAGTCAAAACCCCATTGAAAATAAAAATCAGGCGGAGTAACGCTCTCTCTTTTTATAACCCATTGTTTTTGAGATTGCTACCGTACATAATGAGGGTATAGTCTATAAAGACATGCTTAATAAGAAAATATGCAAAAAATATGGCCGAAACTAACGCTTTTCATATTGGAATGTACTCTATAAAGACCATATCTAAGATTATACTTACGTGTCCCGTAGAACTTTGAAATCAGAGACCTAAAGAATCGTGTGATATGATTGGTCAATACACATTGACTCTTGTGTATTGACCAATCACACCACGCGATTCCTTAGGTCTCTGACGTCAAAGTTCTACGGAACACGTAAGTATAATCTTAGATGTGGCCAAGATGACCTCTTTTTCGAAAAATATTACCTAGGTTGGCTAGAGCCAAAAAAGGTCTTCAATATGGAAAATATTATACGTGTAGACGAACACACTAATTGTGAGGCCGCTGTCCTTATAGACATATTTGGTAACAATTAATTTTATCAAATACTTGAACTGATACTTTAAACTTACACTGAAAATATACGCCAGTATAAGCTTACTTTTTAATTTTCATCGTAAAATATAAAAGTCTCTAAAAACATATTTTCGAAGGTAAATTATTTCTCTATCTCGCTGTCGTAATCTTTTTCGATTAATGTGACATACCTGATTTTGAACAAAAAAAATTTGGTCAGTTCAACTGACTCAGTTGAGGGAACAATTTTACTATCGAAAATGCGTAGGCGGAAAAATATTTTGCCAAATGTAACCCCATGGATTTTTTTTCTCTTTAGTCCAAAATTAGCTCATTTTTATGATAAAAATAATCTTAGATTTGCGGAAAGTTGCGCAATATTAAAAATCGGCAATTTAAACACTAAAACCTCAATATCCCCGCAAAATTATCATGTGAAATTTTTTTTTGTTCGATAATTTCTTTAGCTTCCAAATTCTAGATTAGAATTTTTATTTTGTTTTTAGTTGAATTCAGTCGTTTAAAAGTTCAAATGTTCCCCGGTCCGAACCCTAGACATACCGCATTTTCACCAAAATCTCCTCTCTGCATCGTCCACACACTTTTTCTCTTTACCACTTGACGGTGAACTCCTTACGTTTCAAGTTTTTTTTATTAATTTCTTACTTTTTTGGTGAGCTTTTTTATTTGAGTATTAAACATGAGCTCATCGAATGCGTCAAGTTTATTGATTCTTGAGAGCGAGAAAAATAAGTGTGAATTTTTACTAGTAAAAACGTGAGATGCAAAACGCTGCTTTTTTATTATCAACCAAGACTCAGATACCTCGGAAATACGCCACGCCTGCTAAACCGGTGACCGAACCAGAAATTGAACCGAAAGTTGAACCAGAAGTTGAAAAGGCAAAAGGTGCAAGGAGGTCGCTAAATGTGCTCCTAAACGACTCTTTAGAGGAAACTTTTACAGGTGAAAATGACACGATTAACGACAATTATACTGGAAATGACTCGTTGGAAGCAACTTACATTCAAAATGAATCTGAGGCATTAGAGAGCACTTTTAGTAAAGAAACTGATGTGTTAGAAGGCACTTTTACGGATGCTTCAGATAACACTTTTACTGAGGAAATAAAAGACCAAGAAAATACGTTTGAGATTACCGGTGATTTGGAGAATACTATGGAACCGGTCACTGACAAAACAGAAATCGAAAATATAGAAGGACACGGTTCTTAGTTATGTTTAAATTATTCTTTTCAATTTATTAGATTACAATCTAGTATTACTCTAGATTACTCATTTAGCGCAGTGCGTCTAGTTCGTGCCAACATTTGGCTTGCATTTAAGCTCTAGCGCTATTTTTTAGATCATAATTTCTAATTAAGCCTTTATTTTTTGTATATAAGCAAGTGACTTTAAAACAAATTTATTCATACATTTGTACAAAGTTATTTATTTTTAATTCTCTATAATAAACAATATGAATCTATTTTTTTGGGCAAAAAAAGTTATGCCGTTCCTTCCTAAAGGGAGTCGGTGCATTTTGACAGATTGGCACTTTTTCAATTTTTTTTCTCTTGATTGGAAACTTTTTGCCACTTCTAAATTTTCGGATACAAACATTTTCGAAAGAAAGTTGCCACTTTTGAGCTTACTTCATTTAATCTGATTTTCTTCAGATCGATCATTTTTACTTTATAAATCGACTTTTGAAAAAACACTCAAAAAACGTTTGCTATCAAAGGTGTCTAAATTAAAGTGAAATTTATTTTTTATTGATAAGAAGCTCTAAAAAATGGTCTCGACCACCAGCTACAATTTATATAATTTAATTTTATACGATTTCTACGTCAAAATTGAAAAATTAAATTTTTGAAAAAACGAAATTTTAGCACATCGAAAGAAATATTTTTTTAATTTATTAAATTTTAAGTGGTGGAGGGGTCAGCTTACCAATTTGACAAGTTTTGGTGTAATAATTTTTTTCAATTCTCGATTAAAAAGGGCTTCGATGGATTTCTGCCAAACCGTAGATTCGTTGCAAAAATTATGATTCAGAGTATATACAGAGTATAAAAAAGAGCGAAGAAACAAAACGAGGACATATTTGATTTTAGTTAAAGTGGGCATTCTCAATATTTTCAGCTGATGATTCTAGAAAAATAAGTTTGAAAATTTTTGAACAAGAAATGAGGGAAATTTTCAAAATATTTTTGTCTCTGAGGAAAATGACCGAAATTTTGCCAAAACTGACGTAATTTTTCATTTTTATCTCTATTTATTTAATAGCTACTTGTTCAATAGCATAATTCAGCTATAAGAACAAAATGCCGTTTTTTTTACAATGAAGAAATTGTAAAATCAAACTTGTCCTTATAGATAAACAGAAAAGCACAAAAAATTATATCCGATTTACAGAACAAACCCCTGACCAAAAAGTCGATCTCATCGCCGCTCAAAATTCCGTTTACGCTACTCCTTTAACGCACACGCCTGGCGACGAGAAACATATTCTAGAGCCTAACTCAACCAATAGTAGCTTTGATATGGTTAGTTTAGAAGATGCAATCGTCGGTAAAGAATCGGACCAGATTTCCGATCCCGAAATTATAGAACAGGAAGTCTTAAAAAAATCGGAAGAGCCTCAAGAAGAACTAGAGGAAAGTTTTAGTAGTCGAAGGTCGAGAGGTACCGGGAGGCAGGTACCGGAAATAGAACCGGAAGTAAAACCAGAATCTGAACTGGAAATAGCTGAAGGTGCGTATACAGTCGATTTTGACAAATTTGACGATCCAAATTTTAACCCCTTCGAGACGAAAAAAGCAATGCGTAATTCTCCAGTCCAAAGTGAAGAACCGGGTGATATACTGGAAGTACCGGAAATCAAACAAGAAAAACCTCCGGAAGTGAATCAAACTGGCCAAGAAGAGCCCGGAGATATGATGGATATACCGGAAATTGAACCAGTAAAGCCAGAAACTGAACCGGAAGTTGCTCAAACTAACCAAGAAGAACCGGGAGATATAATGGATGTACCGGAAATCGAACCAGTAAAACCAGAATCTAAACCGGAGATGGCTCAAGATGATCAAGAAGAACCTGGAGATATGATTGACGTACCACAAATTGAACCAAACCTTGTTCAAAACGAACTAGTATCACCAGAGGCTAAACCGGAAGTCACTCAAAGTGCACCGGAAAGTTTGAAAATGTCCAATTTCGATTTTGATGAATCCGTTGAATTCGATCCTAATTTAAACCCCTTCGAGTCGAAAAAAGCCATGTGTAATTCTCCACCAATTGTGCCAAAAGGCGCGTATTCTGTAGACTTTGACAAATTCGATCCAAATTTCAACCCCTTTGAGACGAAAAAAGCAAAGTCAAATTCGCCCACAAATATGACTGAAAATAAAGAATGCAAAGTTTTACCGGTCGAAGATTCGGTAAATTCTGAACCGGAAATGATCTTTGAAGATGATCCAAATGCTACATTTGAAAAATCTGAACCGGAAGTCGTGACCGAAAATACTGGTAATTTTCAGGAAGTTCCAGTCGCGCAAATTGAAGAATTTTCCGCTGAAGATTTGGAAGTTGGGGAAATTAATTTCGAAACTATTAATAAAACAATTGAAGTTTCAAAAGAATCACCGGTTGAACTTGAAAATTCAAAAGAACCGGAATTACCGACAGAACCAGATGTTTCAGAAATACCGAAGGTACAAAAATATTTTGAAATAGAGACTGAATAAAATTTCGGGCATTCTTTGCCCGGGTAACTTTCAATAATTCACGGCAAACAAATACCAAAATTCATCAGCAAATAATTCGTGAAATTTTGTATGAATTTAAATAAAAAGTGCCAATTTTCACGGGCCTTTTTTTCTGATTTGCCTGGAAATTCCGAAAAAAATAATAATTTTTGTGCAACATTTATTTCAGATTTTTTCTTGAAAAGCTCCTCTTTTTTAAATAAAATTAACCCAGTTGACAGATTATCACCAAAATTTTTGAAAGGTGCGCCTTATTACTGCGAAAATTGGTTTGCATTTTTAGCTCTTTAGAGACGCTTACGATTTTTTGGAGCATGTTTGCAATGACAAAATTATTGGTATTTTTCCACAATTTTGAGTTTATCGACCTACAGCGGCTGCTGTACAGCATGAGTTTTTTATTGTCACATTTTTTCATCAGGCAGCTAGACAACGAGATTGAATTACCGCCGAATTTGGGCATAACATGTGACTAGGGTTAGGCCATCATTGGTGACACTTGACAATTTTTGAGAAAAATAATTTGAACCAATCAGAGGCCCGTATTTTTTGAAGTTTCGGAAAATAGAACACTTTTTAATTTTTTTAAACAGATTAAGGTGGTGGTAGTGAATAATTTAGCTAAAATCGGGGTTTTCAATGCCAATTGCGAGAGTACAGGCCCAAAAATGGGGCATCTTGAAGTACAAATTGTTTGACCAAATATGACTTTCCTTTGTTTCTCTCGGTTAATTTTAAATTAATAAAATATAATAATATTTTATTTAAAATTTATTTGATATCTAGAACGAATAAATTTTATGTTCTTCCAAAATCGTAACATTTTTTTCTCCATCAATTTTTTGTCCTGCGGAAATTGTCACATTTTTTTCATCGGTGAAAAATTGCGCCTTTGTTTATTTTTCACC
>SCLH01000535.1:476621-488674 GCA_004367855.1 Oikopleura vanhoeffeni | reverse complement strand
TTAATAAAATATAATAATATTTTATTTAAAATTTATTTGATATCTAGAACGAATAAATTTTATGTTCTTCCAAAATCGTAACATTTTTTTCACCATCAATTTTTTTTCCTGCGGAAATTGTCACATTTTTTTTATCGGTGAAAAATTGCGCCTTTGTTTATTTTTCACCACCAAAATGCTGTCTAGCCGCCTGGTAAAAAAATGTGACCATTAAAAAACTCAGGCTGTGTGTGATATACTGTAAATTTTAACTTATTGTTAATCCCGAGGGAATTCACGGGCAAATATTGACAATTGTGAGTTATTGAGAAAAAATCCGGAGAGATATAAATCCAGAAATTATTTTATTTCAAACTCGATTAAAATGGACTTTTACGATAAAAAAAGTGAAAAAACAATATTTTATCCAAAAATGCGATTTTAATGTAAAATAATTTAAATCTTTATTTCAATTAATAATTGAAAATAGTGTTATATTCACAGCCAGAGAATGCATTTGGAATTGCGAAAAACAGCCTAAAAATTTAAAATTTTTCGTTCTTTCGAGAAAAATATCAAACTTGTCATTTTCAACTTTTTTCTCTTTCAACTGACAGAATATTCGTTATTGTATTTTTTGAGAACTTGGAAATCAGAATTTTTAAATTAAAATACCATATTTGGAGTGTTACCAAAGAACTATTTTTGATAATTTTCTGCAGAGATAGCCCTAATCATGCAGAATGATTCCTTAGTATGATTCATTTTTCTTCCCTTTATGTATATGCTATATAAATTATATAATATAGGCTCCATACTTTTAAGAGATAATAAAAAATATTTACGGTAATACATTTGAACTTGCTAATTTTTGAACAAATAAATACCAATACATCAACGCCTAAGGATACATCACTGATATCAACGTTTTAAACTATTTTTTGTAGCATTTGTTTCTTGTGAAAATAGATTATAGAAGATAATAATATAAGAGAAATTATTGCTTTGAGAATATTTCCAATTTTGCCGGGCCACTTTTCTTCCTATTTTTTACAATAAAACCTACGCAATTTCTGGCCAAGATATAGTCCAGCTTTTCCGATCCCTGATCATGAGTGGCTTTTAGCACAAAACGACCGAGAAGCAGTCAAAACATAATTTAAAATTTGGTGGCAGTATTGCTCCCTTACCAAAATTATTTTTATTTTAAAATTTCATAAAAACGGAACAAAATTGCAAATCTATTTTTCTTTCAAAATTTACTAAAAAATAGGCAAATTAAGTTTACCATTTTATGAAACTACTTTATTAAAAGATTGATAACCGAAAAATTACTCCGCCTAAACATTTGATGTTTTAAATTTAATTTTTAATTTTATATGGATTAATAAATATTTTTAGGGCGCTTATTCTGTGGATTTCGACAAATTCGACGATCCCAATTTCGACCCCTTTGCGACGAAAAAAGCCATGTCTAACTCTCCACCTCTAATTCCTAAAGGTGCATATTCTGTAGATTTTGACAAGTTCGACGATCCAAATTTTAACCCGTTCGAGACAAAAAAACCTCCAATGGCCAATTCGCCGACAAATATAGAAAAACTGCAAGAGGTGGTTATCGAGACAAAAATTATTAAAAAGGCAGAATCCAGCGAAAATATTGAAGAACCAAAGGTGATTTTTTATTATCTAGCCGAAAAGGCTTTTGTGGGCGAAGGTATCTTTCGCATGTACAATTTTTAATTTAATATGCCTAAAAATTAAATTTTTATCTTACCAAACGTTTTCATGCAATAGATATATTGGCGAAAATTTCTCCGATTTTTTAGGCCCTGAAAATATAAAAATTTTCAGACGTGTGTGAATCAATAGTAAAAAAATAAGTGTATTTGAAAATTTTAGGGCAAAATTTTCGCCCTTATATTTTCAAATACAATTACTATTTAGTATTTTTTACTATTGATTCACATACGTTTGAAAATTTTCATATTTTCAGGGCCTTAAAAATCGAAGACATTTTCGGCGGCGGTATTTTTCGCTTGCCACATTTTTTGACGATGTATTTTTCATGAAATCAGTTGTATTTCGAATAATCAATAATTCGGTACACTTTTAAAAATAAATTTGGTTCACGCTCAAGGGAAAAAATATCGTGGCCAAAAATTTATTTGATTTCAGTCGAAAATTTCAGGGACGGCGGTATTTTTAGCATGAAAAAGTTTTGTTCGAAAAAAAATCCTGAAGGGCAAAATAGACGTTTTTTGTAAAAAAAATTTCAGATAAAAAAAAATCGATTCCAAAGTTTAAGAATAAATTTCCACGATAAATATACCTTCATCCTTTTGGTCAGAATTGATAACTTTTATTTTTAGCCAAATGCAAATGAGACTATCACAATTGAAGCCCCTTCTACTGACCAAACTTTTGAGTCTACTTCTACTGACCAAATTCATGAAACTTCAGAACCAAAAACTGAACCACAAATTGAACTAAAAATTGAAAATGAACCAATCACAGTGGCGGAAATTCCAGCCGATGAACTGATAGTGCCAAAAGGTGCTTATTCTGTCGATGTTAATAAATTTGATGATCCCGATTTTAACCCCTTCGAGACAAAAAAAGCCATGTCTAACTCTCCGATCCCCAACGAGGAACCTATCGCTCCAAAAGGCGCATATTCTGTTGATTTTGATAAATTCGACGATCCAAATTTTAACCCTTTCGAGACAAAAAAAGCGATGTCGAATTCACCGACAAATATACCAGAGTGTAAACCGGTAGTACCGGTTAACGAGGCACCGACGGACGAAATTATGAATGAATTGGAGACAGGATTTGAACCACCAAAAAGAGCACCACCGAAATTAAGAGCAAACAGGAAAAAAGTTGTTAAGAAACCGGTTGCGAAGAAACCAGTCGTAAAACCAGCACCGGTGCAGGAACTCGTAAGTCATTTTTAGTTTCTGCCCGAGGTCTGTATTTTTAGATGCCTCGTTTAATTCGATGAGATAGCTCGGAACTGGGGGGTACCGTAGAACGGCCGATTATGTACAGCGACCTGTAGTACAACGGCCATTGTACAACGGCCGTTGGACAACGGCCCTATTGTACAACGGCCCCCTGCTGGACCCCCCGGAACTGGCACATACGAGAATTTTTTTAAAACCTTTAGGATTGGGTCCAGAAAAATCGGGTTCTTAGATTGTTTTTTTGGGAAGCTGATAATTTCCGGTAAAAAATCGAAATGACAGCTCTGTAATGACATGTTTTTTTGAAAGTTTTATTATGTCCCCAAATTACGAAAAGATCGTATACGAGACATATGTGAGTCTAAAAAACCCATGAAGTTGACTCTTCTTTTGAAAGATTTTTTTGTGGACTCGGGCCATTTGTTGCAGCTAGAACGATAGTCGGAACCGGATGATAATTTTCGAGCAAGTCTATTATGAGCACTACTATTTGTCCAAATATGAGGAACTATTCTTTTTCCAAATTTTGCCGGGATCTCTTTATAAGGACGGAGTTTTAACAAGGTCGATTATCAGGATGTAGGATTATTTTCATCAAAATTTTTAGTTTATAGGTAGGGTGCGCAGCGGGACTATATTATAAGCCTATAGCCGGTCCTTATATCCTATAACTTATAGGGTCTTACAATTAAAAATCGGCATGTTAAAACAGATATTGTTTTAATCTTACATACTTCCATTCAAATCCTTATATACTCAAAATAGTCTCGCATAAAGACTATAAGTTTCACTGGTGAGAGCTAGTTGACGCAAGTATTAATCGAAAGAACAGTTAACTTCTCTTTGAAAACATATCGAAGATTATGCCTGGAATTTGGACAAATTATAGGCTTAAGCATATGCATTTTTCCAAATTCCAGGCATAGGCATAATCTTCGATATAGACGAAAAATAACGATTCAGTACGCGAAAATCAACTTATGTTGGTGACACTTATTTTAAGGAAATAAATCACACTATCTAGAGCTTTAGAATTCGCAGTTTTTTAAAGTAAATGATATAATTTCCATAAGATAAAAATTTAGTTTCCATCTCTTTTGGGTCAAACGTATAGATCACTTTAATTGACCCTTGCCCTCTTGACTCTTGTTTATTAGCGCAGTCATTCTGACACTATTGTGTGCTTGAAATAATTAACAAAAAATCAGTATATGCGACAAATTGCTGCGCTCATAAATCACGAAAATATTTCAGTATTAACGACCAATTGTATTTCAAATTTTTTTTATAAGAAAAGCAGGAAATACTCTACATATTTACGACCATTTTCGACGCTTTCATTCGGATTCTTAATTTTTGATTCTTGAACAAATAAGATGGGACAAAATAATGTGAAATCTGATCCTCTTCAAAAAAAGAATGCATTCCAATCTATAAGGGTAACTTTGCAAGAGAGAATTTAGCATTTATTTATTGAAACTCACCATCTGTTCAAGTAAAGACCACGTTTAATTTTTAACAAGTCTAATTACCGGGGAACCGGTTATCACTGGAAAAAATTTCAACATGGCAAATTCGGTCAGAATTCAGAAAAAAACGTTTTTCTCTGTCTAGTCTGGTTCTCTCAGAACAGATACCCCTGGGCCAATTGCAAAAAAATGCGGCCCTAGCTTTTCCGCTGCTGGGCCGGTATTTCCGGTTTTACCGGACATTTCTCAAATGTCACATTTCTCAAAAAATATCGGTTTCGACAAAAAAAACATCGAAATGTACTGGTAAAAATTTAAAAATTACCGGTAGAAAATTGAACACTGCCAAACCGGCTCTGCAGTGACGCGAAACTTGAAAGATATTTTATGGCTCAAAATTTCAAAAAATATCGTATGTACCAGCCCGATCTCCTCGAAATAAATACTAATTAGATTTCTGAAAAAAACGAACCTCTGTCCTGTCAGATTTAAAATATATGTACTTTTTAAATATCGTTTTTTATTTCAGCCCCTACAACTTCTTAAACAAATTTTTAGGTAAATGAAGAAGACGATGAAATTCTAATTCCAACAGGTGCTTATTCCGCTGATTTTGATAAATTTGACGATCCGAACTTTAACCCCTTCGAGACGAAAAAAGCCATGTCCAACTCTCCAATCCCTGGCGACGAACCTATCGCGCCAAAAGGCGCATATTCTGTAGATTTTGATAAATTCGACGATCCAAATTTTAACCCGTTCGAGACCAAGAAAGCCATGTCCAATTCCCCGACAAATATTCAAGAGGTTAAAAGTGGAGATACAAAACAGGAGGTTAAAACCGAGGAGACAAAACCGGAAGTCTCGAATGAAATTATTGAAGATTTGGAACCGCCAAAAAGGCCGCCACCCAAATTAGGAGCAAATAGAGCCAAAGTAATCAAGAAGAAACCAGTTGCCAAGAAACCAGTCGTGAAAAAGGTATTGTTTAGCTACAATAGTTTTTAGTTGGCAGTTGAATGCAAAAAACCATTTCTCGATATCAGCTATGAAAATCTTTCGCGATATTCGAGCGTATGGGGGGTTTCCCGTAATAGTCATGAGAAGGGTGACCTCCTTTAAAAAAAAACTACCTTAGCAGAGATATCGTCACTATCAATAGGCCGAGAACAATTTCTCTAAACCGTAATTGTTTTTATAATTGCTTGACAAAGTTGCAGAATTTCTTCCCTGTTATTTTAAATCACTGGTTTTTTGTGCTGATTACGGGTTTACCACTGGTAGTCAGAAATCGAAACTTGAGGGTTTACATTTTCTCAAGAAAATCGGCTATCGGGGTGATTCCATCAAAAAACGTCACATCTATATTTTGATGAGAAGGCCCAATTCTGTGCAGGTTTTTTATTTCAGCCATCTAGTGGTCAGAATGAGCTCAAAACCTTCATTATGAGAACTCACTTCGATTTTTAGCAAATAAACCAGTTTTTTCTTGTTTTCACAATAAAGGAATATCTCAGCTGTCCGACAGACAAAACCACCGATAATCATATAAGGTCTAGACTTAATATATTAAGAGCCTTATGTTAGTAATATCATGCCTAATAATAAAATCCGTCCCAGAATCATTTTTTTTCTCCTGCAAATTTTTTACCAGTAATTACCCATAAGTTAACTTAAACCGTTTTTTTTAAAGGCTCTTCCAATTTTAGTTATTCTCCAGGGAAAAAAAATTATCTAGGAGGAAAAATTGCATATATTTTTATAATTTTTCACAGGATGCGTACTCATAAAACATATTATCGAACGACTAAAGACCGGATAAAACTTTTTTTTCGATTCTCTTGAAATATCTCACCCCGAAATTTGAAAAAAAAATCATATACATATATAACTTCGTTACGATCCCGTGCGCCAAAGAGTTAAGGGGTCGGTGCATTTTGACAGATACGGATATGGACTCTTGATGAAACTTTTTATAAAATCAAAGAAAATGTTTGGCATATGACGAGATTTTGAACGCCTACGCCTTTTCATTTTTGACAAAAAAAGTTATTTCTGTTTTCATATCGCCGAATGGGCCAATATCGTCGAATTTGCCAATATGCCGAAATTTCGGCGATTTTGCCCTCCTGTATACAGTGTTTTATCTCGCTGATGAACTAAAACTTATATTTAATTCCTTATAATAAATGCATCTTAATTCACTATAAAAGTAAGTGGAGGATTTGAAATAAGAAATTTGAAAGTCAAAGATGAGAATCGATTTCATTGACTCATCTTGTCTTTTACTGATCATTATAAAAAGTAAGATTTTTTTAAATTATCAATCTTTTTTTCAAAAAAAAAGGGATTTTCGGCCAAATTTTCGAGATTTTGGAATAAATGTTTAAGGGCCTCGGTGTATTTTGACAGATACGGATATCCGCGGATATGGGCTCTTGATGAAAAACTTTTTACTGAGTTTAAATATTCTTCTCAATATGCCATCAAAGTAATGTTTCATACTCCAGGCAACTTTTGTAACCACAGAATTTTCGAATTATTGCTTTTTTGAGTTCGAATTAAACTTTTCCAATTCGACAAATTATGAGAAATTTTTGAAAAAAGTTCCGAACATTATCAAAAAAATGCCTTATTTTTTGTTTACTTTATTTTTTTCATTATTTGTTTCAAATCAACGAAAAACATTCTTCAAAATGGCTACTTTAACTTTTCTTGGAGGTGACCACATATTGTTTCTATGCTATTTGTAAAATCATATGACACTTTTTTGGTCGAAACTATTTGGAAATATTTTAAAAAATTTTCTCATTTCTGGTTCAAAATTTTTCAAACTACAGCAAAATGACTTTAAACCGACGGCCGCTTAGGACGGCCTTGACGACAGAAAAGCTGCCAACATGTCTTTAAAAGGACGGGCGCCGCAGGCACAAATTCCGCCAATGCCTCTAATAGGACGCCTTAGAAAATTTCCAAAGGCTCGGGTCGTCCGTTTAAAGTATTTTGACTGTAATTTTTTTGAAATCACCGGGTAAAAATATTTAGACTGCGGCCTTTTATTTTTTTCAAATATGTCCTCGTTTTGTTTCTTCGCTCTTGTTTATACTCTGAATCATTATTTTTCAAACGAAACTACGGTTTGGCAGAAATCCATCAAAGCCCTCTTTGATTCAGAATTAAAAAAAAATTATCACACCAAAACTTGCTAAATTGGTAAGCCGACCACCACGTAAAATTTTTTAAATCAAACTCATGAAAAAAAATATTTCTTTCGATGTGCTAAAATTTCGTTTTTTCGGCTTTTTTCAAAAATTTAAATTCTCGATTTTGACGTAGAAATCGTATAAAATGAAATTAAATAAATTTCAGCTGGTGGTCAAAACCGTTTTTTCAAGCTTTTAATTAATAAATAATAGAAAAAAATTTCACTGTAATAGACACCTTCGATAGCAAACGCGCGTTCTTTGAGTAATTTTTCAAAATACGATTTATGAAGTAAAAATAAAGAAGTAAGCTCAAAAGTGGCAACTTTTGTTCGAAAATGTTTTTATCCGAATATTCTGAAGTGACAAAAAGTTTCCCATCAAGAGAAAAAAATGGAAAAAGTGCAAATCTGTCAAAATGCACCGACCCCCTTAAGTTTACAATATTTTGTAACCAAAACATTAAGGAGGAACCTGCTTTGATTGACGACGAGCCACCACTTCCAAAAGGCGGGTATTCTGTGGATTTCGACAAATTTGACGATCCAAATTTTAACCCCTTCGAGACGAAAAAACCGCCAATGGCAAATTCTCCGACTCCTGGCGAAGAACCTATTGTACAAAAAGGTGCATATTCTGTAGACCAATTTGACGATCCAAATTTTAACCCCTTCGAGTCGAAGAAACCGCCAATGGCAAATTCTCCGACAAATATACCAGAAAAACCGACAAAATTGCCACAGGAAACAGAGGACCTTAAAATTGATGATTTGAACGAGCTTAATACAGAGCTAGAACCCCCTAAGAAAGCACCTCCGAAGCTTGGGGCAAATAGGGCTAAAGTGGTCAAAAAGCGACCAGTGGTCAAAAAAACAGAACCAGTTGTAACCGCCACCATGGTTGATGATGAACCACCAATTGCAAAGGGTGGTTATTCCGTTGATTTCGATAAATTTGATGATCCGAATTTTAACCCCTTCGAGACGAAAAAACCGCCAATGGCTAACTCTCCACCTCTTTCAAAGGGTGCATATTCTCCAGACCAATTTGCTGATCCAAATTTTAACCCCTTCGAATCGAAAAAACCTCCGATGGCAAATTCTCCGACAAATATACCAGAAAAATTACCACAAGAGACCGAGGACCTTAAAATTGATGATTTGAACGAGCTAAATACAGAGCTAGAACCTCCTAAGAAATCACCTCCGAAACTTGGGGCAAATAGGGCCAAAGTGATCAAGAAACGACCAGTTGCCAAAGAAATGGTGGTCAAAAAACCTGAACCGGTAGTCACCACCAGGGTGGTTGATGAGGAGGTACCAATTGAAAAGGGTGGTTATTCTGTTGATTTTGATAAATTTGATGATCCGAATTTTAACCCTTTCGAGACGAAAAAACCTCCAATGGCTAATTCTCCAGAACTTCCTATCCCTCCATCTAAAGGCACAGTGTTAGAACATAGAAAATAATAACTTAAGTTATTACTTAAAGGTCGTTTTTTTAAGAGTGTCCAACTAAAGGGGTATCTGTTCTGAGAGAACCCGACTAGATAACAACAAACGTTTTTTTTTTGGTAATTTCGAGCAATTTCCATGACTGATTTCCGGTCACGTGATCAACCTAGGAAGCCAAACAAATTTTCTACCGCATATTTTTTTTCAAGGTTTTACAGGCGAAAACCCATTTGTCGCTATCTTGTCTAGTTCTCCAAGTAGAAATCACAGTGGGACAGTCTTAAAACAAACGATCTAGGGGTTTTGAGCTGAAACTGGAAGAAATTGTCCTTATAAACCACTATTAGGCTTCAATTTTAAATGCATTTTCGATTTTTTAGGCATTTTTTGCAAAAGTCAGTCTAAGCGAACAATTTTAGCTTTGTCTAAGCGGACAAAATGGGATTTTTGCCCCTTTCCACTCAGAAATCGCCAGTATTATTAATGAAAGTTTTTGATATTGACTCGGAAAAGTAAATTGAAAATTTTGAAATTCTGCTTTCATTACTTTATTTTTTATGCAATATTTAAATCCGAAACAATTGTCAATGGTTCAATTTTTTAAAAGGCTATTTATTTTGGTGAGATCGGTACTGGTACATACGGTATGTACCAGTATGTAACATACGATTTTTTTTGAAATTTTATATCCTAATAATATTTAAAAATTGAAAAAACGGCAGATATTAGGCTGATATAACTTTTCAAGCTACGTGTCACTGCAGAGCCGGTTTTTTGACGTTTTTGTATTTTCAAAAACCGATAATTTTTGGCAGATGACCGGTAAAAACCGGAAATCGAAAAAATGGCTCTGCAGTGTCACGTTGTTTTGAAATTTTTATTCTGACCCAAAATTTCAAAACGATCGTAAGTGCCAGTCGTCTAAAATACCCTTCTTAAAAGAAATCGAACCAATGCTAGATTTTCTTTATTGTATATGTATTTCGACGTTTTAAGTCATCTTTTAGTACAGTGTAAAATTGAAAAAATCAATGCTAGATTCATTAAAGTTTTGACAGAAAAAATTCGAATTTCGCAAAAGTCCATCTCATGAAAACCACCAAATTTGCCTGAATTCTAAATTTGGTCTTTCACAATACTACATGTATGAATTCAGCATTAGAAATTTTTGATAATTTTTAGATCGCATAATAATCATAATAAAAATGTTTCAAATTTTTCAGTCAGAGAAAAAAGCGACACTGTTTTCTCTTCTCATAATAGAATTATTAATGTTTATTTGCATATTTTTCATGAGCGGTCGGCTACAAATACTGACTCATGACAGACTACACCTCACCCTTTGGACTACATGCCATTTTTAAGACAATTGCAAATGGATTTTTGCACTCAAGAGCCAAATAGAAAATCTTTTTGCAGTTATCTTCTTCTGTTCGAAAATTGCGTAGTCAAGAGCTAAAAACGCAGAAATTGCACTCTTTTTCTGCAACTATTTTTTTGGTGAATTTAAAACAAAGATAAAGAGACAAGAATTCTTACGATTGACGCTTTACAGTAAGGTAGGCCCGACCAAAATTGTCAATCATGGATTTTGCTCATTTTTGGCAAACATTATGGATTCACCAAAGTCGGGCCCGAGTTCGTTTATTAAAATTAGCGAAACATGAGAAATTTTTGGTAAATTTTTTTACTACTTTAATCATCGAAAAAATATTCTCCCAAAAATGCGCAAAATCTAAGATGCTCAATCTTTGTCGGGGCTACCCTTCTATACGGCATTTTTGTGTTTTATAATCAATTCTTCTCATTATTCGAAACTCAGAAAATCGAAAAGTCTATGTTCAATTGTATTAAAACTTTCGGTTGTTTGAGATGTAAGTCTTATATTTTAGCATAATTCGTCTTCAAGGACAAACTGGCTTTTTTCATATAGTCAAAACCAAACATGGTGTTATATACGAACACAACAGTCTACGCATTTCAATTTTATCGGTTTTTAATCAGTATGGTAAATGTAATGATGTGAAAAATATATTTTACATGTACTGCTGGTTTCCGCCTACGCAATTTTTAGAACAAAAGATAGCTTTAAATTTTTATATTTTCAACACATTTAAAGGTTACGCGCTAGATTACGACAAATTTGACGATCCAAATTTCAACCCTTTCGAAACAAAAAAAGCGATGTCAAATTCGCCGCCTCCGTCTGCCGTTTCAAAACCTGACCCATTAGATGACCCCAATTTCAATCCTTTTCAGTCGAAAAAACAAATGCAAAATTCACCGCCTTCTACGCCCACGCAATTTGATAATACTCCACCAAAAGTGCCTAAACCAGAAGCCATCAAAATATTGCCAAATGAAAATGTTGAAGCAAAAGAAGATAATTTCCAGGTGATTTTAAATTTTCATATATCAAGAATATAATTTAATGCAGTTGAAGTGAACTGGCTTTTAAAAAAGGAGGTGTTTCTCACGTAGGTAATCTGACCAACCAATGACCGCGTCTAATTTCTTCTAGCCTTTTGGATGCGGTTAAAATTATGCATTTTTGGCTTAAGGGGTGGGTTAGTGATTTGGATTTCAGGGCTTCGTACGGTTAGACAAATGCAGACTGGACATTTTTGAAACATACATACAAAGATCTATCTTTGATCCACTATTCCATTGATAGTTTAGTCCACTCTCACCAACCATATGGTTAACCGCGGTTAAAAACGAGTCCCTCAGCTTTTTTCGAAGAAACAAGGATCCTAGAGCTTATATCGGAAGTTTGAGATTTGTGAGAATCTAGAAAATTGTCTGAATTTTAGTGAATCGGTTCTGTTTTCGATTTGGCTCAGGGGTCAGGATTTGGCTGAAGTGCCGAAAAAGGGGTTTTTTGGACGTTTGATAAAAAGGCTTTTCTTTGAAATGCCAGAACGTCATTTTCGGAATGTAACAAGCCCTAGGGGGTGGTGAACATCGAATCGTTCGTAC
>SCLH01000535.1:448953-468794 GCA_004367855.1 Oikopleura vanhoeffeni | reverse complement strand
GAAAAAAAGTTCCGCCAAGGCACCAGAGCCGATATATCGGCTCTACTTTGGACGGTGTTTACAGAAAGCTCAAGGTAGTTGAAGCTCCAATTACTTTTGCAATAGGAAGTTGAAAAGTTATGTTTTTGCATCAGTCAATTCAAATTCTGGAATTTTGATTTTTAGTTCTAGAAAATATAGTTGGAAAACCAAGGTGTAGCATATCACGTGATACGTGCCCATCGTATTCTTCACAAATTTTATTTTTATGGGTACCAACGCACAAGTATCTGCCTTACGTCACACTTTAATCCGATTAGATCTATATATCATCAATAAAAAGTTATTTTTAAAAAAGTGAAAAAAAATGATGAAAAAATCACGAATTTCTATGAAAAATGGCTATTTTTTCAAATAAAAGCAGATTAATACACTTTTTATTATTATTTTTAAGTTGATATAGTAATCAAGTGCCAGTGTGGACAATTTTTTATTGATTAATTAATTTTTATTGATTAATTAATTTTTTTCATGGAATACTTGAATCGAAAATTTTGAAATTTCACTTTCAAAAAAAATATCTGTCCCAAGATACGAATAAATTTTAATGTTAAGTGTTTTGTATGCACAAAACACTTTCCTAAAAACTGGCTTATCTCACATTTGTATTTGATGTCTAGTTTCAAAATAGTTTTTCCGGAAGTAAAACTTCGGCAAAAATCAACTCCCCGTAATATTTGAACCAAATACCCCAAAAAATTTGATTTTTTTTTCGGAATCACCGCAAAATTCTTTATTATGTATTCGGAAGAAACAATTCTGTGACATTTATTTTGCCCATTTCAGAAGGTTTTAGGTAGGCTTGAGCCGATATATCGGCTCTGTGATTCCAAGGGTTAACTGTACTTTTGGTTTATAAGGACGGCTGAAAATCCGACAATATGGATATTTTTCAGAACATTCGTATAAAAAACTTACGTTTAGCCATTAAGCTTTATTTTTCTAACAAATTTTTGTAAATAGACCGCAAACAAAGTTTTTTGAAGATTTGTTTTTGAATGAGGCCACGAAAATTTTATTTTGGAAATTCTGTAGAGTCTCAATTAGGTCCTTCTACATAATTTGAATTTATATTTGTATTCAGTGTGTGATTCTTACCTGGAAACTTTTAATACCTTGGAAAAACTGCAAAAAGAAACACTCGCCACAAAAGATATGCAGATAACTCTTGCTGTTGATGATAGAGATGCCTTGGAAGATGATATTAAATCGATGGATAAATCTTTTAACGATTTACAAGCGAGATTTTCGAGGATGAGAACAGGAAAAGGTCAAAAATAATTAATAAGTCAATATTTTATATCAATTCAATTTCCTGGAAAAGTTATTTTTGATTTTAAAACTAATGCCGTCACACGCAAAACGAACGACAATATTTCAAATATTTCGCCTTTCATAATGGCATGTCCTTTATAAAGACAATATGGGGAATTTAAATGCGAAAGAGCAACAAAAAACCTTTTCATATTTCTCACAAAATTGTTTCTTTAGAAATCTTTATTTTAAATAACTGTTTATCGGCTGAATATAAATTTGTGCTTCTTGTAGGAAACTCACGCATCGCCGACAAATCGGGCACTGTAAAACCCTTTTTTCAGAAAAACTTATAAAAACCTTGGATCAAACACTTAGCCCAGGCCTTAATGTGGCCAATATTTCGAAAAGCCGACGAGGGTGATTCAAAAATTTTCGAATTTAATTTTCGTGACAAACTTTTATGGTTTTTACTTAAATTTAATAATTTTAGACGGGTTTGTTGTTTGATAAAGTTTTACAATTATCGCATGAACATAAAGTAGTTATAATTTCTTCAAACTTAATTATTAGAAGATTGACGGGTTAAATTTTGGTATGAGGTCCAAAATTCAATTTTTCAAAAATTATTTTCAATTACTCCAATTTTTCCATTTTCCATTATATCGGTTAACTCATAATAAACATAACTAGTTTATATATAACTAAGTTATATGTAGGGTTCGGACAGGGGAAAATTCGAACTTTTAAACTAGAAACAAATTTTAATATAGATTTAAAAAACGAACAAAATTTTTTCGGAGACCAAAATTGAAAAAAAAAATTGTTGGAGCGTGTTGGGTCAAATATATATATTTTTCAAACTTTTATTACCTCATTTTTTGTAAAAAAAATCTATTTAAATTATTTTCCAAAATTAACCAAAATTTCCGAATAAACTTATTAATTTTTTATGACCTGTTTGAAATATTAGAAATAAAGGTGGAAAATTCTCATTTGAAACCTTCTTTCTGACCAAAACATTTTTTTAGCACTGATTAACCCTAGGAGCCTTATCAGGTTTCATATTACTAACGGTTTCTCCCTGGTTCTCTCCGTCGGAACCCTATGTATAAGCCATTATTTTGGAATATTTGAACAAACGATATTTTACTTCATTCAAATTTATTTAAATTTTGACCTATCAAACAGTTTGTGAAAGTATGCGAAAGAATGAAGGTGTTTTGAAAAATTCTATCAAAACTAGAGAAGATCGTCTTCGTGATGAGCAGTCGAGGTACCAGACTTTGCTGAAATCGTCTAACGATCTGGTTCAAAGGGCAAACGAAGAATATTCGCAAGTTGAAGCAAATAGCAAGAAAGAAATATTATCACTTCAGGTAAAAATATTTTTCGTCTTTATTTAGATTTTTCTGTCAATTTTAGCAACATAAAAAATTAGTTTCAAATTTCGAAAATTTTAAGGTAGAATGAGAGTATTATGAGACCCAAGTTGGACAAAATCCAAAGTTTTGGCAAAGTCGGTTCATCAAGAATTTAAATTTTCAAATATTATCCACTTTTTTCCCCACTATGAGCCATATTATATGGCCCATATAATAATGTTTTTGCCCGCTTTTACCACCGTCGTTAAGACGCCCACCAGTATTTTTCGGAAAAATGTACCGAAAGCAAGAATAATAAAAGGTCTTCAAAATTATCGAAAAATGGCGCTAAAGAGATAAAATGCAATTTTTTGAACAAAGTGGACTTTTAAGAAAAGTTATGAAATCTTGACCAATTTGACAGATAACTACCAATTTTTTTGAGAGGTGCGCCTAACTCCTGTGTTTATTTTTCGCTCTTTTTATCTTGAAATAATTTTTGCGGTTTTTTTCTATACTGTGGTGTCTGGCTTAAGCGTAAGCGGTCACTGCCTAAGCGGACAAAATGGGCAAAAATTTACACATTTTTTGTAAAAATCTGAAAAATCCCCAAAACGACACGTTTTCACATGGACCGAGCGACAAAAACTTATCATTTTTTTCTCGTTAAATAAAACATATTTTAGGCCGAAATACGAATGTTAAAAGTCCAAAATGAAAGTTTGGAACATCAGCTAGAACGCAAGGAATCGGAAAATAAAGAATTAACTCAAATTTGTGACGAACTTATTGCCAATGTTCAAAGATAACACTATTCACTAACTGTACAGAAAATAAATTCACAAATTCACTATTTTTTGCCAGTGGCTTTAATAGAACGGCCTTGGAGGCTCAGGCCGTCTTATTTAAGTTATATTACTGTATGTTTTTTGGTGACGGTATTTTTGCATGCAAAATTGAAAAAAAACGATTTTTTCTTGCAATTTTCAAATTGATATTATTTTGAAGAACAAAAATTTATTTTAAAACCCATAACAAATTTTCTCCCGTATTCTATTGCACTGTCATGTTTGTCTGTAAGCAAAAAACGGCGAAAATTTGGCCAGACCCATGGAATTTTAAGTTTGTTCAAAAACACGTTCGTCTGAGAACAAACGGCCAATTTTTCTCTTTGTTTTCTGAGCTATTTTCATGTAATTGGACAAATGGAGGTTGCTCATTTTACGAAACACCTATTAATTGGAGTAAACAGGCAAAGAGATAAAATAGTCAAAGTATTTCGGGAAAAATAGACCATAAACGACAAAAATGCCTTAAAACGCAACAATCAGCCTATTCCGTACTAACTTTATTCTCAATTTGTCGGTTTTTACCACTTGTAAAATAAAAATTTGGTAATTAATTTGACAGCAAAAGACCAACGCAGGGATCGGCAAAAGCTGGGCGACTGGGCCACATTTTTCGACCAGAGCAGGCTTCGAAAAGGGAACGATTTTGCGTGGGTTTTGTTCCCCTTTTTTCCTATCTTTTCCTAAAACCTACGCATGAAAGGGGAACGAAAATGACTCATATTTAGAAGCCTGGACCAGAGCGACCCAGACATTTACAAACTCCAAAATGGTGGCCCGGACGACTTTGTTCTTCGCAGGGGAGACATTTTCGCCCAGGTGACTGATAACTACCAAACCGTTTGAGAGGTGCGCCAAAGTCGTGTTAACCTATGGCTTGCATTTTCAGCTCTCTAGTGCTATTTTAAGAGCATAATTCGTCTATAAGGACAAAACGGTGGTGTTCGAATGCCAATACGGCGAACCAATATGTCTTATAGACAACACGACAGTACTGGGAAATCAAATTTGAAAAAACACACAAAATTTTTGCATGAAGCAAAACATTAAGATCTTATGCAGAAGGATACTGTAGGACAAATTTATTAAAATCTAATTCACAATTTTTTTGTTACAGAAATTCTTCTAATTTTGGTAGTTGGATAAAAAATTACCATTGAAATTTTTCGGTCCCATCGGTATCGGCAAGTTATAGAAATGGACGACTCGTTGAATAAGTCGGCTTTGTCCAATTGAATCTATCAGCTCGTTGGTCAAGAGTTCGACACATTCGCTAATCTCGATTTGACCATCTTAATAAAAATGAGAATAAAATTTCATAAAAAGTCTATTTAATGAAAAATAAATTCCTTTAAAATCTTTGTAACTAAAGAATTTTCGAGGTAATGCTTTTTAAGAAAATGTTGAGTTCGATTAAACTTTTCGAATTCCACAATTAATGAGAAATTTTTGAAAAAAGTTCCGAGCATTATAAAAATGCTTATTTTTTCAAACCATTTTTGTTACAGTATTTGATTCAAATCAAAAAAAAAACTCTTTAAAATGGCTACTTTTACTTTTCGCGTAGGTGACCACATATTTTTTATATGATATTTGTAAATCATTTGACATTTTTTGGGATTTTCGGTCGAAACTATTTGGAAATATTTTGAAAATATTCCTCATTTCTAGTTCTCAAACGTATTTTTATGGAATCTAAGCTGAAATTTTTGAAATGGCTACTTTCACTATATTCAATATGTCCTCATTTTGTTTCTTTGCTTTGTTTATACCTTAATCGTATCTTTGAAGTAAAACTACGGTTCAGCAGAAGTCCATCGGAGCCCTCTTTTATCCAGAATAAATAAAGTCTATAACACCCAAAGTTTGGGTCCCAAACTTGCCAATTGGTGAACCGACCCATCCACCGTTTAAAATGTATTTCATTTAACTCATGAAAAAAATATTTCTTTGGATGTGCTAAAATTTCGTTTTTCGTCTATTTTCAACAATTTAAATTTTCGATTTGACCGTAAAAATCGTATAAATGATTAAAATAAAGTTCAACGGTGTCGAGATCATTTTTTAGAGCTTTATTAATAAAAAAAATAAAATAATTCTACTGTAATTTAGACACCTTCGATAGCAAACGCGCGTTTTTTGAGTGGTATTTCAAAAGACAATTATAAAGTAATAATCGATCTGACAAAAAACAAATTATACAAAGTGAGCTCAGAAGTTCCAAGTTACGGTCTAAAAAGTTTTTTCCACAATGTTTGAAGAGACTAAAAGTTTCCCATCAAGCGAAAAAAAAATGAAAAAGTGCAAATCTGCCAAAATGCACGCGACCCCTTAATTTGGATAAAAATATGCACTACAGTATGTGTTTTTTTCTGAGAGAAAATAATATCAAGTGTCCGGAGAATCGTCTATATTGGGAAGATTCTCCCGAATTGTTTACTTTTGTCCCCCAAAACACATACTGTAACTACTCTCTAATAGAGAGTTGCTCTCTAACGAGAGCATTACGCTCATTATTGTATTTTTTCGAATCACTTTTTTCGAATAGACTTTAATTTGATTTTTATGACCAAAATGCGTAGAATCATCAAATTTTAACTTCAAACAAATCATTTACGACTCATAAACGATGATACTGCCCCACAACGTTCTTTACTATTTCGTATGATACGAGTCCTATCATAAGCAAATATTGAAAAACTACCGTGCCGTCGTTATGAGGTCTTTAATGATTTTTTTTGAAGCTGATTTTGATGATTCTACGCATGTTGTATCATAAAATAAAAAAAGAATACGACATTTAATTATTTAATGACGTCCGCAAATATAAAACCAAGAAACTTGTTAAAAACAAGTTGTACTGTAATTATTATTAGCCATTTGTTAATTTTTTGTGATGTTTTCTCACCTCCATCCTTGTCAATTTTTTCGAAAAGTGCGTATAAATCAGCCCAAAATTTCACGAATTCCTCTTCATTCAACTCGCCTTTCTTTTCTTTAGAATAGTTCAATTTCTCGACATACCGGTCTGAAAATGTAGATAAAGTTCAAAATTGCTAAACACTAGACTAACCATAGCATCAGTGAACTCTGCAGTTGTTTTCTTCCCGGTTTTGATTTGTCCAGTGCCAAGCAAGTGCTTGCTAGAAAACAAATGTTAGACTAATTAATTCAAATAATTGAAGAAAAAGTTCAGTATTTAATTATTTTTAAGTGAACGAAACGAGTTATTTGATTCAATTCCACCAATAATGAAAATGAGCACATTATTTATGAAAAAGATGTTTTGTATTTATCATATTTCCATGACCAGAATGGAAGAAATTCTCTTAATTGAGAGTTTTGGTGCATCAAATAATTTCACCGGGTGAGAATTTGAGCCTCAGAATAAAATTGACACACATGGAAGTTCTGCGAGTGCTCTCATACGTTTCGTCCAACATTTAAAAATTACAGAAATTAAGGATGAATAAAAACTCTATTTTGATTAATTATATTTATCCTTTTCCAACAAAAAGTGAAAAAGGTGTTTCAAGTTTTGTCCAAGATTGCACTCCAAACGTCTTTATTTCGTCTTGTCAAAACGACTTATCATTGAGTTTAAAAAAAAATCTAAATGACAACAAGTATTGAAAAAAAAACTAAAAATTGGTCTCATTCGGATCCATAAAAACTCAGAAGTGTTTAAAAAAGTAAAAAAATTGATCAAAAAATCTCTATTAAATATTTTCGAGACAATTCTGAAAAATATAATTTCAAAAATCTATTGCTTGATCCACATACCACATTTCTTCTACGCTGCAACCCACTGTTGTCTTTTCACACTTGTTAAAAGTCTCTTTCAATTTTGGGCCATATTTTTCACGAGCTAATCGTCGTCGTTCGGCACGCGTTCTCAGACATTCTAAAAATCCAGCTTAAAATCACTTACTGTATTTAAAAAAATTATAAAAAAATGGTGAAATTGTATTTCCACCGGAAGCAAACTCATAACTGAATTTTGAATCTGATTACATACTGCTGAATCCGAGTTTTTGGCTAGGCAACAGCTTCGAATACAAAAGGCAGCCCAGAGCTCATCGAGTAAACAAGTGTAACTGCCAATAATCTCCTTGAAATTAAATGAAAATTTAGTTTTTTACATTTTTATCAATAAAAAGCGGCTTTGATATTTGCATTTCTGTATTCACTGTTTATATCTTGAATTATTTGTTCATCAAAGCTTCTGCACGGTTCACGAATTCATGATCTCAAGGCGCTCGAATTTGCATTATAAATAGAATATACAAAATTTGGACTTTGAATTTTTCTCATTGTGATAAAATTTGGCTAGTTTACAGGAAAACTGTAACAGTTATCATTAATAAAATTTAAATACATTTATGTCAAATTCTAAAATGTCAATATATGTTTACAATGCAGTTGCGGTGAACTGACTCTTAAAGAAGGAGGTCTATTTTACGTAAGTAATCAACCATCCAATGGGACGACTGAATTTTTCCTTCTTGTTGATGACTCATCAATGATGAGGTAAAAAAGTCATGCTTTTTGATCTGATTATTTTTTCTTAGATTTGTCGCACCAAAATCGACCATTAGAATCAAACTTTTAACATTTTGGCGAGTTTTCACTTATTTAATTAATCTTTTAAAGACTATATAATCTATAGTTACTATAAAAAAAAAAATATCAGGCGCTTATTGGTCATGTTTTGCCCCATTTTCCTCAAGATGATCATTATTCAAAAAATAATACGTTCTACCAGAAGACACCGACTGCATTGGTTGATTTCAAAGATAGGAGGGACTTCATGAGACAATTTTCGAATTTTGGCAAAATTGGAAGTATATTTGTTAAATATCGAAAATAGTGTTCAAAACCGGAATTTGGGTTATTACGTAACCAGATTTTTTTTTGATAATTATCACGATATCTCAAAAACTGAACGCAAGGTTCTGATTGGTCCGTATTGTGTGGAATAAAATTGACTTTATTTTCTTACTAGAATTTACATTTATAGCCTATTTATATTATTTTGGGTCACACATTTCACTCAGGTAGCGCTAAAGAGCAATATCTTTGAAATCCACGAAAAAAATATAAAGACAAAATGGACAAACTCTCTTATATTTTGTTATAACCCTAGACTCATTAGAGATTGATATCCCCCAGAGGCATGAGAGCCACTTTTTTGGCTTGACTTTGAAGTCAATTATGGGAAAAGTTAAGTGTCAGGGGATTAATGTTGTGAAATCATTGAGATAAAGGATGACTCAAATTTTTATTAATCTATTGAGACAATTAAAATATTAATCACTTCATTTCCGCTGTGAAAAAGTGAAGTTAACTGAAATTGTTTTCTACAGGAAACCATACGATTTTGATAATGAAATGCTAGTAAAATAAAATTATTTTGACGATCTGACAATACAGAAATAACTCAGTACAATACAGATAACCACTATAAACTCGTTACTGAGTTATTTCTGTATTGTCAGATCGTCAAAATAACACATACTTTAACAAAGTATTAAAAGGCTTTGAGACAACCTCTCTTTAAAAAAAAATTATGTAAACCTTATGTTCCTTAAGGAAGTAACCGACGGAAGCTATATCTCGAACTCAGACATGAAGAAAAGTTAATTTTGCTGCATTCTCATTTTTGATATCGATTTCATTCCAAAAAAATTAAAAAAAAAAATTTTCGATATAAAAAATTTCATAAATTTCGTCTTTTTACGAAGTATTATTTTCATTCACTTTACTGTATCTTTTAAAAGTATTATCCGTTGAATCTAATTTTGCTTGCATATTTGCCTGTGAATTCAATCTGGAATGTAAAAATAAAAATTTTTCGAAAAAAATTATTTCAACTTTTCCTGATCAATAAATGGGTAACGACGACGCTTATATCTCGAACTCAGACATGAGAAAAAGTTAATTTTGCTGCATTCTCATTTTGATATCGATTTCATTCCGAAAAATTAATAAAAAAAATTTTCGATATAAAAAAATTCATAAATATCGTATTTTTACGAAGTATTATTTTCATTCACTTTACTGTATCTTTTGAAGTATTAATCGCTTGAATTTAATTTTGCTTGCACATTTTTCTGTGTATTCAATGGTATGTAGAAATAAATTTTTTATATTTTCGAAAAAAAATTTCAAAAATTTCTGACTTTTTCTAGTATTATTCTTCATTCAACTCACTGTATCTTGTCAGTAAGATCCGTAGAATCTAATTTTTGTTGCACAATTTCATTCAAATAGTCATTGAAATAGATTAAATACATAACAAAAAGTATTTCCGCTAAAATATAGATTTTTTCTTATCAAATTCAACAAATGTTGATATTAGTCTCATTTTATTGATTTGAATACGATCTCAAAGACAATTTTCATTTGTTTTCCAAAGAACTAGGATTATAAAATCTGAAAACAAAATTTTAAAAAAAAATATTTGAATTATATTTATTTTCAGTTTTAGGTTCCCAAACTTTGAGCGCGTCGCATTAAGTACTCGAAAAAATATCAAAAGACCCACTTCATTAGTTCCGGCAAAAACGATTTCCTAAAAGGCTTTTTTTAACTAACCGTTTGAGCGAAATTGGCGAATTAATCAAGAGAAAACAAAGTATCTTCAAAAAACATCCATTTGAGACGTTTTTTATAAAAAAAATTGATATAAACAAAAATTTCAAATTTCTGGCTCATTGTTCCGGAGTTTTCGAATTTAGCATACTACACAAAAAAGTGAAAATTCTGATGTCACCTCGGAAAATCATTTTTTTATGAAAACGGCCAAATTNGGACAAATTTATTAAAATCTAATTCACAATTTTTGTGTTAACAGAAATTCTTCTAATTTTGGTAGTTGGATAAAAAATTCTACCATTGAAATTTTTCGGTCACCATCGGTATCGGCAAGGTTATAGAAATGGACGACTCGTTTGAATAAGTCGGCTTTGCTCAAATTGAATCTATCGGCTCGTTGGTCA
Source organism: Oikopleura vanhoeffeni (assembly GCA_004367855.1). Classification (NCBI taxonomy): domain Eukaryota; kingdom Metazoa; phylum Chordata; class Appendicularia; order Copelata; family Oikopleuridae; genus Oikopleura; species Oikopleura vanhoeffeni. The sequence goes on along the minus strand of SCLH01000535.1, from coordinate 458,288 downwards.
AGAAGTTCGACACATTCGGTAATCTCGATTTGACCATCTTAATAAAAAATGAGATAAAATTTCATAAAAACGTCTATTTTAATGAAAAAATAAATTCCTTTAAGAAATCTTTTGTAACTAAAGAATTTTCGAGTTAATGCTTTTTAAGAAAATGTTGAGTTCGAATTAAACTTTTCGAATTCCACAAATTATGAGAAATTTTTGAAAAAAGTTCCGAGCATTATAAAAATGCCTTATTTTTTCAACCAATTTTTTGTACAGTATTTGATTCAAATCAATAAAAAAAACTCTTTAAAATGGCTACTTTTACTTTTCGCGTAGGTGACCAAATATTTTTTATATGATATTTGTAAAATCATTTGACATTTTTTTGGGATTTTCGGTCGAAACTATTTGGAAATATTTTGAAAATATTCCTCATTTCTAGTTCTCAAACGTATTTTTATGGAATCCTAAGCTGAAATTTTTGAGAATGGCTACTTTCACTATATTCAAATATGTCCTCATTTTGTTTCTTCTGCTTGTTGTTTATACTCTTAATCGTATCTCTTTGAAGTAAACTACGGTTCAGCAGAAGTCCATCGGAGCCCTCTTTTATCCAGAATTAATAAAGTCTATAACCCCAGTTTGGGTCCCAAACTTGCCAAATGGTGAACCGACCCATCCACCGTTTAAAATGTATTTCATTTAACTCAGAAAAAAATATTTCTTTGGATTGCTAAATTTCGTTTTTTCGTCTATTTTCAACAATTTAAATTTTCGATTTTGACCGTAAAAATCGTATAAATTGTATAAATTTAAGTTCAACGGTGTCGAGATCATTTTTAGAGCTTTTTTATTAATAAAAAATAAAAATAATCTACTGTAATTTATGACCTTCGATAGCAAACGCGCGTTTTTTGAGTGGTATTTCAAAAGACAATTTATAAGTAATAATCGATCTGACAAAAACAAAATTATACAAAGTGAGCTCAGAAGTTCCAAGTTACGGTCTAAAAATTTTTTTCCACAATGTTTGAAGAGACTAAAAAGTTTTCCATCAAGCGAAAAAAAAATGAAAAAGTGCAAATCTGCCAAAATGCACCGACCCCCTTAATTTGGATAAACATATGCAATACAGTATGTGTTTTTTTCTGAGAGGGAAAATAATATCAAGTGTCCGGGAGAATCGTCTATATTTTGGGAAGAATTCTCCCGAATTGTTTACTTTTTGTCCCCCCCGGAAAAAACACATACTGTAACTACTCTCTAATAGAGAGTTGCTCTCTAATCAAAGAGCATTACGCTCATTATTTGTATTTTTTCGAATCACGACAGTTTACACATGTAAAAAAGTTTGCGTAGACTTTTAATTTGATTTTTATGACCAAAAAATGCGTAGAATCATCAAATTTTAACTTCAAAACAAATCATTTACGACTCATAAACGATGATACTGCCGCCACAACAGTTCTTTACTATTTGCGTATGATACGAGTCCTATCATAAGCAAATATTAAAAAACTACCGTGCCGTCGTTTATGAGTCTTTAATGATTTTTCTTTTGAAGCTGGAATTTGATGATTCTACGCATTTTGTATCATAAAAATAAAAAAGAATACGACATTTAATTATTTAATGACGTCTGCAAATATAAAACCAAGAAACTTGTTAGAAACAAGTTTGTACTGTAATTATTATTAGCCATTTGTTAATTTTTTGTGATGTTTTCTCACCTCCATCCTTGTCAATTTTTTCGAAAAGTGCGTATAAATCAGCCCAAAATTTCACGAATTCCTCTTCATTCAACTCGCCTTTCTTTTCTTTAGAATAGTTCAATTTCTCGACATACCGGGTCTGAAAATTTGGATAAAGTTCAAAATTGCTAATACACTAGACTAACCATAGCATCAGTGAACTCTGCAGTTGTTTTCTTCCCGGTTTTGATTTGTCCAGTGCCAACCAAGTGCTTGCTAGAAAACAAATGTTAGACTAATAAATTCAAATAATTGAAGAAAAATTTACACCACGTGATCAAAATATAGCAATTTTTGGTATGTTCAGTATTTAATTATTTTTAAGTGAACGGAAACGAGTTATTTTGATTCAATTCCACCAATAAGTAAAATGAGCACATTATTTATGAAAAAAGTGTTTTGCTTATTTATCATATTTCCATGACCAGAATGGAAGAAATTCTCTTAATTGAGAGTTTTGGTGCATCAAATAAATTTCACCGGGTGAGATTTGAGCCTCAGAATAAAATTAGACACACATGGAAGTTCTGCAGAGTTACTCTCATACGTTTCGTCCAACATTTAAAAAAATTACAGAAATTAAGGGATGAATAAAAACTCTATTTTTGATTAATTATATTTATCCTTTTTCCAACAAAAAGTGAAAAGGGTGTTCAAAGTTTGGTCCAAAGATTGCACTCCAAACCGTCTTTATTTCGTCTTGTCAAAACGACTTATCCGATTGAGTTTAAAAACAAATCTAAATGACAACAAGTATTAAAAAAATAAAACTAAAAAATTGGTCTCATTCGGATCCATAAAAACTCAGAAGTGTTTAAAAAAGTAAAAAAATTGGTCAAAAAATCTCTATTAAATTTTTTCGAGACAATTCTGAAAAAAAATATTTCAAAAATCTATTGCTTGACTCCACATACCACATTTCTTCTACGCTTGCAAACCCACTGTTGTCTTTGTCAACTTGTTTAAAAGTTTCTTTCAATTTTGGGCCATATTTTTCACGAGCTAATCGTCGTCGTTCGGCACCGTTCTCAGACATTCTAAAAATCCAGCTTAAAATTTACTTATTTAAAAAGTTATAAAAAAATGGTGAAATTGTATTTCCACCGGAAGCAAACTCATAACTGAATTTTGAATCTGGATACATACTGCTGATCCGAGTTTTTGGCTAGGCAACAGCTTCAAATACAAAAGGCAGCCCAGAGCTCATCGAGTAAAACAAGTGTAACTGCCAATAATCTCTTGAAATTAAATGAAAATTTAATTTTTTTACATTTTTATCAATTAAAAAGCGGCTTTGATATTTGCATTTCTGTATTCACTGTTTAATATCTTGAATTATTTGTTCATCAAAGCATTCTGCACGCTGTCACGAATTCATGATCTCAAGGGCCTGAATTTGCATTATAATAGAATATATACAAATTTGGACTTTGAATTTTTCTCATTGTGATGAAAATTTGGCTAGTTTACAGGAAAACTGTAACAGATTATCATTAATAAAATTTAAATACATTTATGTCATATTCTAAAATGTCAATATATGTTTACAATGCAGTTGCGGTGAACTGACTCTTAAAGAAGGAAGTCTATTTTACGTAAGTAATCTAACCATCTAATGAGGACGACTGGATTTTTCCTTCTTGTTGATGACTCATCAATGATGAGGTAAAAAAGTTATGCCTTTTTGATCTGATTATTTTTTCTTAGATTTGTCGCACCAAAATCGACCATTAGAAATCAAACTTTTAACTTTTTGGCGAGTTTTTCACTTATTTAATTTAATCTTTTAAAAGACTATATAATAAAGTCTATATTACATAAAAAAAATATCAGGCGCTTATTGGTCAATGTTTTGCCCCATTTTCCTCAAGATGAATCATTATTCAAGAAATAATACTTTCTACCAGAAGACACCGACTGCATTGGTTGATTTCAAAGATAGGGAGGGACTTCATGAGACAATTTTCGAATTTTGGCAAAATTGGAAGTAGATCTTGTTAAACATCAAAAATAGTGTTCAAAACCGGAATTTGAGGTTATTCACGTAACCAGATTTTTTTTTGATAATTATCACGGATATCTCAAAAACTGAGAGCAAGGTTCTGATTGGTCCGTATTGTGTGGAATAAAATTGTCTTTATTTTCTTACTCATAATTTACATTTATAGCCTATTTATTTTTTTTGGGTCAACATTTCACTCAGGTAGCGCTAAAGAGCAATATCTTTGAAATCCACGAAAAAAATTATAAAGACAAAATGGACAAACTCTCTTTATATTTTGTTTAACCCCTAGACTCATTAGAGTATTGATATCCCCCAGAGGCATGAGAGCCACGTTTTTGGCTTGACTTTGAAGTCATATTATGGGAAAAGTTTAAGTGTCAGGGGATTAATTGTTGTGAAATCATTGAGATAAAGGATAGACTCAAATTTTTTATTAATCATATTGAGACAATTAAAATATTAATCACTTCATTTCCGCTGTGAAAAAGTGAAGTTAACTGAAACTGTTTTCTACAGGAAACCATACGATTTTGATAATGAAATGCTAGTAAAATAAAATTATTTTGACGATCTGACAATACAGAAATAACTCAGTAAATACAGATAACCATATAACCTCGTTACTGAGTTATTTCTGTATTGTCAGATCGTCAAAATAAACACATACTTTAAAAAGTATTAAAAGGCTTTGAGACAACCCATCTTTAAAAAAAAATTAAGTGAAACCTTATGTTCCTTAACCTGGTCTCTGATTCAAAATACCTTATCGGGTTCGTCTATGAAACCATAATTATCACCTCTGAAATGATGAAATTAGTGGTAAACAATATGTCTGCGCAGATTTCATCCAAAAAAAAATTTCTATCATTTTTCAGAAATTAGTTGCTAACTCTATGGGCTATTTGAACCTTGCACTTCAATTTCGATCATTTTTGTCCTTTCCGGTTTTTTCAAAAAATGGAAGTCACTTTAATGGCTCTATGAGTCTAGGGGCTAATGATTGAAAAGAATTCAAAATTTCATCAACCGAAATATTTTGGTAAAATTATGTAATTTAATGTCAAAACGAAGTTTTTTCATGGAGTCTCAAGTTTTTGCGATTGTTTTCGAGAATATTTAGACTTAAACTTTGTTTTCAGCATATATAGGATCTTTCACGTTCAGACATGATTGAGTTCAATATTTGCAAACAAATTAAGAATAATCATATGACCAAGGACATTTTTTTAATAAGTAACTTCAAAATAAGGTCAAAATTTGGACATTTTAACAAAAATCTCAAAAACTGGTTGTCCCTTCTCTGATTGGTCGGTATTGTTGGGGATAAAATTGGTTCTATTTTTCACAAATATTGTTAATTTGCAGCCTGCTTATTTTTTTCTAATCAAAATTTTATTCAGGGAGCGCTAAAGAGCAATATCTTTGAAATCAACAAAACAGAAATTATAAGGACAGAAATAAACAATCTGTCCTTATATCTTGATCAATGAATGAAAAAAGTTCAAAGTTTCATTAACCGAAAAAATAAGTAAGCTATAAATGAGTGAGAAAATTCCACCCAATACGGACCAATCAAAACCTTGCTCACCAGTTTATGAGATTTTCGTGATAATTATCTAATAAAAAAAATCTGGTCACGTAAATAAGCTTAAATTACGGTTTGAACTTTATTTTTGATGCTTAACTCGTAGACTTTAGACATGAATTTGTACCCAGACTCTATTCTGACGACGCGTCGCCATTCTTATAAATCGAGCCATATACATGTAAGCATTTCATTATCAACATACACTTTGTATTAACTTTAAATAATATTCAGCCAATTTGCTATACAATTAAAGAAACAAATTATTTTTTAAACGAATAAAAAGGCATTTAATGTGGATAAGAAAAAAAAGTTGCGAAAATTACTGGTAATTTTGACATGTTGTCCATTTGAGACCCGAAGTTAAAATTCTCAAATGCCATGAGCCAATGTTTTGCTCAGATTATGTAAGGACACGATACGAGTATAAAAATCCTAATTTGAACTTTGTTTCGCATAAATCTAAAACGTGACAGCCTATTGGTTACCCACTGTATGTTTCGTTGTCAAACCCAACGTATTATCCAAATCTCATTATGTCAAACTTAAAAAGTTTTTTTCAACTTGATATAAAATGAAATAAGATATCAATTTCTGTTTAAAAAAGTCTTTTTTGTCAAAGTCTATATTTTCTATTATTTTTTCAGATTTTTAAGATATACTTACGAAAAATAAAAAGAGTTTGGATAACAGTAGAGTGATTATTTCTCAGTGAAAGATTTCATAAACACTTTCCTAAAAACTTATATCCTCAAAAAATTTCTTAAGTTCAACAGGATTAAAGGATCAGCGATGTTAACTTTTTCGGCGAAATTGGGAAAAAAAGTAAGATAAGAAAAAAATTTGATCTAATCGTCTAAAATATTTTTAAATCGAGTTTTGAATTCCTTGGCGAAAATTCTTTGTTCGAGTTTGCTCATTATTTGTTTAAAGCTTTATTTCTTCCATTTTGAGAGAGTTTAAAATATTTGAAGCCGATTAATCGGTTCGGAGCTTCCAAGGGTTAAAAAGTTATTATGGCATAGTTTGCATATTCTTAGAAAACATTAAGCATCAATCACATTAAAGCCTACTTAAAATAAACTTAAAAATACTTTAAATATAGAAGTTCTGAGTCAGAACTAAGTGGAGATTGAGATTATCCATTAAAAGGTCAATTGGTTAAGGTTATTGTATTTATAAAATTAGTTTTCTCAGATATGTAACATGAGTTGTAGGATACCGTATGAACGCACTGCCTTCAAAGCAGTATGTTACATACTGTATGTAGTACATACTATTTACGTTGAAAAATTGCTTAAAAATTTTTTTCACGAGTAATTGATCAAAAATTACAAAATAGTTAAAAAGCATCGGTCAATGCGCATGAATCATGGCCCATGATTAGGCTGTCCATCATTAATATCGACTAAAAGAAATAATGGGTGGATTGTTCGAAATTTCTTGAAGGTTAATAATATATGTCAAAATAGAAAAAAAAATAATGAAAAAATTTTTTTGGTCATCACGTGATCAAAATATAGCGATTTTTCAGTATTTATTTATATAAAGCAGAATGCCAAATGGGTAGTTTTTGAGTCAGCGTCACTTATGAATGAAATAACAACTTTTTGGATAAAAAAATCAAAATTAGATGTTTTGGCTCCAAAACTTCGATTTTTCGAAAAAACACGTAAAAGTGCAATCAAAAAATCAGAAACTTATTAGTCTGTCAATAAAAAATAAATTTGGTTCTAAGAGAGTTCAAGAGAGTGGTTTTTTCGTCAATAAATCTGTTTTTCAGAGTAAAATTTTTTTTTTGAAAAAGTCAATTTTTGAGAAAAAATTTGCATGTCACTCAACGCACCGTAAAATTTTACATAAAGCCATATCTGAAAATCTGATCCTAATTAGTTTATCTTTGCCCATATCGATTGATGAACACCCTACCCATGATAGACACTAAGAGATATAATATTCTTCGAATCGGAATTATACGGATTAACCTGGAATCACAGAAAAAAAGTTCCGCCAAGGCATCAGAGCCGATATATCGGCTCTACTTTGGACGTTGTTTACAGAAAGCTCAAGATAGTTGAAGCTCCGATTACTTTTGGATAGGAAGTTGAAAAGTTATTTTTTTGAATTATTCATTTCAATTCTAGAATTTTGATTTTAGTTCTAGAAAATATAGTTGGAGAACCAAGGTGTAGGATATCACGTGATACGTGCTCATCGTAGTCTTCACAAATTTTATTTGTATGGGTACCCACGCCCAAGTATAGTCAGAAGATTTTAGGTAGGCTTGAGCCGATAAATCGGCTCTATGATTCCAATGGTTAAGGGCCCATTGTGCTATTTGAAAAAAAATTATATTGATTGGTTGTTCCGCCCAAATCTGACCGATGAAATCGGCCTATTCTGCTATCCAGGGTTTTGACTTAGTGCCAGTTACTGGCAGCCAGTATCCCGCGTTCTTGTTGCCTTCAAATAGTCACGATCTGTCAACTTAGGGCCCTTAATCCATATGAGTAACTGTCCCAAATAAAAACAGCCAGCTTGAAGATTGATTTAACTATCAGTTCAGTGATGAAAATTGAGGTTTTAGTCCATATGTCGCCATCCTACTTAGTGGTCGATTTATCTCGAGCATCATAACTTTCAGCCAGTGTCCAATCACAATACCCGATTGTCGACTCAATTTAAGAATCCCGCGATTTAATCGGCCACTTTATTCAAAGTTATGACGTTCCAGATAAATCAACAACTAGGCAAGATTTTCGGTATACACACACAGATTTCATTTATATTCTAAACTTTGGATTTACAATCAAGTCATGACAAAATTTTATCGTCGAATGATAGAAAAAAAATGAGGTCCTACCCGAGATTCGAACTCGGATTGCAGGATTCAAAGTCCTGAGTGATAGCCATTTACAATAAGACATGCATTATATAAAATTCTAGAATTATTTGAACGAATCTTATTTTTTCGAATAAAATTTTCAAATTTAATTTTCTTTTTTTATCACTTAAATATTATTTAATTGGCTGTCCAAGTTTTGTTTTCATAAAATAATATAACCAATGGTAACTAACCATACTTACAAATTGTTATTCCTCTTCAAATTTTTGTCGGAGCGAGACCGAATAATTCTTAATTAAGAAAACCCCGAGGATGACGATATTTTTAACTCATACTTTTTAAACAAAAAAAAATTGTAAGTCACTCGGGCATCGTATAGATATTTCTTAAGGGGTCGGTGCATTTTGACAGATTTGCACTTTTTCGTTTTTTTCTCTTTGAAGAGAACTGTTTGCCACTTCAGAATTTTCAGATAAAAATATTTTCGAACACAAGTTGCCACTTTTGAGCTACTTCTTATAATCTGATTTTCTTCAGGTCGATTATTTTACCTTATAAATCGTCTCTTGAAAAAAAACTCAAAAAACGCGCGTTTGCTATCGAAGGTGTCTCAGAGAGGTTTTCAGATAGTTTCAGTGGAAAAAATGTAAAAAATCACACAATAATTATTTCTTAAGAAAACGACTCTCCTCTTCGCAGGCCAGAAATGAAGTGAGTTGAAAAAGGGACTATTTTTGGGACTTGGTCTTCTGACCGTTTTTTTTAACCGCAAAAATTTATGTTTTGCGGTTTATTTTATGAGTTTTTTTATAAGAAAAAAGCCCTCATCTTTTGAAGGACGACAGACGGGTGGTGACCGCAATCAGTTTTTTTAAATGATCCTTTCTCGGCCGAAAAAGCTTGTGGTATTTTGAAATGTACCACAACTTTCAACCACAAAGGCTTTTTCAGCAGAAAAGAACCAATGTTTTTTTTTTAAAGCCAGATCATACATTGCCCTTTCTCAAAAAACTTAAAAAAAAAATTTTCATTTACAAAAAAGGAGAATAAAGAAGGAGAAGGGGTGAAATGATTTAAACGTGTGTTCGTTACATTCAAATGCAGCAGTAAAATTTGTGCCGTTATATTATCATATAAATGGTATGTTTTCGTGGCACCTTGATC
>SCLH01000535.1:429555-448932 GCA_004367855.1 Oikopleura vanhoeffeni | reverse complement strand
CTTAAAAGTGCAATAATAACGAGGAAATTTGAAAACTTGTCTTCTAGATTTAAAACTGTCCTATATATTACACGTTAATGATATGCGATGGCGTCTTGTCTTTAGAATAATTATGTTTTTTGTCAAAATTCCGTCTAGTAAAATGGCTATTAGATGGTGTGTGTAATATTTTGTGTGTCTCGTGTGTAATGTCAGGTCAATTTCATGTTCATCAGTAGATAGAACTATGATGCGTAAGTATTCCTCAGAGGAAGTAGAGTTGGAAGGGTCGGAATCCTTTTAATTGCAGGCTGTCAATTATTTAGAACTATAGGTCAGTTATGTACTAGGGTCACTAGAGGAGAATATATATGTTCAGTTTCCAGGGGATTTTGTGCTCTCTGCGCCGATTTCAGTACATAATTGGCCATAGTTGCTAAGTATTTTACATGAATAAAAAGGCTACGCTTCCTATTGTCGTTTTGGTGGGGGGGGTGGGCTACTAGGTGCTCTTAGAGATTTTGGGACTTTGAAGTATTTTTACGTGGAGATGTGACCTGCGGGGAGTGTAGTGTGTTATTGATTTATGTGTGTGTAATTTGGAGGCGGTCATAATCGTGGGTAGGGAGCCGGTGAGATATTCGCAGAGGTAGTGGTGGGGGTGTACTTGAACTAGAGGATGTCTCCGTTATGTTGCTTATAGGTTGGCAGGTCAAGTGGAGTCGTGTTTTGTGGGACGTTCGAGATGCTACTGGAAAAAGAGTCTCGTTTAGAGACATTCTAAGGAGGAGGCTGCTTTTTTTTGTGTTTCAAAAAGTCTGATGGTTAAGCCAATTTTGAAAATAAGCAAGGTAGCTCCAAAGTACTTTCTTTGGCCGACGCTTGATTCTTGAATATACGTTCACGTGTATATTTTTGATATGGATGTAATAGATTAAAAGGCTGAGCAGAAATTTTTTTCGGTCACGACAAAAGGTTTTATTGGTGATTCGAAATTTTTTGCAAAAATAAGTGTGTTTAAATATAGTATTTAATTACAAAAAAGTTGTCATTAATGATTATGCGTCAAACGTTATACGTGCGATTAAGTGTCATGGCGACGGCGTCCGGTCAGAAATAGAGTATTACTGAGTTAACGCAGATCTTATATTTAGTTTTGCCAAATTCGAAATTTTGCATCATGATAGGATACCCTCCATAATCTTTGCAATCAATCATTGTAATAAAATTAATACTTTCAACACGATCCTGAGGCTAGAGATTTCAATTTTTTAGAAATAACCTTCTTTACTTAGTATAAGCTAAAGAAGGTGTGTCGTTCAAGATTAGTATTAATTTTTGGGAAGGGGACGAGGTTCGAGGAGGTGATTACTAGGAGATTGGAAGTGCGTGGCGGAGGCGTGGCGGGGACGGGTGTGTGGTGATCTCGTGATGTGGCCGAAGGAGTGGCGTGCGTGTTGTGGTTGGAGAGGGCATGTGCGTGGTGGAGGTATTGCGGTGGAGGTGGGAGTGGCCAGTTGGTTGTGGTGACGGAGGATCCGCACGCCTTAAAGATTCCAGACGATTTTATTGATCACGTTGCAATGTGACCGTTCTTGATCAAACAGATAAATTTCAGACGATTTTGGTGAGTAGAATTTGTAGAGAAGGTTTTTTGCGAAAAAAAGTGGATTTCTATATTTACACAGTACGTGTGTGAGAGTGGGAGTGGAGCGCACGTGGTTTGTGTGTGAGATTGGGTTTTCGCTACAGTGGTGCAGAATTTTTAATTCTTTCGCACTGATAAAGTTATCGAATTTTTTTTTGGATACAGTAGTTATCAAATAAACCAGTGTTAGATTAGATTTACAAGCTTCTATCACAATTTAGTTGATTTTTATAAATAAAAATACGGGACAGTTGTCACACTTTTGTGTATAAAAGTGGCAACGTCGATGATGTTTTGTTGAACATTTATACGATAACCATGACTTTCATGTTTGTTGTTAAATGCTATTCCATAGAAATTGATTTTATATCGTCATAATTTTTATAACTGTCAGGGCTAGACATGAAAAAATGGTGTGTACAAATCATAGCATTTCAAGTTTACACGACAGTCTTCCTGTTTCAGAGAGACTCACCCCCTTGTCTCAAGGTGCTCCTTGTACTTTTTTAAACTAAAGTCAAGGAGAAATATTTAACTATTTTTGGGCAATTATCTCCTTATGAGAAACAGACATGATAAGAAAGGCAAATATGATCTGCATAAAAATGCTCGCGTGGATCTCTTGCAAAAATTTTTTTTCAAAATTTCTGTTAAAATTTCTGTATTAATTTCTGTTGTTTTGGAACTTGAAAACTTCCTAAAACGTCCATTCTTTGCAATGAAATACATTCGAACGTTTAGAGAAATTATGTGTGATTTAAGAAAAATTGTGAGCTTATCCTATGTGGCGTTTATTTTAAGCGCTGCGCTAAAGTTTAGCTTGAAGTGGCTATGGTGCATAGTGGGTTGTATGTGATTCTACGGGTTATACTTCAAATAAATCATTTCAAGTTGCATAACATACAGGGGAAAGGCCTTATATGGCGGCCAATATTCCACAGATTTTAAAGTTGGAATTACTGCAGTGCCCATTATCCTCGAAATGTGTTGAGTGTTTTACAATTTTTTTATTGTTTACAAATCACTCCTGGGAGGTGACGTTATAGATGCACGTCATTTTCAAAGAGTGTTTTACACCTTCTTCGCATACAAAATTGACTTTTTCTGACGTAGCGTTCGGCCTGTATCACGTTCGTTTCACACGTATATTTCGGTATTTGAACCTGATTGTTAAGCTCGTTGTTAAAATGGAAAGAATTTTCAATTATCAAATCGAGGCGAAAGTAAAAAACCGAGTGAGTTGCCCGCATCCGGTATTTTTTAAACTCAATTTCAAAGAAAGTGTCTTGACAAAAAATATTTGTCCACCATTTTTTTGGACGATTCAAAGGGTTAGTCTTTCAAAAGGCTCTGTACCTCGCAAGGGGTTTAGATTTGTTCTGTTTCAACTTATTTTGTTTTTGTTCTCATATTCGCTAGAAGGCCCATATCGCCGAATTTCTTCCTGGCAGAAAACTTTTTAGTAGAGGCATTGAGTTGGTTCTCCCGGCTAAGAATTACAACGATCTTTTACAAGAAATTTCCATTCTTTTTAATCCCTGATGCCCTGAAAAGGTAATTCTTCTGGTTTCTTAAACAGATGGTGATAAATAACAAATATCAGCTTACTCGATATTTCCGTTTTCCTGTTCTGCTTTATTGTGGCAATTTTTCGAAACTCATCGTTGCGCTCTTCGTGACATGTTACACAAGGCAGACCTTCCACATAGTGTTCACATCTTTTCAATGAGCGGTATTTCAACAACCATTTTATCAACCCTTAGGTATATCTATCCCCAAACGTTGAAATATGCGGACCTTCGATAATTAATATCCAGACATACACATTAATTATTCAAAAGTGGGATGAGAAATGTTTTGAAATAGTACCAAAGTTGAAAATTAATTTCTCTATTGTTCGACAAGGTCGGTTTGTCCATATAAAAATATTCGATACCCAGTACAAAAAGGTTAGAAATTTAGTTTTTGGAAGACTAACAGAATAAAATTTTGAATAAATATTTTTGTATTTCGATCTCGAAAAAAGTTTGTTTAATCATATAAAAAACCTTGTTTTGATACAATGCATCAAAAAGTCTAGTTGTGAATATCAAACTTGCAAAATATTTTACTTCAATTTTGTCCGATTTGCAAAATTTTCACTTCTCCCTATATGGAGAATTATTCTTTTGATATTAAAATGAAACATTTTTTAAGTGAATATTGGATCAACGCGTCCCTCAGTTGTAATACTTCCTATTATGAAATTGATTAACCAAACAACCACTGCCAAAACGATATTATCACCCAGATCAAACCGTGGAAATGGATAGGACCCGCGATTCATTGCGTCAGCAGATTAGAAAGAATCAACCAATCAAATGCTCAATTGCGCTTTTTCAAATATAAGGATTGGTATACTTTGAGGCCGTTGTTCCCTGTGATGGGATACACATAATATTTTGATAGTAGTTTTATTTGTTTAGGTAGCCAGAGATTTATTTCTGTTAAGAGTTAATGGGTTTTGTTTTGTAGTGTTTGTCTTTTTGTCCGACTTATAATTCAAGAAAACAACGTGAAAGCTTTGAAGTTTCTATCGAATTTTTTAATAGTTAAAATTTTTTCCAATTATTTATCCTTGGTCCAGCCCAGTTTTCTTGCAACATTCGAATTTCACTATTTTGCATTTTTTCCACGATATTTTAAGTCGTGTCTATACTACCGGGGACAGTGACACGTATAATTTGTTCAATGTTTTTTGTCTTTGTTATTTTCAAACAGTTACGTTAGTTGTTTGGCTGCATTCGACAGATCATTACTTCAAAGATAAACAATTAATAAACTTGATATTTACTTGGATTTCAATTAACAGTATATTAACAAGCTTAACTAGTTGATGTTATTCAGCAACTATGCTATTATCTTCCCATAACAGCAATTTCGTAAGTGTCTAAATCGCTGACCCGTTATGTTTAGTAGATCCTTGTTTTTTGAGAAAAAAGACTAACACTTTTGATAATATTTGAGAAGGTCAGGATTTGTATAAATAGGTAACAATTAAATGATTGGTAATATATATATCGAAGTATTTTTTGTTTTCAGAAAAAACTTTTTCCTAATTTCTTTTTCTGAAAAAAACTATTGATTTGTTTAATACAATTAATCTGCTTGGAAAATTAAGTTTTCTCAAATCATATTTATTCGAAGCAAGTAAACTCGACGTAGTTCCGGTCAACGTATTGGCACTAATGGTTGTGTCGATCACGCGATGTTGGAAGATAGAGATTTTATCTGTTGTCAACTTTTCTTTACTTCAGCTTGTCACTATTTTCTCTTTGCAACCCGCTTCACTCGAGCTCAGATAGCATACGCTGGACTTAACGACATTATTCACTTTCTATTTTACTACGATGTACTGGTAGGTTTTGTCCGGTTATGGACCGAGTTTAGGGATCGTTCATTAACTCGAAGAATCACTGCCTGAGTCGTAGATTTATTGGAAGCGTCATAAGTATAAGACTCATAACTTATGATCAAATGCGTCATTAAATCGCGGGACTTCTGGAATTGAGTCGACATGTTGATACGGCCTCTGATTGTGATTGGTCCTGGTCAAACCGTATGCTTATGTGCACTGCTTTCCCAATTAGGGCACCAGTGGGCAATTACTAAAATTATTTTCGTCATGAGGTGGACATCTTATGCAGTCGGTACTCACAACAGCAATGGGATATTCCTTATTTATACGTACTTTAAAATGGTTAATAACTTAGTTTTTTTATTTAGTATTGTTTGTTTTGGGAGCACTTTTCACCACACGACCTTATTTTCAAAAACACTCAAATTTTTTTCTTTAAGATTTTGGGTCACTTTTCTTTGCGCGACTTCATCGAAACGTACGTTCCACGAATGTAATTTTATTTTTGGTGCTGAATTTTGGCAAAATCACGGAAATTCATTAGAATGTGAATTGAAGAAGCAGGTTCATTTACACGAAGGCCAGATTTGATATAATTTGCAGAAAAACAGCGTTCAAGGAGTCAATATCGAAAATTTGTGTGAGATGCTTGAGGACATCTGACACGATATAACCGAGATGTTATGTGCCGAAATATCTCATCCACCCTAGTGCCAACAAATGATACATATAATGGGTTCCGTGCTACCTTCAAGAGCAAATTTCAAAATAAATCCACAAAGATTTATACTTTGGATGAGCACGATTCAGTTTGGTCCAAAATTTGGTTAACTTTATTTTACTTATTTTACATCTGTTAATTTTCTTTATTTGCTACTATATTGTATAAAAAATTAAAAATTATTTCAAAAATTTTCAAAATAGATCTATCAAAATGAACCAATCCTATTACGAGGAAGGTAGATCAAACTTGCCTAGGCTAAAAATGACAAACATTTGTGTGTGTCAATTCAGGGATTTTGATTGGTTGAGTTGACCCGTGTCACTCTCGGTGTGTGAAATATAGGTTTTGGTTTGTTTTTTACCTTGTAATTGGTTTGTATTTTGATACCTAGGCATTTTGAGAGAAGTGGTCTACCATATTTTCCTCCAGTAATGTATGGAGATAATTGTCAAAATGTAGACGCAAAAATTCTCAAAGAAAATAATTACATTTATCAATATCATTTAAAGAAATATTTTGAATATATATTTTAGGGACAAATTAGTATTACGACTTAAACAAAATTCAGTTTGCGCGCCGCGCTGAGTTTGATACCACTTTTACGATTAGAACGGGCGAGTATTGTTTAACTGTTTATCGAGCAATTCTCGCAGGGCACGGTTCGAGTTCGTCCGCTTCTGGATGCGGACCGAACAAAATTGTTTTTGGCCTTCCTGCTCAAAGTCTATAGCGCTTGAGATAAATCGCGACTAGCAGGCTCTTTCGATTATATGTCGGTTATATCCTCATATGAACGTGACTACACACAATCTAGTCTAGTACTGATGTGGCAAAAGATCGCTAGGCATGTCCAATCAAGCGCCCACTAATCGTGAACTACCCTTCATCTCCTCGACCTCCAGATACTACACCCATACGTTCTCACTTTTCAATTCGTTCCTGTTAAACTATGCTACCATACGCACCGATTCCTCCTAAGATGATTTTGTTCTAGTCAGGTCGCATTGTGATTATAGGTCCGGCTATGATTAGATATTTGGTCTATAGGCATAAATAAATAAATTTTTATCCCTAGAAGTAAGTTGAAGTGATTTTTTTTGCCAAGAAAAAATTGGGGTGTGCTGAGTATTTTCCATCATCCACAGAAGCCTTGATTCAGGGATTTTCAATTACGAACCAAAACTACGACCTGCCCTCGCATAGCCACTAGATGTTTATAACCTTGAACATGTGGAGGAGGTGTGTTTGGACTGCTGAGTTTTGAATCTATTTCGGTGATGATATTCCCCCTTTGAACACTATTCGAATATGCCCGGCCTCCAATTATTTTTAGTCGAATTTTCCCCCAATGACGGTGTGATGTGAGTTGTAGGCATATCGATGGATTTTCTTTAGACAACATAGGATGTATTCGAAGTTCGAATGAAATTGGTGTGGCGAGTGTCATACGTAAACAAAATTTCCAGGAACAAAAAATGGTGCTTTGAATTTTTTATCAAAAGTAGAGCTCAAAGAAAAGCCGTAAACTGCAGTGGGTCCAGCAAAGATGAATATTTTTGAAGTTTTTGTCAAATTCTTTAGGTGTGTGTAAGTGTGAGTGTGTGTCGAGAGGCGAGCATCGTGTGTTGTTTAACATTTAATTAACTTCATGACCAGGCTTTATAAAATCAGAGTTCCACCAAATCCTCCTGTTGTGTGTGATCGAGTTTGCTCGAAAGAAAGTAGTTTTTGATGGTTTCAAAAAATAGTTCACTTTTGCATTTTTGTTGAAACTTGATATTATGTGTGTCATTATGAAAAATCTTACACTTCGAAAAGTGTGATGTTATTATCAGTCCACCACCTTTACCTAATCAATAAATTTTGAGTACGGAGGTGATGGTTGGTTGCGAGATGAGCACTGGTAAATCAGAGACATTTACCTCTGCACGTGCTTGGGTGGAGACACATATGTCTCGAGTGTCTATCTCTTCGCACTGTTTTTGACGAGAACCGATTTTTTGTGGAAATCCGGGCTCTTTGCTATTACATCGAGTGTCCCGCACAAAAAAATGGAAACGGGGAACACTTCGCTAACGTCGGGTTTCCGGCGCGAGCGAAAAAGGTAAGAAAAGACGCGATTGCACTACGCCAACGAGAGTGGATATCCCGCACTAAAAATAAATTAGAAACTGGAAGAGGTTACTAGGCTTTTGATGTTATAAATGTAGATTGGTCGTTTAAAAAAAATGTTCTAGAGCGTAAAATTTTATTAATTTTGATTTTCACGCCTGACAAACGATCACGCATTACGCGAGAACCTCAACTCCATGGAAATGAATTCCCTAAACTATTGATTCGTTCGAAATGTGTGACGTCGAAAGTCAAACGATAGAATATCTCTTACAGTATATAAATTTAGAAAAATTGGAATCTAAAACTCGTGCCTCGCAGTATAAACGGGATAAAACCGTGACAAACTTGTTTGTCAGGAAAAAAGGTTTTGTCATGCGCCGAGTATACACTATAATGTGTGGTATGTGTCTTATACCCTATTTGAAACGTATTATAATTAGGATTAGGTAAAACTCGTGTTCAGTGTACCGGTATAAAGCACGCGGGGCAGCGTAGGTTTCTTGGCGAGAAGCTTAGTGGTGTAGTTGGTTGGTGGTTAAGAAATAGGGGTTGTGTTCCGCAAGGAACACGACCATAGTTTTTTACAATACCATAGATTTTTCAGAGACAAGTTTTGCCATTGCCACAGTGTACACATATAACAGTTATTTATTGGAACGCGAACTCGCCAAACATCGGTGTTCCCGCAAAAACTGAAACAGGAACTCGCCAAAACATGGGTATCTCGCACAAAGAAATGAGTTAAAGAACGTCGCCAAAGAGTGGTTCCCGCGACTAATGGAGCTAAGCGGAGGGAACAGAATATAGTTACCTTTCACGTCGCGGGGGATCGGTGACGAATCCGCGGCTAAGTGGAACATTTTTGGCGAAAACTTTCACCTTAATCCGCCGGACCTGCTGTATTTGATATTTAAAATATTGAATACATACATGACAAGGCTATAGGCTCGATGATCATGTCGTATTTATGCTAAGAAATTACTAGGATCCGTAATCAAATGCACTCTACATGGATTGTAGTTTCTGAGAGAGATAGATATTGCGTTGCCCACTTCCTGGACTATTTCCTTATAGTCAGTAAAAACTTTTAGTCTATAATTATGCCCGATCATATTTAGTTTATTCATATTATAGATTAAATTCTACTTACATGAGTGGTCTCAAAAATCATTTCTCTAAACTCTTTCATCTGTCTCAGATTAAGGTCATTTTTCTATCAAATCATTTAAAAATAGTGGCACTTGTATACGAATAAGTTTCGCATAAGATTGAGTGTCCGATATCAATTATATTTATTCAGCTAATATTCTTAACCAAGCGTATCCTCGATGGTGTGTTACATCTTGTTCAGACTTCTGAGGCGTTGCTCTGTCGTCTATTAGTGCTATGTATATATATAGATTTGTCCCAATAGATTGTACAACAATGAATGATATTATGCTATTATCTCTTTCTGATATATCCATCATTTTACTCTATAATATCTCCCTGGTCCTCCCTTGACTGTATTTATTAAAACAAATCATGGTCATAAAACTTATAAGATTTGCAAAATCTCACATGGCCTGTCACACACTTTTTATAATTCGAACTCACTTAATGTAGGGGTTTGAATCGCGGAAAATAATATACTTTTCTCCCGGAAGTCCATGGGTTGAAAACGTGTTGATGAACTTGAGGGCTGGAGTTCTCGGAATCCGTCCACTGGATATTACATCGCCAAGTCGTAGCGACTCATCTCGTGTTATTAATTCCGGTGTACACGAGAAACGATTATGCCATGGTTTTCAACGAGACAAACACTCATACTCGTTTGTATTCACCGGAATCCATTACACATATCACTAAATCGATTTTCATATATCTATCTTGGGCGACTTTTATCGGCATCTCAGGCGCCACTGGAGGTTGGTTCTTATGAGTATAGTACGCTTTTTTCGAATTGTGTTGGGGGTGTATGTACGCATATGTGCGTGAATGTAAGTTTAGAACTGGAAGAGACGTTGAAATCTGTATATTTATATATATACATAGTTAACTTTGGTTGACGATAGATATATTTAGTTGCTGAGTGAAGACCAATATCTTAAAATAGTTATTGTTTTTATGACACAATATTTATTATTGTCTTGGGACCAAGGCGTACAAAGTGGCTAGATACTGAATTTTATTTAACCCGTTGCCATCGACGATTTACGAGCCTAGACCTTCTTTTATTTCGGGCTTTTCGGAAGCACCTCTTTTTTCTGCGAGTCTGATTTCTTCTGACTCTCACCGGTTGGCTACTGATAGTCATGTTCACCATATCGTAGAAGATCCTGGCTTCATTTAGCGTGAAATGAATTATTTCGCCACGATTGGATCTTCTAATCGCTAGCCCTGTTTTTGCAGCTTCGCGCATTCTTTTATTGCTGAAGATGTCGACGACCGTGACGTTTGTCAGATGCGCAAGAGCGTCCCCTAATTGGCGCGAGACCCTTTGTATTTGTGGTATTTCACAGAAGTTATTTGGTCTCGCCCCAGCAATGAGGTAATTGCCAAACCTGTTCTTCAGTGCCTGAAATAAATCCAGGTACTGAGCAACTAATTCGGCCACTCCATTCTTCTTTAATTTTCTCACGTGTGACACAGAAAAACAGAGTATGGCCGTGTCACAAAAGAACGGTATGGGTATACTCTTGGCGATCTGCGTCATGTCCCGGATCGTGCAGCTAGGGAAGCTTACGCCATTTAACATTGGCAACCTGGCGCAATTTGAGTCGGCCAACAAAAATGAGGTTGCTAAAAAAAATGGGTGGGTGACTTATTATTTTTTTTAAATATATTTTTTTTTTGTTTTTTATTCATTATTTATTTATTATTTTGTCCTTTTTTTTAAATTTTTTAATTCTCTCTGCCCATTAATTTTAACCAAGAGTATTGATTTCAGGTGACAGAAAAAGATCTATCCCATCTGGAACTCTCTTTCGGTGATAATTTCTGGGGAGAAGGAACTTCGGGTTTTTTTTATATATTATTTTTTTTATTTTTCTATCGGTATCTTGTATTTTTCTTTTCCGATTTTAGGATTTTAACGCAGAAGGGTAAAAAAATAAGTTTAGCTGCTTAAATAAAACAAGGGAAGAAATATTTCTTTAATTTTGCTTTTTTGTTAATGTATTTTTTTTGGGTAAAGTAGAGAGCCACGGGCCTGATAACTGGGTTGGGTACTTTCAAGTGCATCTGCAAGGAAGTCCTTAAAATCTCTCACATCCACTTCAAGAAGGAAGAAGTTGTGATTCAATTCACTCATTTTTTAATTCTTCTGGTCTTTCTTAAAGAGGTTTGAAATTTTTAGTTAAAAGAATCGAAGACTAATTTCAAAGGATAAAAATATTGGGTAGAGACATTGCAATAAAAGTATCTTACCTCTTTGTGAGAAATGTAAGATTAATAGTGATGATCGAGAAGATGGATTTATTCCTTACACTCTGTCAATCTTGTCCTTTAAGAGGTGTTATCCAGGTGACAGAAAAAGATCTATCCCATCCGGAACCTCGTCAGAGCAAGAAATTCTTTGAGAGTAAGCGAAGTAATGCATTTTATTTAGTTTGATAACAAATGGAATAAGTGTTTAATACAAAGTATACAACAAAAAAGTCTTCTGCTTTTTTGTAAGGGCACCTGTTTCTCTTTCAAGCAAAAGCATTAAAAGAATAAGTTTATTCAGTATACGGTTCAAGGCTAAAAGTAAGTAGGAGAGAAAAATTTTTTTCTTTTTACTTTCTTCCACTTTTATCCTTTAAGAGGTGTTATCCAGGTGACAGAAAACGATTTATCCCATCCGGTACCTCTATTCAGGGTAAATGCAGAAAAAAAACTAAGAGTCTGATTCTCTAAACATAATTAAGGGCACAGAAAGCGCAACAAAAGATCTTCTGTTTCTTTTGAGGCGCAAGGTTTTTTTTTCTATTTTTTCTCTGTTAGGAATATAACACAGGTAAATGATTCTCTAGGCACATTTTCTAGATCAAAAGGACATAAAAAAAACAATCTCTTTCTTCCACTCTTATTCTTTTAAAGGCGATATCCAGGTGACAGAAACGATCTATCCCATCCGGAGCCTCGTCAGGGTAAGGGTCGAAGAAGTGACAAAGAAATCCTTCTGATCTTTACTTATGGCATAAAGAGCACAACAAAAAAATCCTGTTCTTTTGAAGAACACGGATTCAGACACATATTTTTTTATTTGTAAGGGAATATGGCACTAGAAACTTTTTCCACAAGAGAAATTCACTCCATGTCCATTCTGCCTCAACCTTTTTCAGAGATTTTATCCAGGTGACAGAAAAAGATCTATCCCATCTGGAACCTCATATCAAGATGAGACTCAAAGAAGCATAAGAGTGAGTTTTCCTTTTCTCTGTTTTTTTCTAGAAAGGATAATTATGAGTACAAAAAATTGCAGGAAAAGATTTATCTTCTAAAAAAAGTATTTTATATTTATTTTCTTCTTTATTGATGTTTTTCATTTATAATCGTGCTTCCATCATTCTATCTTCTCTTCTGGTCCGACGAAAGTTGCTTGTGGCATATCTTGAATACCTGGATGGTGTGTCTCGATTTAATCTCTCTCTACTCAAAGATATAGTATCGGGAGACGCTGTGTTATCCCTGTTTCGCAAGACGCCCAAGCAGCACTTTTTATCAGCAAGTATGCCACGTAGAGTATTACTATGGCACTTGCAACCATGACAAGGCCCACCAGCAGTTTGGTTAAGGAACTAATATGTATCACACTGTTTATTTGCAATTTTACAATAAGGCGCTGTAATTATTGGTCGGTCGTAACATATTGCTATTTGTGTGGCCTACTAGATCACTTATCATGACTGAATTGTTTTTATATCTTGTTATCCACGTTAACGCTCTTCGTTCAACGTAAGGAATTCGTTCTGACTCATGAGCTTGCTGAGATGTGAGTCACATCATGGCAAACTATTTATCTCCCCAATGTCTTTGGGTCGAATTTCACTATACGCTTCCACAGACAAAGTTCTTTGCATTTTGAGTCTTTTTGACAAAGCTCACCTGTGCTGCCTAATTCTTACTCAAAACTTTGAATCACCGTGCAACTGGTCCAAGGAACTAACTAGGATCCAGTTTCTGTATCTTTTACATAGCACTCTTTTCATTCTGAATATTCGGTTCGGATAATGCATTTGCTTTTTGCCTCAACAAGGTCACTATTTATGAGTGCCTTGACGCAGCTTAGTGAGTCGTCATTTCGTGCTTCTCTAGCATCACAAAGTGTGATACCACCTGACTTTTGACATTCCTCAAAACTGAGGTATTCGTTATCTGTTTCGAATATTTTAGTGTTTCGCAATACGAGTGTTTTAGTCATATTTGCCACCTCGCCTTCCTCAAAGACAGGAATGGTGTGGATTTGGTATGCCTTGTAGCTGCTTGCGAGACCTGGTATGGTTGCTGCAAGTTTCAGCCGGAGTCCCATGGACTCGACCTCCATTTTAACATGCTGACATCTGAAGAGTTGTCTCATATCAACTGGAAGCATTTCAGCACACTCGTCTTTCGTTAAGATGTACATAACACAAAGCGGGTTGAGGTGGCTGATGTCAACTTCGGTGGTAACTAGTCCAAAGGAGCAATCTTCAACGACTTTGCTTATGGTTTGGAACATTGAATATATTTTTTGGCTTATTATGGCCTGCATTTTTCCAGTGAATTGCTCTTTCTTGAGAAGACACAGGGAAAGTTCAAGAACATCAAATCCTTTCTGTGTGGATTCAACTATGTGATCGGTGATGTCCGAGATAGTCTTGACCTCATCGTTCAGCAGCTCATCCCTATCTTCTTCTAGTTTGACCTGCTGCACGACCAGATCATCTGCGTAGTCTGAGGCAAAGAATCGGCCGGTCTTTAGTAACTCTAGTATTCCTCGCTTAGCTCTCCTAGGTTTTCTTATTTGCTGTATGTTCATTGGCACTATGGCTGCGTTCGCATTGTGATCTCTTCTGATTATCACATTATCTCCCTCAGCAATGACTCTTCTCTCGTCAAGCTGTTTCTGAGTGAGAGTTAACACACATGACACGTAGGTCATTGGTGCTCTTTCTTTACAAACTGAGTCATTCGTTAGATGGTCGAACATGATTAACTCGTTAGTGCTTCCTCGCCTAGTTATTTATTGAGGGGCTTTCACTATCTTGACTGATCTCCCTTTATTATTAGTGGCATAAATTGCTTGAATGCCTGGAACCATTCTCTCCATGATTTCTATGGCTGACACATTCAACTCAACCCCTATTTTGCTGACAAAGTGAAGCATGGCTTTATCCTGCGAGATAGGTACATGATAGTGCGTTCCCCCTTCTTTGACTTCTGACGTTTTCGAAATTTCCATTTCTGTCATTCTGCATATATCCGTACAGTTCACAGTCGAAACTTCAACTGTAATTATCTCATCTTTGTTATACTCGGTCCATTCCACGTATCCAACGTACCCAACTGGGATAACTAAGTAATTAATTCCCGATTTGAAGTTGTGGGTTTCAATTGACTCGTCAGTAAACACTGTTTTATTGGTGGCCACCTCATATGTGGTGTTGCCCATTTGGGTCACAATAAGTTGTTTGAGTCTTTTGATTTCACTATCTGTTGATTCAGTGGGGCTAATCGTTTGCTCATAATCCTCATATTGATTTTCATAACTTATGTACTCTAAATTTGGAAGGGCGACGCGGAGAAAGGCTGTGGAGTGAGGTTATGAGGTTTCATATTGTTTGGCGTTGGGAGTCACCACAGTTGATAGTGTGATTTTGACACCTCGCTTCTAGCGGCTCGTTTCCACCTAGTTTTTGTTCCAGCTGTGCCAAAGTTCTGTTATAGTTCTTGACTGGCTGCTAGCAACGCTTTGCCTCTGCCGTCCTATTTTTGGTCAGTGTATTGCAGATTGATGTTTGGTGGAGAGGTCATTAAAAATGTCTTTGGAATCTAGACAATATTTACAATTTCTGGCCACGTAGGGATTTATTTCGATTCGAATCACATCCCATTATGAGAAATGTGACTTGTCTCTCATCTTTAGGCCCGTCTTTTTTCATTTTTTGTGCCGTATTGTTGAATCTCACATTCACACTTTGAGTTGCACTATCAGCAGCAAATCAGTGTCCATATGTCATATCTCTCATGGCACTATTTCGTCCTAAACACTCTGAAGACTCTATTTAGTTAATTAAGCATAAATTTGAAGTCTTTTTATTTTATTTTTAATTTTGTTTTTTGACTTCATCACCAGGCGAACCTTAAAAAAAATTTTTATTCATCTCAGTGACAAACGGCAGAAGTAACTGTGTTATCGCAAGGAATTCTTAACAACGCAAAGTATCAAGTTTTATATCTTTTTAGTTCACGATTTTAAACACCAAAAGTAGGGTAGTTTTTTACGGAAAAAGGCACATAGGAAAATTATCGTTGTTTTGAAAAAAAAATCAGTATGTATTCAACATTTAGTAAATTGTTGAAGTCAGTCCTTCTAAGTCTATGCCTTCGAAGCGCTTTCATGTCACTTCTATTGCTCTGTTCCTGTAGTGATACTCTATCTTCCTAAATTGTTTGATTCGGTTACAATATTATCCTTGTGATCTGATTATTTATTCCTCCAAAGCCCTTCCTCTGACTTTTTATGGGATTACGCCAGACAGTCACTGAGTTTCCTCAGCAGCTCCTTCACCCAAGAGTGTTGTGAGCTCTCTCTATTTCCATTCTTCTGTCATAGGTTTAGGAGCGGTGGTCTAGAAGTTTCTGAATGTGGTGATGCAAAGTTCCTCATAGGCTTGTTGATATAGCACGAGTGCAGCTTTTGCAATGGTGATTCTCATCATGTCAATCTCTTCTTTCATGCAAATGGTTTGCATGTTTGCTTTACGCCTTCCACAAGAAATTCCAGCATCAATGAGAACTTTGATTGTTTTAATGCTTTGTGGTGTCACATAGCAAGTCTTTCATTCGTTGCAGAAAAATAGCTGTGTTATCAAATCTCCTTCTAAGTTCGATCCAAAAATTGTTCCTGAATGTCTTTTGTAATTCCACTCGTTGCAATCCTTTTCCGGTCTTAGCGAGTCGAGTGACACAGCGAGTTAAACCGACATCTCTCCGTCTGCTTTTTTGATTCAGGGCTCATAGAGGTTATTGACTCTGACTGTAGTATAATATCATCAGTTGCTTCTGGGACAAGCGAGTTAGTATGACATCCTTTATTATTTGTGTCGGTTTAACTGACTCTGGTGATGACAAAATTTTAATCTGACTTTATTAATTCTACCTGTCTGAGTCGGTCTTATATCTGGTCATCATTGTTGACGTTTTTGTCAATGTTTGGACCGTGCTATATAACATATTTGAGTTTTGAAACATTTAACGATATGGTCTGGTTGCCGCTTCAAGCCGCCATGTAACTTTATCACTTACGTTGGAGTTCGCTGTAATCGTTGTCCGTGCGTGTCCCCACTTAGCCATGAGATGATCCACTGAATGATGCAATGCCGTCGTGGAGTAGTGAAGTAAGAAAGGTATTTAAGCATTTTAGTTTCGCAGTAATATTTTTGATTAACATGATTAGCACTCTGCTGTTCATTTTCAATTTTTAGCATCATTTTGATTTAATACGTGTGGTTGTCTTATACTGTTGTGATTAATTTGTCCTGGGTCAATTTGAACTTAAAAAAATAATTTCTTTAGTTCAGATCTTGCCGATTCATTTTTCAATTTGTTTTTTCAATAGGTAGAACTGGCAATACCTTATTTACTTTATTTTCTAGATTTCAAAAAAATAACGATATCATAACCCTAAGTGCTAATTTTTATTAAAAAAATAAGATGAAAAATAGTTGCTGGAGGCTCAAAAATACATCGGCTTAAATCAATTGGAGAATAAACTTTTATTCATTTCATTATCCAGTTCAAGTTTGTCATTGTGTCACGTGGTGGAAGAGAAATGTTTCGTAGTATATCAATCGTTTCATTTTGATTACTTAGTTTGCATATGCTTATCATACATTTATACTTTTTACTCTCGTTTTACATCATATTGGTTGTATGCATATTGTTTTCTTCACAATTTGCAATAAATATCGCCTCGTAACAATCGGTATAGATATGACGAAAATAACACAAAATAATTCTTTTAGTACATTTTGTTTTTTCTCCTTTTTTTTTAACTTACGTTCATTCATATCTCATACCACTCATGTTTCAGCACTCCATAATTATATTTCACGTATTCAGGGTCAGAAACTGCTTCTATATTCATTTTCTTATCTCCTCGTTCCTTAATGCCAGACATGCAAGCTACTTCTTATATCAATCGCTGTTCTCGCTTTTATAGGCTTCTTTTTTTTTTTACTTCTTCTGCTTACTCTCTTTGGTACTCTATGTGGAATATCTTAAGTCTAAAAAATAGTGTTCTCGTTTGTTTCTTTCAAATGAAAGCAAAATTGTTTCCAGAATAGTAGAATTTGAACTGTTGGTTAACAAATTTAATATTTTTTGCTGCAAGTTGTTGGTACAACAGAGGTTAATTTACATATGGGACATTATCTATGTCATGAAGTTCACAGTTATGAATAAGATGAAAAAAGAGTCATTATGATGAATCTGATGGATCATCTCTGTATCCACGAGTCCCTTATATGCTTCGCATTTGCTGAGGTGATCTGTATTCAATAAGGACACAATAGCTTTGTCCTTGACGTCTATTCTCTCGATATCTATAGTGTGTAATTCCAATTATCTGCTCACGACATGTCATTTTGCGGTTGGTTCTGTTAGGACATGAGTTATTGCACTGAAACTACCTCGAAGTAAAGACTCTGATTCGATCCATTGTCCAGTGAGCATCTGAGTTTAGGCTTCTGAGACAATCCAAAAAAAGTTAAAAGAAAAAAAAACAATAGTAATAGGATTTTTTGTCTGCAGAACAGTCTAATTATTGGATTCCATTATGGCGAGAAAAAACTCGCCTTGATTTAAAGCAATAGCAGGGGGGGGGTGGACAGAATTCTCGTAAAGCTTTGTGACAATCGTCACAAATGGTCAGATATTAGAATTCGGTTTTTTCCGTCCTCATCCTGATATTTTGATCATTTGTTTTGACGTGTTTTTTTGTCCTCCAATCTTTCCACCACAATTCGCATTGCAAATCGCATTGCTTCCTACTTTTAATATTTTCCACTACTCTGAACATCCTCTTCAAAGCCCTTCTATGATCTTTCGCCTTTTTCTTGGGCATTCTTCTATAGACATCGCTAGCAATGTTTAATGAACTGTTCAAAGTCCAAGTCACGTTGTTCAATGCTCTTCGTCAAGAGCAATTCACTAATTTGTGTCATCGTCAATGAATTTCTATCTAAAAAGGAAACAAACTAGGGGGGGGGGGGTTGCAATCTTTCACAAAAGGGAAAGGTTGCATTCTAGTTCTTTATTTTTAATTTGACACGCACAACTTCTTTGTTTTTTTTGTTATTTTTATAGGTGAGTGGTTAACCAAATGGAAGGAGTTAATTGGAGAAGGTAAAGAGGTTCGTGGACGATAGGGTAGGAAGGTAATGTAATTTATTTACGGGCTAATTGATGGGGGGTAAAAATAATTGACAGAGGCTGATGCTTTTGACAGGATTTGAAAACAGTGGACAAAAAATTTATAGGACTTGCGAGATAAACAGTGGACAAAAAAAATATTAAATAGGACTTTTTGCGAAGAAACAGTGAAAAAAATGGATGAAAAGCTGTATTTTTTCTTTAATATAACTTAATTTCTAAGTTCTCCTTTCCACCCCTTTTTTTCTTGTATTCCTGCAAGACATATTCTTGTTTGCTTGATCTCCCCTGATCCTTTCATTTCTCCTCATTAAGGTCTCCAGGGTTCTCCGGGACCTGTCCTGTGCCGGTTTGTTTTGGCCGACAAACTTTAGTGTACTTCTGCCATTAATATGCGTTTCGGATGTATCTCATTGTGTTTTTTCATTCCTTTTTAACTTCTGAAAGTTAAAAATTGTAATTTATATTTAATTTTTAAAAAAAAATTTTTTCATAAATTGTGATAGGGAGTATCGCGGGAGAAATGAATTTTTGGGGACAGAAACAGTCCCTCAGAGTGGGCGAAAACCTAATAATAAATTATGACTCGTCGGGGTTAGCGGTGTCTTCGCCTCGACGTCATATATTCATTCAGAGCGCCCTTGAACTATCTTGTCATTACGCAACGGACATAGAAAGTTCCCATAACAACCTAACGAATCAGCAGTTTTATTCCTGCAATTTGTATGTTGCATACTCTGGCAGCCACGCTGTGAACTTCTCGAATTTTTCCCACTCTGTCACTCCTGTTTTCGTACTGAGTGCATGCAGCTATAAGGACTCTATATGACTTCTTCACGGTCAAGCATCATTTATTTTTTTTTTTGCTGTATTCACCAAATCCGACAACTTCCGACTTCGATGTTCTCCCCTGGA
>SCLH01000535.1:408993-423469 GCA_004367855.1 Oikopleura vanhoeffeni | reverse complement strand
GATTTTTCTTCCAAGTGTTTTTAATGAAACTCAAATAATGAAAAATTTTTTCAAAATATTGCGAGAAGATTGACGGGCATGTTAAGCCCGAAATTCGGCGACAAGACAATCGATCAAATAGTAGACAGTAAGGTGGTTACTGTATTTTGATGTTCAGCTGATGTAGCAATATTTTCACGAGTTTACTGCTATATTTCGACGGCGCGCGAGTATGAATATTGTTTTGTAGCGATCAAGATATGCATATTTCAAATGTGAGACCGTTGTCATAGCTAATTTCACTCTTAATTTGTTACTTATATTGTTCATTGTAAAAATGGTGTTGTTTTTCAAGAAATAGGCAAGGTGAGGTAAACCTCTATTTTCTCTCCGCAGGTTATCTGTTTACAGAACTTCGAGAATTTAAAATGTTTACGTGTTGTTCACTTAATTTATCCTCGATCGTCTCAGTGACAATAAGTAGATGGGTAGTCTTTTCCCGAGTTTTCCGGATAGCTCTCAAGTATTGCCTTTGATAGGCGTTTATGGGTGTGAGGCGAAGTTTTCTCGTTTTTGGGTGTGAGGAGGGTTAAAGTCCGTGATTTGTATTTGGCGAAACTTATGCTAATCATGAGTACTAACTACCTTTGGAGATTATGAAAAAAATACTCATGTCATGATGAAACAAGATTTTTAAAATGTTAAATGACTGACGTGGGACGCATTTTTTAGCAGGTTATCTACGCAGATGGGCAAAAGATACCAGCCGAGGCGCAGGGCAATCTATGATATGAGTATATCGAAAATTAAAAAATCTTTACTTTCGTTACGATATGAGGTTAGAAACTGGTGAAATGAGCTGGGGTGAATTGCGGTGTATGTTTATTTTGGTATGAGGAAGATAATTAAAAAATGTGAAAATGATTGTTTTCTTGTAATGGGCGTTAATTTTGTGTATTAGAGATTCCAGACCTAAGTTTTTAAAATTATTATACAGGAAACATGTTGTGTAGCGATGTTATTGTTCAAGTTAAATATTCCAAACGTGGTTCTTATTTGCCCAGATGGGTTTCTTAATTGAAAAAGTGCAAAGGTCATGAGTAGAACGTCGAGATAGGTTGCTGAGCGCTGCTATTGTTAGCACATTTTTGTAAGGTTAATCAGAAATAAGAATGTATTTCGGGTGGTTACTGAAATATAGGTAGTTGCATTAAATAAAGAAGTTCGGTACGAAATTAAGTGACCTTTAGTCGTTCAAAGGTAAACCATTTCTTAAAAATATCGTCTTAGGAATATTATATGTTATTGCGGTGATAGTATTCAATAGTTTTTAAAAGGAACATGCCCATATTTCATAAGAATATGTTTTTCTCGTTGAAAGTTGCTTCTTCACTTTATGAGGTGGAGGGAATTAAAATTCCAGTTTACTTTTTTTCGACAATTTTTAAAATGTTTCAACAGAATTTATGGTCAAAACAGAAAATATAGTAACATTAATTAGGTCCATTTTGTTGTAATCACCCCGTTTGAAAAACTGTTAACTTAAGTACTTTAACCTTGTGAGCACCAGAGCCACAGAGTTGTGATCTAGCATAGCCTTAAAATCATTCAAAAATGCCAAAACGGGATCGTAGATCTTTTCTTTGCAACACATTATAAAGAATTTTGATTCGATTCCGAAAAATAATTAATTTTTTTTGATGTTTGGGTTCGGCGGAATTTAACGGGTGTGATTTGTGAAGGATTTTTCGGCCTATGTTTCGCTTCTGAAAATGGTTTCAGAACTGAGCATAAAATACAAAATGTGAGTTGAGCCAGTTTAGAAGGCGTTGTGCATGGCGGCATTCAGTTTTAAATAAAATTTATTAGGGTATCTAGGCGGCGGAGTTTTTTTTCGGAAGCTGAAATGTTCAGAAATTTTTACTTTCAAGTATCTCATGAAAAATTTAATTTTATACTAGTGAATAGCCAGATTTCAAGCTTGTCAACTGTTGTCTCTGTCCATATTTACTGAATAATAAAATTTGGGTGATAGGATCGTGGTGTTATATTAGGGATAGTATAGACGGATTTCATGCGGAAAATTACGATTTTTTCAACAATTTTTGACTTATTTATAGAAAACTTGTTGTATTGTGAGCTATAATTCAAAGCGGTACAAACGATGGACGTAGGCCAAGGATACTTGTGCATCGTTTACGGAAGGTCACTTTGAAGACACTGTGACCGTGTTTCGACGTTATATGGATAACTTGCTTTTTGCACTATATTTTCTAGAACTGAAAATTGGAAATTCTAGAAGTATAAGAATGTAGTCCGAAATTTACCTCTCACCGCTAGTGCAGAAAGATTGGAACTTTCCCAACTGGGCGCGTAAGATTTCTGTAAACTTTCAAAGTAGAGCCATTGTGGCTTGGGTGCGTTTGGCGATTTTTTTGGCTACAAGGTTAAGTACAAAAATGCTATATTTGATCAGGAGTAACACAAAAGAATTTCAATTTTTTTCCAATTTTGTCTATTTTTTGGCCCTCAGAAGTGTACGATTATAGGCTCTGAAATATTGTTATAACTTATGAGGGACGTTAAGGCGGGTACCTACGCCGTTTCGTGTATTTCTTAAACGTCTGTCACGAGCTGATAAAATTCCAGTGTTTTCTCGTTGTGACATATACGAATATTTTTGTCTGAATTTTGCATAAAGAGTACCGGAAGTTTTTTGTATGTATTCGTACCTGGTCGTATTACCGGTCCAAAATTCAGATTTTGGCGCCGTTTTTCATAGAGAATGAGTTTTTCGAGGTTGAGATCAGAGTTTTCCACTTTTTTGTGGTAGTATGCTATTCTGGGTATTCAATTTTTGTTTCAGATTTAAACGTCTCAAATGGGTTTTTGAAGGAGTACTTTGTTTGTTCTGTTGGATTACTTTGCGCAATTTTGCTCAAAACAGTAGTTAAAAAGCACTTTTAGGAAATCGTTTTTGCAGCGAACTAACTGAGTGGTTTTTCGCATTATGCCTTTCGAGTACTTTAATTGCGACGCGCTCAAAGTTGTGGAACCTTAAAACTGAATAATTTTTCAAATATTTTTTTGGTAATAAGATTTCGGTTTTTCAGATTTATTTCCCTGAGTTCTTTGAAACAAATGAAATTATCTTTTGAGATCGTATTGCATCAATAAATGAGGACTAATGGTCAACATTTTGTGAATTTGATAAAAATTTTCGGAAAAAAAAAATTTTTTTTTGTGATCTTTTCAAGATCAAGATTCACGAGTCAAATTGGGTGCAAACAAATCAGATTCCAACGGATCTTACAAGGAGATGACAGTGAGTTGAATGAAGATAATACGTGTAGAAAGTCAGTTGTTTGATTTTTTTTTGTTTTGTCGAAAATTAATGTTTTTTTAGTTTTTGGCATTACGGGAGATTGAATTCACAGGCAGATGAGGAG
This sequence comes from Oikopleura vanhoeffeni, assembly GCA_004367855.1. Taxonomy (NCBI): domain Eukaryota; kingdom Metazoa; phylum Chordata; class Appendicularia; order Copelata; family Oikopleuridae; genus Oikopleura; species Oikopleura vanhoeffeni. The sequence continues at coordinate 420,041 of SCLH01000535.1, read as the reverse complement.
CAAATTAAATTCACGGGATTATTACTTTAAAGATACAGGTAAAAGTTGAATGAAAAATAATACTTGCGTAAAAATCGCGAAATGTATGGAATTTTTATATCGGGGAAAGTTGTTTTTTTAATTTTTTTGGTAAATGAAATCGGAATATCGAAAATTGAGGTGCAGCAAAAATTACTTTTTCTCATGGTCTGAGTTCCGAGATAAGCGTCCGTCGTGTGTACCCCGTATTTTCGTTTGATCTAAGGGAAAAGTTGAAAAATTTTGTTTCGAAATTTCATTTTTTTTATTTTTTCGGAAGATTGACATGTCACAGGCAAATGTTGCAAGCAAAATTAGATTCACGGGGATAAATTACTTTCAGAAGATTTAACGTAAAGTGAATAAAGATAATATTTCGTAAAATTTACGAAATTTATGAAATTTTTTATATCGAAATTTTTTTTTAATTTTTTTTGGAATGAATCGATATCAAAATGAAATGCAGCAGATTAACTTGTTTCTCGTTGAGTTCCGAGATAGGTAGCGTGTCCGTCGTTACTGCCGTGTGGACCAAAATTGGTCACTTAAAGTGCGCGTGTCAAGGGCCCAAGGGCGGCATTAAACGCCGGCGCTTCAAGTGCCCGATTTGGTCACTCGTAATTGTGATTAACTTTTGTTTTTGATTTGGACTTTGGCTGCGAACTCTAGTTTGACGCATTCGAGTATTTAAAAAGTTCAAGATTGTGGTCACTTAAAGGGCCGAAAATCAAAATATTCTGGTAAATCAAAATTCTCTAGAGTAAAGCTCGAGGGTACCTCTTAGGGGCTTTCGCAATTCAAGACTTGTTAAAAATCAGGTTAAGCAAAGTATAATTTACGAGTGACCAAAAAATTGGTCCTTAAAGCGCGCTTTGAGTTGACCAATTATTGAGGCCTTGAGGAGTGAGAATATTGGTCACTTTAAGCGTGCGCTGTTAGACTGGACCAAAATAAAGTTCCCTATCAAATGGCAAAGAGAAAAATGAAGTGTGAATTTAGGTCAGCACGGGGCCAGAACAAATTGTGGGGTCACTTAGCACCCAGGGTTAACGGAAGGTTATATTTAGAGGCTATGAAGTTACTCTAAGTGGAGGAGTACCACGCCATTAGTGATTTTGAACGTTTTGTTCTGAGCTTAATTAAATAGAATATGCTTGAGTTTCATTGTTCTAAGGACCAGGAGGGTATTTTTCTGAATTTTTGCGAAAAAGTAACAAGAAGTTTATTGTTGATTCCGGTATTTTTTACCGGTCCAAAAGTATTTCGACTTTTGATCTGTACATCATTTTGATGGTATATTGAGAAGAATATATAAACTCAGTAAATAGTTTTTTGTCAAGAGCCCATATCCGCGGATATCCGTATTTGTTAAAATGCATCTACCCCTTAGTTTAATTTGTCAATATTCAATTATATTTTTCTTTAGATTGAACATATTAATATGCAAAATAATCCCCCATAATTATTTCCGGTAGCAACCTCAAATCAGGAATATAGCAACCTCAAATCAGGAATATAGCAAGATTAAATTTATTGATTGAATTAATAAGATAAAAGTTTCAGCCTGCTACACAAAATTACTTGTCTTTGAGTCGCAAAAACAATTTGTGAAGCTATTTTAAGAAATAAATCTGTTAGATTATTGACAATACTAGTAAGTTGAAAAAAAATAGAATTTTGAGCTAATTAAGAAATAAACTGAAATAGCATCACAGACAAAACATAATTGAAACAAGTTTTATTTTATATGAGATATTAACAGGATGAGCAGCAGGAAAAATTTATATTTATCGCCAAAAGGTTCATGTAAATTACCAAGAGCTCAACAAAATCTGTTTATTTGATATCTGCTTTCTAAAATACTAGTTTGAAAATTAACCTGAAAGAAATCATAACTTCACGTTTTTATTAACAAAAATTTAAACAGTTTCTTCATGTTTTTCTCAAAATTTATTTTCTAAAATTTTGGGTAGCTTATTGAAAATAGAGCTTTCACAAATTCATGATAGTGAAAATTAATTGTTATACATATACTGTATCTTGATATACTGTAAACTAATTTTTGATTATATTTAATTATACTGAAAAATGAGCATTTTAGATTCCAAATTTTGACTAACTTTGTAAAGCTTTATAATCTCTCATGTTATATCCCTTTAACACCTTTTGCTTAATTTAAGAGATATGGGTTGAGGGAGCCAATTCTGACACTCCTAAGACCCCTCCTAGCCACTTATGAGGCCGATTTTCAGCCCACATCTCTCAGATTAAGCAAAATGTGTTAAAGGGATAATATCGATATAAAGGGATAATATGGATTACCGGACCTCAGAGTACAAATCCTAAATATTTGAATGATACAAACAAAGCAAGATATTAGCACCCAATCAAAACCTTTGATTGCGAAATAGGCCGATTTCATTGGTCAGGTTGAGAAAAGATCAACCAATGAAATGCTCAGATTTCGCATTTTTCAAATATTCAGGATTTGTACTCTGAGGTCCGGTAATCCATATATATGAGTTTCGCTTTTTTTCGAGACTTTTTTTCTTTGTAGTATATTTTATCGATATTTATTTTTGTTTAGTGGCCAAAAATCGTGGTGTAGTAGAATTAATTTCAAATCGAAATCATTTAATCAACAAATGGTGATAACGGGGTAAGCTTTTTTTCAAGCCTAGACTCTGATGGNGAAAATAATAAGTCACTAAATTTGTTATGCTTGTTATCTTTAGCTAAGCTGATATTAGATTAATACTTTTTGCCAAGCCTTTTAAAATCAGTTCAATCTATTTACGAAAACTTTTAACCCTTGTGAGCACAGAGCAACAATTGTGGCTCTAGCATACCTAAAATCATTCAAAAACGGCAAAAAACGGGATCGTAGAATCTTTTCCTTCAAACAAATTATAGAGAATTTTGATTCGGTTTCGAAAAAATAATTGAAATTTTTTCAAATGTTTTGTCCCAGAACTATGGGGTGTTAATTTATATGGATTTTTCGCCTATGTTTCACTTTCTGAACAATTATTTCAGAACTAGACATAAAATACAAGTGTGAGATTAGCTAGTTTTTAGGAAAGCGTTTTTTGCATACATAATAGTTGAAATGAAAATTTATTGGTATCTAGGGGCAGATATTTTTTTTCGGAAGTGAATTTTTTAAATTTTCAACTTCAAGTATCCCATGAAAAATTAAATTTATATAAAAGTGAATTTAAGCAATCAAAAGCTGTCAACAGTTGTACTTCATTAGCATATTAACTTGAAAATAATAAAAAAAGTTTAATAATCTGCTTTTATAGGGAAAAATAAACATTTTTAATCGAAAATCATGATTTTTCCATCAAAATTTTCGACTTATTTATAAATTACTTTTGATGTATCAAATATAAATCAAAGCGGACAAAACGATGACGTAGGCCAGATACTTGTGCATCGCTTCCGACAAAAAAGTCACTTGTGAAGTCAACTGTGACCGTGTATCACGTGATATGGTTTACCTTGCTTTTCTCACTATGTTTTCTAAAACTAAAAATTCAAATTCTAGAATATAAAATTTCGGATGCGAAAATATTTCCTCTCAACTTCCTTGTGCAGAAAAAATTCAAATTCCAACTGCCTTAAGCTTTCTGTTAACAACATTTAAAGTAGAGCCACAATTGTGGCTCTGGTGCTTTGGCGGAACTTTTTTATATGCTCACAAGGGTTAAGTCGAATTTTAAGACTTTGAATTAGTTTATGTTTACAAGCATTTCGAAAATTATGGGAATTTTCGTCAAAAAAATGTTTTCTGATTTAAAATACTAACTTTCGCCGTTTTTTACTTTATATACTATATCCTTTTCCCAACGAAACTCCATCTCAAAAACGCTAACTATCTTTATAGCGCGTGTTCGAATCCAACTGATGTTGTCTAAGTGATTGTCTTAGTGATTGCTTGAGTGATTACACACCGATAAAATTTAGCGGTTCCATTATCAAGACCCTTGCCTATAATCATATTCAAGATAATCACTAAGACAACATTAGTGGGATTCGAACACGCGCTATAGAGAAAGTAAGCGTTTTTGAGATGGAGTTCCGTTGAGAAAAGGATATGAATCAAATAAAAAATATTCAAGAATTTTTCACAGTTATTGTTACAGTGAAGCCACACCAATGCTGTTATTGTCAAAAGATTTGTACACAAAAANAAAAATGGCTCAAACATATTAGTAACCTCACTCTTCCCGTACTCTGTGTAAATTTTCAGACGCTTTGTATGTAGGGTCTAAAAGAAGATAGATTTCGAAAAAACCGTTTAGTGCTCTAGAATAGACTCACCACCTGGTGGTGTGATGTAACAAGGTTGACTTTGAGATGTGTAATCGTTAGGCGAAGGCTAGACCTATAAACGAGTATCCTCAGATTTCTCACAAGTACCCTAGAATTATTATGAGGCGGGATTGAAAGGTACCAGATTACGACGCCCACCCCCTTAAGTCCAAAATCCGTTTCTCAACTTATCATTGATGATGTAATATTATTCTAGATTTGCTCAAGTTCAGATAAAATTTTTTTCACTGTAAAATCATTATACTTGAAGATGGAATAAAAATCTGAAATGTCGTAAAATATTTATAATTTAAACATATTTTTTATATGGTCTTTGAAAAATAATATGACATTTTTTTGGGATTTTTGGAAAGAAAAATTTGGAAATATTTACAAAATTTCCTCATTTCTTGTTCAAAAATTATCAAACTAATTTTTCTGAAATCAATGGCCAAAAATATTGCGAATGCCACCTTTAATTTCTTCAAATATGACCTCCTTTTTTTTCGCTCCTGTTCTTACTCTGAATCATAATTTTTGTAACTAAACTACGGTTTGGGAGAAATTGGTTGAAGCCCTCGGTAATCAAAAATGAAAAAATTTTATTTCACTGGAACATGCCAAATTATTAACTTGTCCTGTTCACCGAATTCAATTGTTTTCATTCATCTCATTTAAAAAATATTTTTTTCGATGTGCCAAAATTTCGTTTTTTAGATTTATCAAAAATTTTCGATTTTGAGGTAAAAATCGTATGTTAACAATTGAAGTAAATTGAGTTCGGTGGACAGGACTGTTTATTATGTCTAATTAATAGAAATTATTTTACCTCAATTTTGACGCCTTCAGCCGAAATGTCCCGTTTTTAGAGTATGTTTTTAGAAGACGATTTACAAGCTTAAAATTATAGATCGAAACAAAATCAGATTATACAAAAAAAGCTCAAAGGTGGCACCTTCTATTTGAAATTTTCGAAGTATTAAAAAGTTCACTATCAAGAGAACGAAAATGAAAAAAGTGAAAATATGTCAAATAGCACCGACCTCCTTAAAGCAATAAAGATAAATTTAACCACACTGTTATCACGTGTTTATGAATTTAACTAATATAGAAACTTTCATTTTTTGAAAAGAATCGCAAAAAGTATTTATCTAGCCAGTGTTCTCAATCGGAATGAGTTTTAATCCCGTTCCCGTGTTTTCAATCCTGATCAAATCCCGTCCCGACTGAAGTTATTATTTCAATCTCGATTCCGACCCAATACGCGGGATTTTGACGCCCGATTCCGTTTCAGAACACTGCATCTAGCTATGAAATTGTAACATAAGGTAAATCCGACTAGTTTCGTCTTATTTTAAAACATTTTCAAGGGTTTTTTTTTAAGGTTTTTACGAATTTGAGAAAAGTATCGCAAAACGCAGGACAGCTAAATTATGATAGCATAGCTATGAAATGGTCGTTATTTGAATGTACTTTGATATTTGAATGAAAATTATCCTGTCAAATATTGCCAGAAATTAAAAAAAAATGCAAGAAAAATTTTTGTGATTTGTTATTGCACTTTTATCAAAGTTGTTCATTATTTATTAACAAAACTAATTTACTTCTTTGTAAAATTTTGAAATTCTTACTAACGTTGTCAAAAGCTAGCTTTAAACATGTGGAAACTAAGGTGAGAGTGGTTTTTTCGAAATCCAAACCTCGATCTCGAATAACAATTATTTCAGGGTCCCTTCATATAATTTCGGAAAAAACTGGGTATCGAAATTTCTAAATGAGGCTAAAACGAAACGCAAAAAAACACTGCCCGTATTTAAAATTTAAATTAGTTTTTTTAAGCAAACATAAATTTTTTGATAAATTTGAAAAAAAAATCAGATAAAACGAAAATTTTTTCAGAATTTTGAAATGATTTGGAAGCACATTTTGTAACAATCCTTATCAATGTTGAGTTTCTTCGATACGTTTCACACCAACTCAAATCAGCGACCTAACTCGTCGAAATTTTATACATGTATGGTTAATTCGGAGAAAAATTGTCATTAATTTTCATAATCTTTTTCAGTTAATTTTGAAATTTATTAACTCCAAAATACCCTGAATGAGGTTGACTTATCTATGCGACAAGGTACCATGATACGCTTTGCTGAGGTTTCTCAGTTTCCATATTTTGAGAAAAATTACGGATGCAAGATTTCGGTAAAGTTTTTAATGTAGTCAAAATATAACCACGAATAAGTGCCAGGGTCAATGATAGTAAACCAAAGCATTATTAAAAATTATTCAAAATTCGCCAAAATACTTAATAGTTCGAAAAAATTATGAAATGTTTTTTCTGGTCAATAAATACTATCAATGCCTTTTTTATGTCCAAAACTGAGAGAGGAGTAGGTTTTTGAATTGAAAATATTAACATTTTTGAAAGGTGGTTTCTGATTGGTTTTTCAATCAGGGACCTTCGGTATCTTTATCAAGAGCAAGATTTTTGTTTGAATATTGTAAAACTGAATTTTATATTAGTATGTTTTTGCTTTTTCTGGTATTTGTAAAATTGATCTTGAAAACCCTGTTTTTGACCTGAAAATCGGACCAGTACTGATAAGCTAGCAATCTCACAATCTATGCGCTATCGATTTAAACTCCAGTACATTTTAACTCTAGAATTATGGAATGGTTTTTAACTATTTGCTGGAAATATTTGATTAAACCTATGATAGAAAAGTTTCATTTAAAAATAACATGTCAGCAGCGGGAAAAATCGACAATTGATCATATCTTTTTGCCAACCAAACTTCATCTCAAAAACACTAACTATCTCTATTTGAAAAACTTGTTTATAACTAATTTCTCTAGAACGTGTTTTTTTCGACTGCATATTTTTTTTTGTTTACACATTATTACCGTACTGATGATGAATGAATAATTCGAAATTAATATAAAATTAAATAAAAAAATAGTATTTATTATTTCTCGCCACAACAATTGTTGTCAAAAAATGTATATCTCTATAGCGTGTGTTCGAATCCAACTAATGTTGTCTAAGCGATTGTCTTGGTGATTGCTTGAGTGATTACACACCGATCAAATTTACCGGTCCCAATATCAAGCATCCTTGCCTATAATCATACTCAAGACAATCACTCAGACAACATTNTATTTATAATTATTAGATACCCACTGATGAAACCATTGAGTTGAATTACACCACATAAAATAAGTTAGAAAAATTCGAAATTTTAAAATTTAAATAATTACGAAAATTTAAAGAATTACAAAAATTCAAAATTATTTGAAAATTTGCTAAAAATGCATTCGAAAATTGTGTCAAATTTAAAAACTTTGTTAATATTTTATGTAAAATTTTTTCGAATTTCATACAGAATAAACTTTTGATTATTAAGTATATTAAAAAATAATACAATACAAATATTTATGAAATTTCGATAAATTATCAGGCTACCACAGTGGTAGTACCACTATAACAGACATAAGTTATGTCACATAAGGACTAAAAAATTAAGACGGATAATTATTTTTGAAATATTTTACAAGATTGAAATTATAAATTTTAGCGAAGCGAGGTTCAATACAGTATGTGTTTTTTTTACTTGCGAAATGAAAATTGTCATTTAGGTAATTACGGCCAATAAAAAATNCCTTGACATCGGCTATAGCTTGGCTTTCAAAATAAAATCCACCTAGTTACCATTTTAAAATGGCCGTAATTACCTAAATGACAATTTTCATTTCGCAAGTAAAAAAAACACATACTGTAGACTTTCAATCAACTTGAGTTTATATTTCAACTAAAACCAAGAAAAAATAGTCTCACATTTTTATTTAAATTACCGATTTTTATAGGTAATGCAAGTGAAATTAAAGAGTCTGCGATGATTTTCCAGTATTTTTTGATGATTCAAGTAGGCTCAGGCTTTCAAACGGCTCTTCGACTCAAAGGGTTAAAAATTTCCATCTCAGATTTTCACGTGGTTTTTAGGGACTGCAGCAAAACCCACTGCTTTCTTGTATTTGGGAACCACGTTAGACCATATATCCCTTATTCACACTTTTGTTAATATTCCGGCCCTACTACTTAAAAACACACTACGTTTCCTAAGCAGGGCCGGGATATTAACAAAAGTGTGAATAGGGGATATTGGCAGATAGAGAATAAAATTCTGCAGGGTTTTCCTGATTTTTATTTGAAAACGATCTGTGCAAAAAATTTCCAATATTTTGAAGAAAAAGTGTTCAATAACCGTTTCGTAGGGCTACCTTACCCTAAACCAGCTTGTACATGATAGCATGGTTGAACAGCACATTTCGGAGAAGGGCATCTTTCCGACATTGCATCAAAAATGGAAAACAATAGTAACCACCAACGAGTCACAAAAACCACAAACCAACAAATTTTTCAAATTCCAGTCAAAAATTCTCCCATGACCAATACCAAAAGCCAAAATCAAAATAAGAGCAAAAAGCAACAAAATAAACGGAAAATTCACAAATAGTTTGAACTCTTTAATTTGAATTTTATAGTAAAATGGAGGTGTAAACGATGCATAAGAAATCAAGAACAAACCACTGGTCTGGCAGACAAATTAGAGAAAATGGCTGATAGACTGTGAAATTGGAGATGGCGCAAAGGAACAAAAGACACACTTTAGTCACTCATATTTCAGGAAACTTTTCGAATTTTCTGAGTGCACTATGTGGGGAAGAGACCCCCAAACCCCCTCCCCTGATTGTGTTAGATTTGGGCAAGCCCACGTGGGGAAGGACCCCCTAAAGCCTCCAAATTGTATGCTTGTTGAGGAGGTTTTATTATATGTTGGCGAGACTATGTGGGCGGAGACCCCCAAGCCCCCCCCTCATTGTGTTAGATCCTTAACCATACCATTTACTTTGATATTTTACAATTTTTCAACTCGATTTGCAAATTGAATCGGGCTCACATTGGCTCAAATAGACCAAAAATGATAATTAAAAAGGTGTTGCAGGTTCAATTTAGTTTCATTTACATTTATCTTCGAAACTTATGAGTGCACATTGTATGCACTGCACAAAACATTAGTGACTAAAGTGATCATGTCGAATTTCCGGGAACTGATTTTCGTTCGATTTTTCAAAATCCAAAATTGATTCTTGTGTTTTATCGTGGTTAAATCCGTTTGTCTCCTCTCTGATCCTACTTGAAAAACGGCGACTAAGTAGTATTATCTCCACAAAATAATATTAATTAATCCAATGAAACAAACCTTCACATCAAAAATCTTTTTATTCAAGTGTTATCCTCAAAAGCTCACATTTAACCCAATTTCAGCCGTCGCGTTAATAGACACCGCGGTGTACCGTAAAAACAAGTAAGCTCAATAAGTAGTAGAACTTTATGATGATGTTTATCGAAGATTCATTTTAAAAATTTATTAATATCACGTTTCGGTTAATCCATAATTATAAAGTGAGAGAAATTTAAATACAATTATAAGGAGAAATTTTTTTTTTCGAGTAGATTGTTTAAATTAGCGAAAAAATTAACGCTTTATTCAGAATGAGAATCGGGCCTTAGGTGCGCACAATTAATGCCAGATTCGCAAATTATGTTTTATGTTATTGCAGTATTTAGTGATCTACTTAGAAAGCGAGTGCACATAAACTTCATGATTTCTGCTCTTTTCGTTTGTTCAAAGTTGGTTTTTCAAGACAGATCAACCTACCATCAAAAAAAAATTTAGTAATTTGTGGGCAAATTTTTCACTAATTTTAACAATTTGCTCGAAACAAAATAATTTCTCTGTATAATTTTATTCGAAACTTTCTCACTTTAGGATTATGGAATAACCAAAACGTCAAATAAATACATGGTTTAAAATGAACCTCAAATAAATTATCATATATTATTTGAACGATGAAAACATATGAGGTATTCAGTCTAAAATGAAACGTTATTGGTTTGGCCAATCAGCGCGAAAATAACTCAAGATAAATAAAGACTCAATAACATTAATTTTTATATTACCATATTCAATATTATACGTTTCGAAGCAGCTAATTCCAATTTTAAATACATACTTTATCAAATAAACTTTTATCATAATTTTTTCGAGAGAATTTGAGATCGTTTTCCAAAAATTACTCCTGAAACTAACCAGTTTTATTTCTTAAAATAACATTTGAGAACGATAACCTAGTTGTCGTTATCAGAGGTCAATTTCACATATATGGAGGTCAATTTCACATATATGGAGCTTGTGTGATTGTTAATATTTTCACGCATTTTGAAGCATATTTTCTTATTTATACGGTCAAGTGATTATTTTTTGATTTTACCGTAATTGAAGAAAAGTCTTTTTTGTGTTGATAAGCTTCACATACTGAATATTTTTAAAAAACTTGAGATTTTTTGCAAAATAAGAACAGTAATTAATTACTGTAATTTTTTTTCGAACATATTTTTTGTTACTTAAGGGTATCCCTGCTCCTACATTTTCTGCAGTTATTATGTCATAAAAATGCACCAAATCAATTGTTTATGTTTTGAACGCATAAAACAACCCAAATGACAACAAAAAAATTTTCGAAAATTTTGCGTTTTTTCGATTTTTTTCTAAGTATTTTTCTCAAAATTATGTTCAAAAATAACGTTTATTACAATTTGACCACCAAGACTTCATAATATCGCCAAGCCATAAGCCAACTTTCTCTTCAGTGTT
>SCLH01000535.1:340031-357608 GCA_004367855.1 Oikopleura vanhoeffeni | reverse complement strand
ACGCCTACGTGCGCTCCTTCATTGATTCAATGTAATTAATTTTTCGGAAGTTTTGACTTCTAGAAATGCTCTAGTTTAACCGGAGGCCAATTTTCACAAATAATACAAACATAAATCTTGAAATTAAAAAAAATCAATCGGTAATTATTGATTAATCAAAAACCATTGTACCGATAAAGGGTAATTTAGAAAAGTTCTCAAATTACATAAAAAACATTGGGGATGAACTTCAGACGCTTTTAAGACTTTCTTCTCATTACACTAATGTCCGAATAAAATCAGGTGACGAAATAATTCAAAAATAAGGTTTGAAATATGTCATAAATAAATCCTTATTTCTCGAAAAATAAGATCACGTGACGTGTTTGGAAAATATTATTATGTTCAAAACTCTTAAATTAGGTGTTTATTGCTATAGTGTAATGGGAAAAAAGTCTTAGAATTTTTTTCTGATCACGATGAAAGGTTTAATTTTGTGATTTAAAATTTTTTTGCAAAAAATAAGTACTGTAATACAGTAAAAATTTTCAAAAAAAAAACGCACAAACGTCATTTTGTTTCAAATTTTATCGATAACTTTATAATTGATCTTGTCATTAATGATTAAGCGTCGTAAAATGCGATTAAATGGTGTGCGGCAAATAGTTGGCTAAAATCGAGTCTACGAGTTAAGTTTAATTGATACTAAATATGATCTAATAGGGGACGATTTATAATAAATTTCGATTTGAAATTTTGAATTTTAGTGATGACTCATACTTTTTGTCAAAAGCCAAAGTAAAAAACTTCGAATATGAAAGTCGTCCCAATTAATTAATATTTTTTAATCATAAGCTCAGTACGTAAGAGATTCAGGCTAAAAAAATGTATAACATGTGACATGTCACAATTTCCGCAGAACGGTTTTCTATAAAATTTTCGCATTTCATCGATTTTGCGTAGGCGGAATGAGAATTTTCTGATTTAAAACTGATTTAAGCTATTTTCGTATAGAAATATTGATTTTTGGAATTCGGCTATATATAAAAGAAAATTATCCTCATCCTCGAAATAACCCCGTTGTCAACTCAAATAAAAAATCCAAGAAGGTCGAGAATTATTATTTTGACATTTTGCCGACCAATCATGAGACTGCGGGCCAGGAGCAGTTATTGTCACTTTGAGACATAATTTAACCTCATCCAACGAGATTTTTATCTAAAAATTTCGAAAAAAAGCAAAAAAAAATGAAGAAAAGTAAGGTAAAAAATTAAGTGTTTCTGTACAAATAATCTCTGTGGAAATAAACTGCCCCACTTTTTAAAAATCTAAATTTTTCATTGATTGCTGCACTTATAATATAGAACAACTCCATAAATACATCTTACATGAAGTGCCGCGGCAATGTCGCTGCATTTGTCGAAAAACCCACTGTCGCTGCATTACAGCGTGATTTTTATACAGGGCAATTTATGAATTTTGTATGTGAAAAAAAAGTCGTTCGGACTACCGGTCGGCAAATTTTTTGAAATCGTTTGCTCTGCTTTCAAATATTTTCAAGCTACTTGGCTCTTATTTGATGCCAAATTCAGACTTTAGCTTCACTGCCATAACTAATGGGCCATAAGAGTTGCCAAGGGGCCTGATTTAAAAAATACCACTTAAATTGACCCGAAAATTCCTACGTTTAATTTCAGTAAAGTATGAGCGCACTTTTGCTAGAAGATTTGAATTATAAAATTCTGAATGAATCAAAATTACAAAAAAAATAGTTTCTTAAGGGGGTTGGTGTCATAATTTGGTACCTTTCAATCACGCCTCAGAATAATTCTAGGGCAGTTGTGAAAAATCTAGGGATACTCGTTTGTAGATCTATCCTTAAAAAAAACGATTAAATATTCAAGTTTTGAAAATTCTAGATTTTTTTCGAGATCGTCTTGAAAAAAACGAGGGCTCAAAAAATTACGACACCCACCTCCTTAAAATAATAAACCATTTGTTCTTATCAAGATTTTCGGATCTTTACGAGAAAATGCAAAATTACTAGAATTTACTAATTAATAAAATTATTTAGGTAAGAAAAAATCTCTCTAAGCGAACGTTTTGCAATTTTTGGCCCGTTCTCTCGGATAATTTCGAGAAAAAATTATTGTCATTAATGTTTTATTAAGTTTTTTATTTAAAATGTATAAGCTGAAAATAAATACACTGTAGAAAGTAACTCATTTTATCTAATTTATCCGTTTATTCATAACATTCGAATATTTGCAGCAAAAGTACACAATAATATTCGTTTAGGTTGCAGTAGGGGTCCGCAGCCGAGCAAAATTTTAAGATTGAAAATTTTCAAAAACTACATTTAACGTCAAATTTTACGCTGATGACGAATATATATATAAATTGTTTTTGGAAAAATTTGAGATTATAGGCGGGAATTTTCAAAGAGCTAGAAAGTAAATAATGTCTAAGAATGGTAACCTTTTGTTCGTTATCAATTTCTCTAAGTTTTTAGTATAATCCCGATTTTCTAACATGTAAAAGAAACTAAATCTGACTGCGGACAGTCTAAGTTGCAGCCTAGTTCAAGTTAGTATTATCACAGTTTCATCGTCTTCGCCGTATTCCATTTCCAACATTTTGAGCTCATTTGGAATTTCATTCAGTCTATCCACGGGCTTTTTATATAGAGCAATTACTAGTAAGCTATTGAAATGGCATTTACTTTCAATGCAAAAAATACCCTAGGCGATAATTATCGATATTAAGGGGGGCGATATCCCTTTATCACCTTTTGGTTAGAATGCGTAGCCACTACTCCTTTTAACGTGTGATTTTAACGTTGTGGCTACGCATTCTAACCAAAAGGTGATAAAGGGATATAGCCGAATTTTCCGAAAAAACCTACGCAATTTCACAATTTTTAGCTAAAATACTTTCAGTGTCAATATCGCCGAATTTGTTTGAGATTTATACTAAAGTATTACAAATTACTGTGTGGGCGTCATGAATGACGTCTATCAGGATTTAATTTCCCAAGTCCACTTTTTTCGACGCAATTTAATTCTACGAATTTTGGTGATTCACTTCATTCGAACCTATCGTGAAACTCCTTATAAAATTTGTTCGACATACAGTATGAGTCATACTGTATGACGTCATTTCGAACGCCATCGTTTTTTTCATTTTTTGAAGAAAATTTTTATTTAATATTCGATTAATATCGCCGAAATTTTGTGACAAAAAACTTTCTGCGATATTGCCCCCCCTGTACTACAGTATTATTTTTGGTCCTGATCTACGTTTTTCGACAAATCTTACTCACTAATAAAAACGACTACACTTAAAAAGCGTAGATTGGGATAAAAAATACTCGTTACATACTGTACATAAAAGCGATTACAGTATAAAAAGCCAACTATCTGCATTGAGTTTCCAATATGTGGTAAATTGTTGGCCTCCAGCTTTTTTGTCTGTCTCATATTTATTGTCCAGGTCGATTTTAGATAAATTGATTACTGAGTTTGGCCAAAGTTTTGCCATATGATTTTTCTGGTATTTTTGAAAAGCTTTTTTACTCGTCCAAGTCCCCTGCTTTTTATTCGATCCAGTTTCTGAGACTGACGCATGTCTATCCTAAGAATACGTTTGTAAATTGGAAAAATTTTTTGAGCGAATTTCCAATTTTGACAAAAAAGTTAGGAATTTTGTTATGGGGGTATAGCTAGGGTTATACCCGGGCTAAAACTATATTTTAAACTTACAAATTTATATACGATTGGAAGAAAAGGACTAGCGCAGAATTTAAAGGAAAAAAATTGCAAACTAAAAAAAATTGAAATTTTTTATATGGTAGAATGGCATTTATATTGCGTATTTGAGTAGTAACTAAACCTCCCGTGAGGTTTTTATGCAGAGTATCTGATAGCTAGCAAAATTCAAAGAAGTATAGCTTATAACGTATAGGTAGCTGGAATTGTATTTTCTCGATAAAACATTAGCCAGCGAGGGCTTCAAGAATATTTTAAAGATCAGTTAGTTTGTAGAACTAGCCAGGCTAGACTCTAGCCTTTAGCTTGTGTGAGAAATGTGACAAAACTTTTTTGTATGCATACACTCCTTGACAAATAAACGACACAAGAAGACATAAACCAAAACGGAAAAACTATCTTCTCCTAGATTTTATTTTCAAATAAACTGCAAATTTGGCATACTCTGTAAAATTAGTAGGCCAAACTTCTGTAGTTTTTTCATTTAATGCTGTATATTTTCTTTAGAATATGCAATAAACCACCATTTTTTGTCATTTGTCGTCGGAAAATCTATCTCCTCCTAGGTTATATTTTAAAATCCCCCCAAATTACAGCAAAAGCTAGCACAAAACAAATAGAAACTTCTGAGAGAGCGTTTTTATCATATTTTGACCCCAAACTCGAATATAATTTTTTGAAGTTCACGTGAAAAATTTCCTAAAAAAAATGACACAGAAACACTGATCAGAAAGTAAGCTTACGTCGAGTTGACATTTTGACCTTGTGGTGCTTAAATTCATGTTATTTGTTAAATTAATTTTGAAAAAATACTTAGAAAAAATCGAAAAACGCGAAAAATTGGGAACCAAAAATTTTTAATGAATGACAAATTAATCCTGATTTTAGTCAATTGAAAAAAGATGTTTTTGCAAAATTTTTTATGATATTTTTTTTGTGATTGTTTTAACAAATTGTTTTAAAAACTAAATCTCATTTTAAAAAATAATTGTCGATTAAAATAATAATAACGAACTGCAAAGGAAATTGCGTTTTATCTTTGTAGTTTATTATTTACCTCGTCGTCGCATAGTGCTAATGCATTTGAATCGGTTTCCCATTTATGAGATACAATTTCTGGCAATGGTTCCATATATTCGCGACTAGAAGAGTGTCGTTTTGAAAAATCGTTTCTAAAACTTGGTCGAGTTTCCGACCTTGGCGTAGAACAGCTTGGGTTATCTAATAAAAAGTTGAAGTTGTAAACTTTATAATAGTATTCCATTCGAGGATAAAATAACAAATCAAAATATTTTGGTGATAAATTTTTTTCCTGACGAAGGGGGGGGGATACAAATAGCACTTATTTATCACAACACCAATCATGAGAACCATGATGAGCGTGCGGTATTTCGTAGGCAAGCCAAAGTATTATCATTTTTGGCCTCCACAAATCATGGTTCTCAAAATATCTGTTGTTTGTGTGAGAATCTAACTATTCTCTATAATCTAATAAGAATGAAAAGTTGTCCGAAACGTACTTCTTTATAAAGAAAAAGGAAAGCTTTTTGTCTGGAGTTTCGCATTTGAGCAATGAGAGCACCGGAAATATCAGCTTCGAAAATAACGGTCAAAGGCGAACGCCCAAAGCCGGCTCTAGGGATCCCATTCTTAATATCCTTTTCCCAACGGAACTCCATCTCAAAAACGTTTACTATCTCTATAGCGCGTGTTCGAATCCCACTAATGTTGTCTTACTGACTGTCTTGAGTATGATTATAGGCAAGGATGTTTGATATTGGGACCGCTAAATTTGATCGGTTGGAATCACTCACTCTTTTTGAGATGGAGTTCCGTTGGAAAAAGAATATGGACCATATCATAGATTTCCTTGTTTTAATTATGGCTTTGAGATATTTAAAAGAGTACAATACGTAACGTATTATACGTTTCATGTGTTCTCAGAGAACAATACACAAAATGAGTCATTCTGCATAGTAATAATCATGTGTCTCAAGCCAACTGAATAGTGACGCCCACACATAAACTTGAATACATGAAATGTATTGTACAAGATAAAAACTTTTCTGATTTTTACATTTAGGAATTTTCGATTTATAAAAAATCAAATTCTGATTACAACTTGTAGTCCCTCCCCAGAATAAAATGATATAAAACTGCTGGCTGTATTTAGCTTAGGTAACGGGATGAGCCGCGGCTAGCCGTAACTGTTACACTTTTTTGGGTAGGTATTTGTACCAAATTTTCATAATTTCAGTCATAAAATGAATGCAAATCAACTAAAAAAAATACGATGAATAATTATAACTCAAATTAGATTTTCCGAATTAATAAAAATGGTATTTTCACGCTTCACACATACATAAAAAATCCCCCTTTAAAATTTTCCAATTCAAATCAGTTTGATTATTTAATGAACATGTAAAATCTTACTAAAAGAATCATCAAATTGTTCGGGTTCGGCAAATCTTCTTTTTGTTCCTTTTTTTCTTGATTGAGCATCAAGCACGGTTTTAAGGAGTATTTCAAAATCAATTTTCAAGTTTCGGTTGTTGAACCTTTCATTTTTGACAAATACTTTGCTAAAATTTATTTTTGAAGATTAAATTATTTTGTTCATAATATTTATAAAAAATTACTTACAGTAGTCCCAATGCAGCTCCAGAAGAAGCACTATTCGAATTCCGAGAAGGAATGATTGTTCCTTGAATTCAAGGATCGGATTTTCCGGGTGAAACAGAATTCCTGTTACAGGAACTAATTTTGGTCATCGACAAAATAAAATAAAACGAATGTTCAAATGATATTTTGATTGAAAACATAGATACATACATACAAGGGGGGCAATATTGCCGAAACTTTTTTGCCCACAAATTTCGGACATATACAGCGTGAGTTTTTTCGATTTCTCCTCTTTTTCACCCAGACGAGTAGACAGCCAAAATTGCCTATACTTTGCTTAAGATTTTGACTGTCTAGCCGTCTTGGTAAAAAAGAGGAGAAATCGAAAAGACTCACGCTGTATATTGGCAAATTCGGAAATATTGGGCCGGAGCTATTGCCCCCCCCTGTAAATTAGAAATTTTAGCGTTTTGACAAATTGCAAATGCAAATAAAAACGAAAGAAGTTGAGATACAACCTATATCCTTTTCCCAACCTAAGTGAATTTTGAAAATGCTTGCTCTCTCTTTAGCGCGTGTTTGGATCCCACTAATGTTGTCTTAGTGATTGTCTTGGGTATGATAAAAGGCAAGGGTGCTTGATATTGGGTCCGCCAAAGTTGATTGGTGCGTAATCACTTAAACAATATCACTGGGATTTGAACACGCGCTATAGAAGTAGCAAGCATTTTCAAGATCCACTTAGGTTGGGAAAAGGATATTCATATTTGGATTACGCTGTTATCGGTTTAAGACCGACGGTCTTTTCGACCACCTTTGATTATTTATACGAACTGATATTCTACGGAAACATTCTGTGTCCATACATTTTGTTATCCAGGATCTCTAGCGACGATAGACTAGCGTATGAGAGATATGAATCATATCATATGATCAAAAAACAGAAATTCATATCTGATGTTTTTTACCTATGCCCTCCAGGACATTTCTGTTATACTTTTGAAATTCCTTAACCCCCTCACACCCTTTGACTATCTAAAGGCAAAAAAAATTTCGGGAGCCAAAACGGCGCAGAAATAACATCGTCACAGACCTACAATTCAAATATGTCATAAAGTTTGCAATTTTATTTCCAAAAATATTGTTGAAAATTTTATACGATGAGCCGTTCGAAAGTTATTTTTTCCTACTTTTTTTAGGATTTTCGTCAAAATTTCTAAAAAAAATTAATTGTGTGAAAACGCTACATGATATCGAAATTCTGAGGAAGCAAGTTTTTAGGAAAGTATTTAANCAGACCAATTTGAGTATGGAAAGCACGCACCTTAACAAAGTATAGGGAGGACAAAAAAAGTCGATTGGCCAATTTGGGTACGGAAAGCACGCGCCCGATATATCGGCTCTGGTGCTTTGGCGGAACTTTTTTTCTGTGATTCCAGGGGTTAACTACAAAATAACCCTTTTTTAATTTACAGTGTAGTTTTCTAGGTATAGACTATACCTAGGGATAATTCCTACAGATTTTCGCGAGGGTCAACTTAACAAACCCTTAGAAGTTGAATGCTAAATTCGCATTATGCGATATCTATAATATTTCTAGAGTCATAATGTGTACGAATTATCCCTTACTATACCGTATAGTGATGAGCCAGGACTGATACATTTTTTCGGGTTGATATTTGTACCAAATATTCATTTTCATAATACGATGAAGAATACATGTAATTATAACTCAAATTTGATTTTTCAAATAAATAAAAATTGTATTTTTCACGCTTCATAGAGGAACACTCGAATTAGATAAAATTTCAAAGTTCTGAGTCAGAACTTCTGACTACTTATTCTCCTTTAGTTTTGAAATTAAGAAACTTTCACAAAAAAATCTGTTTTCACCTCAGTAAATGAACAATTAAAAACAGTCAACGCGTTGGTTAGTGCCTAAAAGTTTGAAATTCAAATCAGTTTGATTATTTGATAAACATGTAAAATCTTACTAAAAGAATCATCAAATTGTTCGGGTTCGGCAAATCTTCGTTTTGTCCCTTTTCTTTTTGCTTGAGCATCAAGCACGGTTCTAAGAAGTATTTCAAAATTAATTTGCAATCTTCGGCTGTTGAACCTTTCATTTTTGACAAATACTTTGCTAAAATATATTTTTGAGGATTAAATTATTATTTTTAATAACATTTATGAAAAATTACTTACAGTAGTCCCAATGCGGCTCCAGGAGAAGCACTATACGAATTTCGAGAAGGAATGATTGTTCCTTGAATGAAAGGATCGGATTTTCCGGCTTAAACAGGAACTAATTTTGGTCACCGACCAAATAAAATTAAACGAATTTTCAAATGATATTTTGATGAAAAATATTTTCCTACTATAGCATGCTACTTCTTTTATCAACATTCTTCAGTTCTTAACCCTTGGAGGCACAAAGCCTTTTGAAAAGCTCAAGCTTCTTTGAATCATCCAAAAAGGGTGCAAAAATGTTAGCAGACAGTTTTCTTTTAAATACATTTTAAAATTTAAACGTTTTTTTTTGCTAGAATTAAATAATGAATTTCTAGAATTGAAGGTTGATCTTATACAAATTTTCTGTAAACAGCGCTCAAAGTAGAGCCTTTTGAAAGGCTCTGGTGCCTCCGCGAAACTTTTTGTATGTGCTTCCAAGGGTTAAAAGCGAATTTTGATTGTCAAAATTCGTCACAAGGGATTAAAAGCGCTGAAGTCGGTACATTTTTTCTAGTGAAAACGCATTTGAAAAACAACTTAAATAAAATGTTAAATTTTGGTTGTATCTACAAATAATTTATTTAAATATTAAATCTACGAAAGCATAATAAAAATTTTCAAACTGGATCGGGAAAATACGATCCATGCCTTTGGAATTGAAATCTACACGGTATTTTTGTATGAAAATATTGGTGATTTTTTTCAAGAATAGATACTGCGGCTCCGTACGACTTTTTTCTCGCAGGTTAGAAAACAAAGCATGACCCGCATTATTTCCTCGGTAGTGAATTACGTACTTCAATCCATTGCAATTATGACACTTTACCACATCGTTGTCCAAAACTCTAAAATATCATATTATCAAAAAGGCTGTACAATTTTATATAAAGGCTGCCTGATTTAAGGGGGTGGCATAAACTCGGCAGACTGGAGTCAATATATGCCTTTTTATTAATCTATAATACTTTTTGTTTATCTAGGATGTGCGGGATGAGGGAGCCAATTCTAACACTCCTAAGACCCCTCCTAGCCACTCATGATGCCGGTTTCAGCCCGCACATCCTAGATTAACAAAAAGTGGCCAAAGGGATCATCCCCTATTCACTATTGAGTTCGAATTTTCTTTTTTTAAATTCATAAGAAATTCAAAACATTACGAAAATTTTCCGCCCAAAATTGTTTCTGATTTTTTTATTGCGATCTGTTGGTAAAAAAAATAGCCACTTTAACTTTTTTTCATACAACAGTACATGTGACCGCTGTTTGAAAATCATGAAATTTTTATTTGTAATTTTGTTGTCAACTTTTTTAGAAATATTATGAAAATTTTCTACAAATCCAGTTCAAAATGTTTTATTTGTGAGTTTTTGAATATTCCATAAAAAATTAGGCAAAATCACTGATTAAGTTTTCTGGTATCTATTACGTTATCGTATGTGAACTGATGGAAGGGTCGCGTGATGATCATTTCTTAACTATTGATGAAATTTACAACACTTGTTTGAAACACCGGTTAGTACCATTTGGCACTCAATTTAAAAAAAAAATTATCCTTGCAAAATATTTCAAATACAATTTCGGGTTGACTCAGCGTCATCTTTTTGATAGTCAGGACATTTTTTCATATCAAAACGCAATTGAAGGTCCTTTTTTTCTTAAAAAAAATGTTTTTCTATATTTTTGGCTATTTTTCATGAAAAAACTCTAATATTAAGGAATTTTTTAAAGTGTAGAATAGTTTACGGAATTTTTAGCGGAGTACACTCGAAAATTATTGAAGTTTAATAACATAAAAGACTCAATTATCTTATCCTGGGAGTCGGATATAGCTAGTTATTGAGTCTTTTGCTGTTATACTTAATAAAAAGGGTGGGAATTAAGTTCCGGAAAATTATAAAATTTTTGTAATATGAGTTTGTACCTTGTAAGTTGATTTTATAATTGACAACTTAGTGGTGGGTGAGTCAAAATACTAAGTAAATATAACCCATCAATAATAACTAAATTCGGGGAGCGCAAATTAAACCCAGTTTGAGTTTTGAGTTTTGTGTCTGGCTTGTAGGCCAGACATTTCCCGAATGCCCGATCTTCGCTCGGATTTAATAATAATAGGTCGGATTCTAGAAACTTAAGTCTTTTATGTTCCGAAAATACAATAACTACAACTTCGTATTGTTATTGTTCTTTCTTGAGATCATCTTAAAAAAATTCTACTATAAGTATAAATACTTATAGTATATACTTATAGTATATACTACTATAGTACAAACTTAATTCATAAACTTAGGCTATAATGTTCCAGAGTATTCGAAACAACGATATAAGAAAAACAGAAGTACAGTAGTTAAAATATCGGTATTTTGCCGATATAATCGGGTTTAGTTGAAAATAGAGTTTCCATAAAAAGTGCTTTTTTATATTTTTACAGATACTCAGTTATGTTAAGCTGCAAAAGATAGAAAATTGTAAAAATATTCCATTTCTATTTAAAAATTATTAGATATTAGTTTGACTCACTTATCACAAATTGTGCAAAATGTTTCTGGGGACGGGGTTTCCAACAAATCTTTATTTCTTACAATCATACTGAAAATTTTTGAATGTTTTGTTTCATCTAGATTTATAAGCCAATTGATTAGTCTATAATACTCATCTGGTAATCCTGACATTTCTGAAATCACGTAAGGTAAATTATAAATCTGCTAAATATTTAACTTTCAAGGAGGTCCTCATCGGAGCTTATAACTTATGTATTGTTACCATCAGTGTCCAATTGAGTCGGTGTCTAGTGTACACATTTGGGTACGCTAAGCACGCCCGTGCTTTCCGTACCCAAATTGATCTGCATTAATTTATTTTATTTAGTCAATTTTGGTACTGAGAAAGCATTGGGGCGTGCTTTAGCGTATCACAAATTGGTCCTGAATGAAAAATATGTTGGAATAAAACAACGTCATGTATTATGTCGTCATTAGGGTGTGTTGAGGAAATTTGCAGGGAACTCACCATGCACTGGAGCACAGTGATGAGGCTTAAGCTTATGCGCAGAATACGGGTCTCCGTACCTGGAAGATTATCTGCAAAACGAAACCCCTCAGTACGGATTTTTTGAGTTAATGGTGCTAAACTTTCTCAAAAAGAATGATTCCGACTATGAAAAAATTTTTGAAGCCTCTAAGTGGTCACAATTTGAGTATGAGAAAACAACCTTTCGAGCTTTGAAACGCGCTATAAAGGTTGATTTATTATAGATTTTGTTGTTGTTATTATACCAATCGCGTTTCAAAAACTCAAATAATCCGTATCGAGGGGTTTAGTTTTGCAGATAAGTCTCCCGGTACGGACCCTTCTTATGTGGCATAAGTTATGCCTATCACTGTGCTCCAGTGCAGTCGGTGGAATTCCTCAACCACCCTTATGACGCATGATCATGACGTTGTGTTTTTCACACCATATTTTTCATTCAGACCAATTTGGGTACGCTAAGCACGCCCGTGCTTTCCGTACCCAAATTGACCTAAATAATAAAAAATAATGCAGACCAATTTGGGTACGGAAAGCACGGGCGTGCTTTCCGTACCCACCTAAGCAAAGTATAGTGAGGACAAAAAAAGTCGATTGGCCAATTTGGGTACGGAAAGCACGACCCCGTCCAATTGGCTATTTAAGTTTTTTATTTTCGAAAAAAAAAAATCAACTTTTCTGATACATAAATCGCAAATTTCATGGACCTCTTTCATGTACCTTGGCAATGATAGAACTATAAGCTTTCAAATGACAATATTAAGGAGATTGCGAGTGAAAATTGCTGAAAAGCTGGGGAAATATCAACGATTTTTAGACTGAAATATTTTTTGTGAGAATAAAGTAGACTGTCGACCGCGGATTAAACTGAGAAAAAAGTTGAAATTTATAAGTAAAATTTGTATCCATTATGTAACATAATTTTTGTTCCTAAGGTAGTTTTTTAACTCAATTGTAAGCAAAAAATAAGCTCGATTGACTTCTACTTGGTGTGACCAGTGATGTCCAAAATGCCCAGAATAGAAATGAGTAATCAGAAACTCAGCTGTGAAACCGGAAGTTGATGAATCTTATAATTTCGGATATTGAGAAAAACATGAAAATTTTTCGAAAATTATTTTTGGCATCTCTAGAGTCTAGACAAATTTTCTTGGCGTTCATTTAAGCATATTGTAGCGTTATTATAACCAGAACCCTGATAAGGGTTGTTAAATACTATATATATGATAAACCTGATCTTGCGTAGGTTATCCTTAATTAACGTAGCGCTTTTATCGAATGGTATGAAATGCTATCTCTGCTCGCACAAAAAGTGACTGCTCAATCAGGTCCTGATTAAATTGACTGTTGCTAAGTGAATTAAAGTATTCCCGATTAGAACCCAATTATAGGATCGAAATACCAGTGATTCAAATTGAATTAAAATACAATTTAGGTGGAATCCATTTCGTGGATCAGATTTAGCAGCCATTTTTGGCGTGGGCGGAGAGCATCTACGAATCTAGACTACGATAGATAGGGTGCGCAGCGGTATAAATACAGTGAAAACTGCAGTAGTTGAGAAAAATTCCTCAGTCTTCAGGGGTAATTGACCCCGAAAAAACGATTCCGGGCAAATAATTTTGAAAATTTGTGAAAATATTTTTCAGTCATTTCCATATAAAATTTTTTCTAAACATTTTTCCCAGAGCTCCCACGGTCACTATTAGATGTCAAATTAACTGGACTTTACTTTGGTAGTTTTTTTTTAAAGGAGGCCACTCTTCACATGACGATTACGGAAAAACCATAGAAGATATCGAGAAATGTTTTTTTGCATAATGCATAATTCAACTGCCAACTAAAAAAGCTCAATGGAGAAATTTTTTCCTTTTTTATCGGACAACCGGTTCACCGGAGATCTATTATATAAGCATTTTCGGTATAAATTTTGAGAAAAAAAAATCGAATCTCGTTTTTTTCTTCCGGGAATTCATCAAAATTATAGTTCAAGCAGTTAATGTGTAGATAATCGTGATATAAGAACGAAAAAGCATAGAAACTTTCCGGCTGATTTTAAGAAAAAAAATTTCTGGGCCCACCGAGATTCGAACCTTCCAAAAAATTACTTTCCGGTTTATATCCGGTGAACCGGATGTCAAATCAACTTCATAAAATTTTCCACATTGAGCTTTTTTAGTTGGCAGTTGAATGCAAATAAACATTTCTCGATATCAGCTATGGTTTTCCTGTGATAGTCATGAGAAGGGTGACCTCCTTTAGAAAAAAAACTACCTTAAGGGGGTATGCGACTCTGATTTGACATTTTCTCGGTGAAATATACTGAAAACTAACAGTTCATGAGAAAAACCGAAAATGCTAATTTGTAGATCTATCCTTAATCTTGCGAAAAAGTACATCACAAATTATTTTTGACCATTACACCAATAGGTACAGTATCGTAACAAGGTGACATTTTCAAAATTTCAAAATCTATCTCCTCCCAGACGGTATATCCAATTGAGCTCAAATTTTCACAGATCACGTAACGGTAGTATATAAATTTTTAAAGGAGAGCTTTTTTTGATCCGGCGACTGAACAATTCTAGAATGCCAAATAACCGACGATTTTTAACAATTGCAGACTTCAAAATCTATCTCCTCCNTTCGTGCTGTTTCTAGTACTTCATTGAGGCGACGCTGAAAACCCTGTTTTTGGCCTTAAAATGCGACCAGTACTCCCTTAAATGTCCTGCATTTTTTTTTGTATTTGGTTTCATTTTTTTTTCATTTATTGAATTTAGCAAATCCGTGCTTTTAAAGAATTAGCTACTGGTTCAAATTTATCTATGGCTGTGGAATTAAAGCCCCGTTTAGCTGTTTTTTGCTAACTTATCGTCAAACATAGTCTGAACTGTACAAAATATGCATACACTTAAGTTTTAAGGGGAGGAGATACTCTATCCGATCGGACTGACTTATTTCCTACGACATTTATGATCAAAATTAGCCCAGAAATTAACTGACGATCTTATTTTGTGAACAATGTACATTAGGGCGAAAGTTATGCAACATAATTATAAGTTCATTAACTTTTGTAATCATTAACACTAAGGTCAAGGACTTATGAAAAAAATGGTCCAAAGTTTTTTTGGGCAGAACAAAATATAACCACAAAAAGCTAATTTGGAAGTATTTCGAATAAATGGCACAATATCTTTCTTTTGACCGTATTTTGAAGATATTTGAAAAAGGAAAACAATCTTAAATTTAGAAAAAATTCACTTCCGGTCTGACAATTATCAAATTATCTAGAATAATAGGCAAAAAAATAGTGAAACAAATCTCACACGGATGAAAGGACAAACTTTATGAAGTTTTGGGCAATTTTTGAAGAAATTTCATAAAAAGTCGAAAAATAAACATGTTTTTAAGAAATAACTTGATTATAACTTTGGTTAAACAGACAGTTTTTTGGAATTTTAGAACAACTGACTAAAGGGGTAGGTGTCGCTTTCAATCACGCCTCAGAATAATTCTAGGGCAGTTGTGAAAATCTGAGGTTACTTTTTTGTAGATTTATCCTTCGTCTAGCGATTACACATCTCAAACTCACCATTGTCACATCACACCACCAGGTGGTGAGTCGATTCTAGAACACTTAACTTTTTTGTAAAATCTTTTTTTTTAGACCCCGCATACAAAGCGTCTACAAATTCACACAGAGTACCGGATAAATGAGAACAAAAATATGATCATTCTGATTTTTTTCGAATTTCGATCTTGTTTTTTCTAGAATCTCACCTTAACGTCGATTTTTACAATTTTTCGACTTTAAACTTTATCTTCTGTCAGACGGATGTTCAGAATAAAGTCGTTTTTCGAATAAGGTAGATAAATATAATTTCGTCAATATCATCATTCTGAATTTTTGATTATTTTGACTTTAGGTGAACCGGAAATGAAAAGTTCGAAAAAAAGTCGTCTGATTTTAACGAAAGTACCACCAAATTGTGAACCAATCAGCGTCAAATTCCATAATTAGTTTTAACATTTTTGTCTGAAAATAATTGAAATTTCTAGAATTCGCCAATAAAAAATGTTCATATCATGGTGGAATACCGGTTTTATGCGGGTTAAAGCAAAAAAAAATCGTATTTTGAAAATTCTAGATTTTTTTCTAAATGGTTTTGAAAAAAATTGTTACCAACATGAGATTCCCTCGGTCAACTTAAGTCATTACCGATATTAATGTATCATAAATTAATTTTATAAAGGGCTAAAAAAACAGACACCTACCTCCTTATTTTTTTAAATTTTTTATCCCGAAAGTTCAAACGTCGATAGATATCTGTTTTTAAAATTCCTAAAATTTTATTTTTCGTCACATTTGACTTGTCAAGGGCCCCTGAACTGATTGTGGGTATGACACCGTGTGGGTATGATTTTTGAAAATATGGTAAAACTCGAATTTTTAATTATTATGAGGGTATTCAAATGCGCAAAAAATATAACTTTATCGGTTAAAAACATAATTTTTGAAAACTCCGGAAATAAACTGGTTTATTTTATCTTTAACTGATAAAAGTGTCCCTACCACCATAATCGCGGTTAACTCGTTGGTTAGTGACACTGACTTAAAGTCCATTATCAGACTCCTTAGTTCAAGGCTGAATCAACGTCGGTTCAAAATCGTTCATTACTTCAGAAATAATTTATCTCGATCAGTTAAGAAGAACTAAGCCGCTATCAGTATTTTAAACCTCCTCGGTTGGTGAAAACGTAGAAATATCTGGGTTTTAAATTCCGTTCAAAATATATATGCAGCATAACGTGAAAAATATTTAGAAACAGCTGGTGACGCAATATCATTAACAGTTTATGTTCCAAAATGGCACGATTTCTCTTTGGTTACGGAATTTTAATAAAATATGACTTCATTTTCATTAAAAATTATTTTTTGAAAATATTTTTTATAACTATTTTCAGTTCCAAAAAAATCACTTTTAGAAAAATAAAACTTGAGACAGACATTGTCAAACTGGATAACGTTAATCAAACGAATCGAAAGATACTTTCCTAAAAACTGGCTTTTTCAGAATTTTGATATCATGTATCGTATTAATTAACACTAAAAATTTTTTCACGAAATTTTCGCGAAAGTTCTAAAAATAAAAGTGAAAAATATGATTTGAAGGAATTTTCTTATACAAAAAATTTTCGATATCATTTCTGGAAAAATAATTGCGATCCTTATGTCATATTTGGAATGAAAATTCTGAAGGCGTTCTGTCAACCCCATTTGGATGCTTGACAATTTTTTTGCCTATTAAGGAAGTACTGGTCGCATTTGAAGACTCGGACATGAAATTCTCCAGATTCGTTTTAAAATACATTCAATTTTCATTTTTTCTACATTTTAAAACAACCAAATTCCCTTAAAACAAAAAGAATAGGGAATCCACAGAAAGTAAGGGGATCCACATTAGGGAAAAATAATTAATTGTAACCAGGATCTGTTTTAATTGCAAAATTTTTTGAAAAAGTTTTTTTTGAAAAAGTTGTTTCATCAAAATAAAAAAAAAGGTAAAGTTCTAGAAATCAGTTTTTTGTCGCGTGTGTGTGAGTTATCTGTGAATCAGAATAGTTGGTACTATAAATACAAAAGTCAGTTTTTACTGCAAATATTTTATTTATTAAAAACACAACTTTAAACGTCACAACCAACTTACTGTACACAAACATTATTTTTCGTAGTAAGCCTCTCTTACTACCGTCCAAACCAAGTCTTCTTAAGCAATAAATTTACTATAGCTAATGATTAAAATCATACGTCCCTTAGTCACATAAAAAAGCTTTAAAACCTTAATTGTTTTTCATCGATCAAATAATAAATTAATTTTTGAGCTTTATGAACAATTTGTCTTGACCATTTAGGATATTAATTTTTTGAATTCCACACGAAGACTTAATT